>CM053769.1:408310511-408364830 GCA_028658325.1 Potorous gilbertii
ATATATGTATGGGTATGCATGTTTGAGTATATTATATATGTGTATATATATATGTAGGTATGGATATGGGTGTATGTGTGTGTATATTATATATACATGTGTGTGTGTTTGTATGTGTGTATGTATATATGTTTATATACATAGACAGAGGGCACAGAGTGAGCTGAATATGAAGGGAGAATGCCTAAAAAGTCAAATTTACTGTTAAGTGGAACATACTAAGAGTAAGGGAAAGGGAGAATTAGAATATAATAAATCATCTCACATAAAAGAGGTAAGAAAGAGTTTTACAATGGAGGGGAAGAAAGGGGAAATGAAAGGGAATCATTGCACCTTCCTCTCATGGAATTTAGCTTAAAGAGGGAATAACACACTCAGTTGGGTATGGAAATCTATTTCACCCTGCAGAAAAACAGGGGGGAATGGGATAGGAGGGGGAAGACAATAGAAGGGATACCAAATTGGGGAAAGGTATAATCAGAGGCAAACACTATTGTGGGAGGACAGGTCAAGGGAGAGAACTGAATAAATGGAGGACAGGACAGGACAGAGAGGGAAATGTGGTTAGCCTTTCACAGAATAACTGTTATGGAAGTGTTTTGCATGGCTACATATATATGACCTACATTGAATTGCTTGCTTTCTCATTGAGAGTGGGGAGGGAGGAAGGGAGAGAATATGGAACCCAAAGCTTTAAAAACAGATGTTTAAAATTGTTTTTGCATGCAACTGGGAAATAAGGTGTACAGGAAATGGTGTATAGAAATTTATTTTTCCCTACAGAAAAATAGAGGGGAGGGGGATGGAAGAAGGGAGTATTGACAGAAGGGAGGAGAGACTGGAGGAAGGGGTGGATGGGGTGCACACTGTCCTGGTGTGGGCAACAGGTGGAGAAAGATGGAAAGAAAATTTGGAATTCAAATTCTTGTGGAAGTGAATGTTGAAAAAAGAAAAATAAATACACATTCATATGTATAAATAAGATACATGATGACCACCACAATGGAAACCAAAAGAACAATAAAAATGATACTAAACACTACTTAAAAGGACAAAGTTTGACCTCAGAAAAAAGATAAGACAATGTACTACACTCCTTTCATTGATGAAATCAGAGACTGAGGGTATAGCATGCTGTTTTACTGAAGTTTTATTTGTTTTTTTTTCATCTTTTTATATAGATTGTCTGGGTAGGAGAATTTGAAAATGAATGCAATGAAAAAACAAAAGGCATCAATACAAAATGTACAAGGGGCTTCAGTATGACATAAATTCTCTGGCTATTCAAATTTTTAGCTTACTTTAGAATGTGCCATGATTAAAGTCAGAGTCAGCGTAAGATCAGTTTTCAGATATTTCTGTAAATACTTCATTAATGAAGCACCAATCTGGTTTATTTAAGCATTTGCTGGCCACAAGTCAATAATGAGAACAAGAGACAGTGAATCTAGGCATGTTGCCCAGATTATGACTGGCAGTTGGATAGGCAGCCCATTGACTTAATCAGTCCATCACTGCATACATCTTATGGAAACTCTGGAGTTAGTATTTTGTCAAAACCAAGATCTGAACTCAGCTCTCCTGGATTCAACCTCACCATGACACCTTCTGTGTTCATTTTACTTGAGGACATATCCCATCCATTACATATTGTGTTTCTGACTCACTACCACCACAACCTGTGGATCACAAGTTTGGTGGTTAGAATATTGCACTTGCAGTCAGGAAAAACCTGACATTTCTTATCCTCATTTGTGACTGAGCGCCTGACTCACCAGACAACTTTTTCACTTACACCTCCCACCCTACCCCCATCAGGTGTCTGGCCACCTGGCCTCCAGGTTTTCAGTCTCCTTTAATTTATTGTCTTCCATCATTAGAATACAAATTCCTTGGGCAGGGTTGTATTTCTTTTTGCTTGTATTTGTCCTGCTAGTTCTTAGCATAGTGCTTGACATATAGAAAGGGAAGAAATAAGTATTTTTTAAGTGCCAGCTATGTTTCAGGCAATGTATTGAATGCTTTATAAATGTTATCACACTTGATCCTCCAAACAACCCTGGGAGGAAGATGTAATTACTATCCCCAGTTTTCAGATAAGAAAAGTGAGGCTGACAGAGTTTAAGCCATTTCCAGTGCATTTTGCAGATAAGAAAACTAAGGCAGACAGGGTTACGTGAATTGTCCAGGGTAACACAGTAAGTGTCTGAGGTCAGATTTGAACTCAGGAAGATTCATCTTCCTAACTCCAGGTCTGTCACTTTATCCCCAGTTCCACCTAACTGTCTTATCTTAAGCACTTACTAGTTGCTTTGCCATTTCCTGTCAGGGAGACAAATATATAATTGTCAAGAAGTTTATCTTATGTTGAGCTTAGATCTGTTTTCCTATGGCTTTTTTCCATTGGTTCAGCTTTCTGTGACCAAGTGAACATGTCTAACCACTGTTCTACATGACATTCCTTCAAAATATTTGAAAAATGCTATCATGTTGCCCCTAGGGTTTTTCTTCTTTCAGCTAAAAATCTTCAACTAAGCCTCCATCCTTTCCAATACTCTTAGGTTCTTTTATTCATTCTGCTCACATTTCTTGGATGCCTTGTACTTTGTCAGTTCCCTAACAGAATTCAATCCAACAAGTAGTTATTAAGTGCCCATTATGTGAAAGTCATCAAAGGCACTAAAACAAAAATAGTCCTTGTCTTCATGGAGCTTTCAATTTTCTGGAGTATTAGTAGGAAAATCAGAGTGTTGAGATGTGTGGATTTCTCCTACAAGGCTATTTGCCACAGTGCTACCTGCACCCACCCAGCAAATAAAGAGACTGAAAGGTAAACAGAAAAGAGCTCTTTGAATTTGGAGGCAGAGGATGCATATTGGAATCCCAACTCACTTATTTGTCTGTGACCTTAGACAAGTCTGTCTTCCATGGGACCTCAGTTTCCTCAATTTTTAAAAGGAGGTGATTGGACTATAAATGGTCTCTAAGAACCTCTAGTTTTAAATCTAATGGGAGTTGAAAATCAAACCAAGCAATACCAAACAAGTCTCTAATTGTTGCATGTTAAGTTGTGAAGTAACAATTTCACTGAAGTGTTGTCTGCATGGGACTAATCCAATTAAATATTTTCCAGATGGAGCTAATATATATGTTAAGCCCCATTATTTTCACTTTTTAAAAAAAAACCGTCTTCAATACAGTTTTTATGGTGCTGCTTAAATAATTTAATTAAACTCAAATGGCATTATAGAGCCAGGTATAAAAAGGAGGCAATTCATCACTAAAGCTGACATTTGTTTCATAGTTAATTCAATGGTGCCTAATTATCTTGCTGCCTCCTCCTACAACGAACACTAGTTACCAAGAACATTGCCCGTAATTATAGTGCAGCCAATGTAGCTCGCAACTTTGCAGAGATAACATGAGTAATGCTCAATATTCTCTCCATCTCCCTGCTATGTCCCGGAATGCCCCTGGGCACAGGAGAAAACAAATCTACTTGTTTTCAGAATGTACTGCAGCAGCACGGTGCTAGATATGGAGTTAGAGAACCTGTGTTCAACCCTGATTCAGCTACTTATTAAGTATAGCTTTAGCCAAGTTACGTAGCCTTCTGGGTTTTAGTCTCTCTGATAAAATGAAGGAGACAAGACTGGAAGAGAACACTTTTCGAAGTCAGGCCTTTCTAGCACCTACACAATTCTAAGGCCCCTTCTAAGGCTCTAGAAGGATTCAGTCGTAGGATTATAAGGTCCTTTGTCAGACATTCTATGATCTACTATTCTGAGGTTCTTTCTAACCCTAACATTCCATAATTTTACAACTCCATTCCAATAGAATTTCCTCTCTCCATTTGGGGCAAAACTGCTAGGGCTATATTTCTTGTCCTATACCACCACTAATGCCAACTTAGATACATTTGATTCTAAAACTTGGTCAGTTAAGCATCACATCACTTTCCCTCCACTCTTACTGTTACCAATTTTGAGAACTGAGAAAAAAAATTTTAAATCTCAACTTCAAAAATCTCACCAGGAGTGGGCAGAGCTCAGATGGCAGAATAGAAGGGTGGACCTGTAGAAGCTCTCCCCTCTACAACCCATCAAATACCTGCAAAAATGACTCTAAATAAATTCTAGAGCAGCAGAAGTCACAAAATGACAGAGTGAAAGAGGTTTCCAGTCCAAGGCAGCCTGGAAGGCTGAAAGGAAAGGTCTATCACACTGGGTTCAGAGCAGAGTATAGCCCAAGGAGCACAGTTCAACCTTAGTGGCATGGCACCATCAGGGACAAGACTGGAGCAGGCTTCAGAGCAGTGGAACCATGAGTAGCAGCTACAGTTCCAAAATTTCTCACCCCACAAACACCAAAGATAGCTTCAAAGATCAATGAGAAAGCTCTTTCACCTGAGTGAGAAGAGAGCAGGGTCCTCCCCTGGTCCTGGCCCCAGGTGGTAGCAACATTCATTTTTGGAGCCCTCAGCCTAAATACCCTGGGGGAATTGAGCAGCTGATCTGAATCTCAGACCTGAGTAGTGGCCCTGGGGTAAGGAGGAACACTGATTGGTGAAGCTGGTGGAGGCTTGGGAGAAGGAATTCTTCTTACAGATCCTGGGCAGAAAAGCTGGTGGTTACTCCCAAACTAGAGCACAGGCCAGAAGAGTAGTAAACTCCTCTCCCTTGCCTGTGCCACCTTGGAGGAACTGAAAACTTACAGGTCCATAGACAATACCCTCACCTTGATGAAGGACTCAAAAGTCAAGTACCTGGCTGGGGAAATGCCCAAAAAAGGGGAAAAAATAAGACTATAGAAGGTTACTTCCTTGGTGAACAGATATTTTCTTCCATCCTTTTGAATGAGGAAGAACAATGCATACCATCAGAGGAAGACAAAAAAGTCAAGACTTTTGCATCCAAAACCTCAAAAATAAATATGCAATGGTCTCAGGTCATGGAACAGCTCAAAAAGTATTTTGAAAATCAAGTAAAAGAAGTGGAGGAAAAATTGGGAAGAGAAATGAGAGTGATGCAAAAAAATCATGAAAATCAAGTCAACAGCTTGCTAAAGGAGTTCCAAAAAGTTGCTGAAGAAAATAACATCTTTAAAAATAGACTAACTCAAATGGCAAAAAAGGCCCAAAATACCAATCAGGAGAAGAATGCTTTAAAAAGCAGAATTAGCCAAATGGCAAAGGAGGCTCAAAAGCTCACTGATTAAAATAGTTCCTAATGGAGCAAATGGAAGCTAATGACTTTATGAGAAACCAAGAAATCACAAAACAATAACCAAAAGAATGAAAAAATGAAAGATATTGTGAAATATCTCATCTTCTCCTATGTTTTCCTCCTTTTACTTGGGTCTCAGATGAAGACCTGACTTTTCAAAAAAGCCAATTCCTCCCCCGGTACCCTTGATCCCATCCTTCCTTGGCTCTGAAATATTACTGCCACAATTGTCCTCTCTAATTTCAGCCTCCCCTTATCTACTGGTTCCTTTCCTGTTGATCATAAATTCACCCAAGTCTCCCCCCATCCTGAAAAAAATGCATATTTGACCCAACCACTGCTTCAAATTAATCATTCTATGTTCTTTCTCCTTCTCACAGACAAATCCCTAGAAAGAGCTGTTGACTCTCCACTCTTCCCTTCTCACACTTCTCAACCCTTTACAATCTGGCTTTCCTCATTACTCAAATGGAATTGTTCTCTCCAAGGCTACCAGTGATCTTTTAGTTACCAAAACTAAGACACTTTTCTCAGTCTTCAACCTTTGTAACTTCTCTACAACCTTTAATAGTTGACCATCCTCACCTCTAGTGTTGCCATAGTATGCACTTTTCTTCCTACCTATCTGACCACTCTTTCTCAGGATCCTTTGCTGAATTATCATCTATATCATGTCCGCTAACTATGGGCAAGTCCCAATCCTGGGCCTTTTTCTTTTCCTTCTCCATGCTTTCTTGGTTACCTCATTAGTGTCCACATTAGTGGATGGATCTATAAATATAGCTTTATCTTCTCTCCTGAGCTCAAGTTCCACATCATCAACCACTTAAAAACATTTCTCTTAAAAATTGTTTTATATTGTCAAATGTTGTTTTTATATGCAATTTGCGGAAAATAAAGTATTAAATCAATATATTTTTTTAAAAAGAACATTTTAAACAAATGGTCTAGGCATCTCAAATTCAACACATCCTAAAATGAACTAGCTATCTTTCAACTCCTCTTCAGAATTTCCCTATTTCTGACAAAGATACCACTATCCTCCTATGCACTCAGGATCACCACCTCAGAATTATTCTTGATTATTTCTGCTCCCTCGTCCCACGTATCCAACCCACTCCCATTTTTGATTCTACAACATCTTTTGCATCCATTCCCTTCTCTCAGCTCTCTAATTCAAGCCATCAATCACTTCTTACTAAGATTATTGCAGTCGCCTACTAATTAATCTCTCTGTCCCAAGTCTCTCTCTTCACCAATACTTCCTCTACATGGTCAGCAAAGTGATTTTCCTAAAATTTGAGTATAGCCACATCACTCTCCACTCAATAAATCCTAGCTGCTCCCTCTTTTAAAAATATTTACTTAGTTTTAGTTTTCAACATTCACTTTCATAAAATTTTGAGTTCTAAATTTTCTTCCATCCCCTTCCCCTCTGGTGTACAATCTGATATAAGCTTTACATATACATTGATCTTAAATATCATCTCCTTTGAAAGCATTTGACAACATGGCTGACAACATCATGCTGAAAAGCATAGGAGCAAGCACACAGCCCTGTTTCACTCCATTAGTGACTGGGAAGGCACAAGAGCATTGTCCACTATCCAAAACCTGAAAAAACATGCTATCATGAAATTGATGTACAATACTTATAAACTTCTCTGGGCAGCCAAATTTTGACATAATTTTCTGTAAGCCTTCATGACTAATAGTGTCAAAGGCCTTGGTCAGATCTACAAACTTTGTATACAGACCTCTGTTCTGCTCCTGGCATTTCTCCTGGAGTGTCAGACAGCAAACACTATATCGACTGTTCCGCAGCCCCTTCTGAAGCCACATGGGCTCTCAGATATATGACCAACTTCCAGGTGAAGAATCAGTCTATTAAAGAGGACTCTAGCAAGAATTTTGCCGGCAATGACTAAGAGATAGACCCCTACTATGATTGTCACAGGACAATCTATTCCCTTTACCTTTATAGAGATGCCAAATGCTTTCAATGAGGATGAACACAGCATCAAGTTCATCTACCATATTGATGGTAAATTCTTCAATTTGAAAAGGCTACAAGTCAAGACCAAAGTAGAAGGAGTGTTGGTCCATGATTTTCTGTTTGCAGATGATTGCACACTCAATGCAGACTCTGAAGCTGAGATGCAACGAAGTATGAATTAATTCTCTGCTGCCTATGCTAATTTTGGCCTAATAGTTAACACCAAGAAAACATAGGTGCTCCATCAGCCACCACCACACCATCCATATGTGAAACCATCCATTATAACAAATGAATAAGTTTTGCATGCTGTGGATAATTTCATTTACCTTGGTAGTGTACTTTTCCAAAGATGTACACATTGACAATGAGATTGATGCACGCATTGCCAGAGCTAGCTCAGTGTTTGGGAGGCTCTGAAGAAAAGTTTAGGAGAGAAGAGGTATTAGACTGAATACCTGAAGGTCTGCAGAGTTGTTGTGTTGATCTCATTGTTATATGCCTGTGAAATCTGGACAGTCTGCCAGCGCCATGCCAGGAAACTGAATTGCTGTCATTTAAACTGTCTTAGGAAGATTCTGAGGATCACCTGTCAGGATAAGGGACCATACACTAAAGTCCTTGCTGGAGCTGAACTGTCAAGTATTCAGACTACTTCAGAAAGAGCAACTCCAATGGGCTGGACTTGTTGTTCAAATGCAAAATGTATGCTTTACAAAAAGACTATTCTATGGAGAATTCTCATGGGGCAGGTGATCACATGGTGGTCAGAAGAAGCAGTACAAGGACACTCTCAAGGTCTCTCTCTCAAGAACTTTGGATGTGACTGTGCAACATGGGAGACAGTGGCACAGGACCACTCAGCCTGGCATGCCCACATCAGAAAGGGTGCTGTGCTCTATGAGCAAAGCAGAACTGAGACAGCACAACGTAAATATAGAATGTGCAGATTTGGAGTGCTGACCACAAAAATTCATATGGATTATTTGCACCTAACCTGTGGTAGAGTATTCCGAGCTTGTATTATTCTGATCAGTCACAGTCAGGCACACTGAAACTTCACTTTATCATGGTGATGTCATTTTGGTCCCCTTTGAAAACTAAGCACAACAACCAACCACCAACCATATTAAACATATTTTCACATTAGCCATGATGTAAAGAAGCATTAGAATCAATGGGAGTAACCACAAGAAAGAAGAAACAAAAAAAGAGAGCAAATAGTATGTATTGATCTGCATTCAGACTCCACAGTTCTTTTTTCTGGCTATGGACAACATTTGCTATCATGAGTCTTTTGGAATTGTCTTGAATCATTGTACTACTGAGAAGAGCTAAGTCTATCAAAGCTAGTAATCACATAATGTTGCTGTTACTTTGTACAATGTTGTCCTGGTTCCCAGTAGTTCCCTTTTGCCTTTTAAGTAAATGCAAGTTCCTGCATTTGGCATTTAAAATTTTCCTTCACAATTTAGCTCTACTCTACTTTTCTAGACTTAGTAAACTTTAATCCCATCCATATACTACAAAGTACAGCCAGACCAACCATGTTGTTCCTCACACTCAACATGAACTCCCATCTCTGCTTTTTCCCTGACTTTCTTCCATGTCTGAAATGTATTCTTCAACTCCATTCTGCCTGGTTTCCTTCAAAGCTGAGTTCAAGAGAAACCTTCTATATGAGATCCTAAACTATTAATGCCTTTCCTGCTCTCTCAAATTACTTTGTACTTGTTTTGTAGATATCATGTACATATTAGTATATATGTATACATAGTATACATATATATAGTATGTGCATATAGTATATACTATATAGTATATATAGTATATAATAAATACATATATAGTATGTATGTATATATATTTATGTGTGTGTGTGTATATATATATATGTGTGTATGTGTGTGTATATATATATATATATATGTGTATACATACATATATATATATATATGTATGTATACACATAGACATAGACATGGATATAGATGTGTCTTGCCAAATAGAATGTAAATTCTTTGAAGGCAGGAGCAACGTTTTTCGTCTGTTTCCTTTGCACCTAGTGTAACGCCTGGTGCATAGTAGGCACTTACTAAATGCTTGTTGGTTGATTAATTGGTTTTCTAAAGCTGCTTTTATATTCTCTTATTTAGTATATTCTTTTTTTATAAGAAATGTCTATAGTAGAAGAGGCAGAAGGGATATACTCAGAAATGGAGCTAATACAGAAACAAACAATATGAATACAAGTTTAAAAATTTTTTGAAAAGGTAAAGAGTATTACAGAAAGTCCTCGGGGTTAGTTATTATAACCTTGGAAGAATCACTAACACTTTTTGTTTACTGAGCACCTACTAGTTATAAATACTGCGGGAACAATAATTGCCAGAAGTAATGATGAATTTACCTTTATACAATGGGTTAAGGGTTTTAAAAATGTTTTAAATACATTTCCTCAGTCAGTTTTCACAAGTGCTAGAAGGTAAATAGGTGGTACAGGTATTATCCTCATTAAAAGCTGGTGAAAGAGAAATTCAGAGATATGTGACTCATCCAAGGCCACACAGCTAGAAAATGGCTACAATTTAATCAAGAAAGTAAAGCAAATAATCAGCAGAGCAGGAAGCCAGCAAATACTGCCAAATATCCCATCTGGTAGGGGTGATAGCTTTTCTTTCCCTCTGAGGTTCCATGTTTCCAGCAAGCAGAGCTAGCCCAAGTTTTTCAGGTGATATTTCATGAACTGGACTTTACAGCAAAGCTACCTGTGTTGAAAAGAAGAAGGATAAGAGAAACAGGTGAGATCCATTTTTGACAGAGCAGTGCAGTGCCAGGAGTCCAGTGACTGGGATGGCTTTCCCTCTGAGTCTGTGCCTGTTGTCCCCTATATTGTATGTAACCTCTAGGGAAAATCTCAGACAGGAAGCTATAATGGAAACTAGTGGAAGTCTTAGGCACACAGAGCATTAAAGATTGGACAACAGTGGCACTGTATCCCAAAATCATTCAATCAATAAGCATTTTTAAGTACCTGCTGTGTGTGAGGCACTGTGTTTGGTTCTAGGAATAGAAAAAACTAAAAGTCAGTGCTTTCAAGGGGTTTGCACCTCTCAAAGAGGCAACATGTAGACGTATAAATATACAGAAATGGATACACTAACAGCTGCATCTTTGACAACATCCTCTGGGCTTTCCTCTAGTCCCATAGCTGTTCCTGGGCCAGAGGTCGTGAATCTCTAACGGTCAGAAGTTTCTGGACCCAAACAGTGGCACAGCTGAGATTGTACCATCATCTCTCTCATTTAGAAGTGTGTTACCTTGGAGCCTGCATTGAAAGGCAAGACACCATAAGGCAAAATCATGACTGTGCATACATAGCTCTTGCCTTCAACAGCTGAAACATCAGTGAAACTGCCAAAAGAATGGGTAAAAGCAGTGAGAAGTAAAAGAGGACTCTTTATTAGGCATCAGAGAATAAACAGATCTGCTACTAAGAAGCTACAAAAATAACTGGGGGCCTCCTGTCTGGGGCATCATGAAAAAGAAGAGAAGGTCTTGGCCCTCAAAAGTTTACAACAAAATTAAGAGAGAAAAACAAGAGTAAAGTAGCATTTTAAAAATTACAGCAAACAGAATGTAGCTGAAATCTCATTACAAGAAATAATAAAGAGTGGTCCCTGTTCTTTCTCTGACCTAGAATTTTGTGGTATTTAAGTTCTGTCTGGATTAAGTTGGCTCTAATGTTTTGTTTTGTTTTGTTTAAAAAAAACAGTTTGTGGTTGGAATTGGGTTTAACCCAGGAATATATGTTGAGTACATCCATTCTGAAACGACACAGAGTTAATGGATGATTACAGAGAGGTAAGCTTAATCAAGGAAATGAGGCTTTTTTTATTTTTAAATTAATCTAATTTTTTTCAATTAACAAGGATTTATTTTCTCTCCCTCCCACTCCACCCCTTACTGGAAAAAGAAAAGAAAACCCTTGTAACAAATATGTATGGGCAAGCCAAAATAATTTCTCCCCTTTGGCCACATCGAAAAAATGTGTGTCTCGTTCTGCCTATGTAGTCCATCATTTTTCTGTCAAGAGGTGAGTAGATTTCTTCAACATCTCTGTAATCATGATTTGTCAATGTGTTGATCTGAATTATTGTTATTGAATAAATTGTTTTCTGGGTTCTGCCCACTTGAGTTGGATCTTACAGGAGTCTTGAAAGAGCTGGAGAAGAGACATGCTTCAAGGTAGGGGGAAGAGTATGCTGGTATTAGTTAGGAAACTATGAGTAGATCCTAATGGTGGGTTTCCAAAGGCCATGCCTGGTGGCAAAAACCCTGGCAGATCCTACCAAATTAGAAAGACAGATGTTGAAATAAGAACCATAGCTGGACTGTCCTGAAGATAGGCTGTATGCCTGCAATCTAAGAACCATCCTAGTTAAATCTAGAAGAGTTGATCACCAGGCTTGGTCACCAGACAATGACAGTTTTCAATCACAACTCTTACATATTTTCCTTTAAGATCATCAGAAGTTATTGGTCTGTCAGTGGGAGGAGAATTGTTGTTGTTTAGTCATTTCAGTCATCTGACTCTTCATGACCCTATTTGGGATTTTCTTGGCAAAGATACTGGAGTGGTTTGCCATTTTCTTCTCCAGTTCATGTTACAGATTAGAATATTGGGGTAAACAGGGTTAAATGACTTGCCCAGGATTATTCAGCTAGTGTTTAAAACCAGATTTGAATTCAGGAAGATAAGTTTTCCTGACTCCAGACCCAGCATTCTATCCACTTATATCAATTAGCTGTCCAATGGAAAGAAATAAAAACAGTACAATCTTAAATCTCTTGAAGTTAAACACAGAGGAAATTGTTCTTTCCTCCAGGAATAAGTCCTAGCTTTAGAATCAGAAAACATGGGTTCATCTCCCACTCCTAATGTTTACTACCCATGTAACCTTGAGAAAACCATTTAATTTCCCTGGGTTCTTTGTTTCCTCATTTGTAAAAGGGAGAATTGGGCTAGATGGCTCCTGAGATGCTTCCTAATCTAGAGCTACAATCCTAAGACTTGATCTTCCATCAATGATCATCTTTCTAAGTCAGGTTTGTCATTACCCTTTGTTTCATACCCCTATAATACATTTACCATATTTTATTTTCTGTTAGTATTCTCTGTATTTCTGGGATTTTTTTCCTATAGGTTCTAAAAGATAGAGATTGCAGCTTATCTAAAATGTATAGCTTCCCTATCACCTACCACAAAATTTTAGACACAATAAATATTCATTAAACATGTTCAGAATTGGATAGAACAAATGAATTGTCCTATGAGTAGCAAAAGATAAGACAGGGGGTCCAACTATCGGCTGGCACAACTTGAATTTCATTGCAAGACAAAGGAGTCCATCAATTCTACATTTTATTCCAGTGGAAAGAGCACTAGATTTGGAATTGAGACCTGGGTCTCATAACTCTTTACTAGCTATATGACCATGGGAAAGTCATTTTACCTCTTTGAGCCTCATCATCTTCATCTGTAAAGTGAATATAATATAATACATACATTGCCTACCTTACTGAATTTTTCTTAAGGAAATAAATTTATAAACATTAAAGATCAATAGAAATGGCAACTATTATAGCAAGGTAAAACATAAAAGGAAGGAAACAAAAATAAAATAGGAAAAGAAAATAAAATTTTAAAGAGGATAATTTCCTCTCTTCTTCCTTCAACTCTTCTTTTGCTCATCACTCACCACCACTAAGCTGGATTTAAATTACTGGATGTTTTCGCCAATCTGTAGGAAATAAATTATTTTAACAAGTGGTAAAATTTGGCTCTTTCTCCAAGCAGAAGGCTCTGCCCTGCAGACTTCTATCCCTTCCACAGAAAACTCTAAGCTATTTCTGCAGATTCCTTTTCCTTCATTATATATCTGGAATTTACATAATCTCCAGCAAATAAAAAAATACAAATGCCTTAGTCTTGCATAACTGTGGTTCAGTTTCTATTACACTTCTCAGGGGAATTAGCTTTTGATTACAGAGACTAGCCAAAACCATGGCTCTGTTGGCTGCCATGGATGGTAGAATCCAAGAGAGGGGGCATCATCCCATCAAATGACTTACACTGTAGAAAGGGAAACTTAAAACTGATAGAGGGAAGGTGACTTGCCCAAGGTCACAAAGCTAGTAAGTAGTAGAGTGGGGATATGAACACATTTCTTCTGATTTTAAACCTAACATTTTGTCATGCTATAGGGCTGAGGCTACAAGATGGAACTGTGAACAAATTAGACACTGTAAAATCATTTGGCTATTATTTTTTTTCTAGGGAGGATGTAAGGTGTCCCCACAACTTGATTCTAACCATACACACCCCTTTCCATTCCTTTTAATTTCATGTTGGCTATCCTTTAGGGACAACTAGGTGGTACAGTGGATAGAGTGCTAGATCTAGAGTCAGAAAGACTTATCTTCCCAAATTCCCTTAGACACTAGCTGCATGTGCATGATCCTAGGCAAGACACTTAACCCTGCTTGCCTCAGTTTCCTCATTTGTAAAATGAGCTGGAGAAGGAAATTGCAAACCATTCAATATCTCTGCCAAGAGAATTCCAAATGGGCTCATGAAGAATAATAAACAATAAAAATCTTTGGAGTGCTTACTTGAGCTTTTTGCTTAGAAAAAAATCCCTAAATCTAATTAGGGAATGATTAAGTTAGCTATTTGTGTGGACATGTGGCACAGGTGAAAGCAGAAATGGAGAACCTGAAGCCTCAAGGCTCTATGTGGCCTTCCACATCCTTGGGGGCAGCCGTTTGACTGAGTCCAAGTTTTACAGAACAAATTCTTTTGTTAAGGGGATTTGTTCTGTGAAGTTTGGATTCAGTCAAAGGGCTGCATTTGAGGGCCTAGAAGGCCTCAAGGCCACAGATTTCCCACCCCGGTTTAATAAATCCAGTCTAGTGGACAGAATGCTAGACTTGGAGTTAGGAGTCCCCAGTCTCACAGCTCTTTCATTTATCATCTGTGTGACCGTGAACTTTATGTCTTTACAGTTACTTCATATCTCTGAGCCTCAGCATCTGTTAAATGGGTTTAAAATAAAACATGTGTTATCTGACAAAACTTTTCTTGAGGAAAGCATTTTGAGAACCTTAAAAATCAATGGAAATTATAACAGTATAATTATTACTATAATGTATTGTTATAACAAGGTAAAACCCAGGGGAGAAGGAAGTCATAACTCCTGGAAACCTTCCCCTAAGAACATGAGGAGTTATGATCTGTGTGAGCAGGAAAATACACATGAATAAAATCATTCTTCTCTTTAAGTTCACAAGAAATTACTGTTTCCTCCAGGAAGGAAGAATGGGTCTGGAACCAAGAGACTCATATTCAAGTCTTACTTCTGATGTTAATTACCCATGAAATTTTGATCCTCAGTTTCCTTATCTGGGTAAGTGAGATGATTAGACCAAATAGTTTCTGAGGCCCCTAATATGTCAGAAAGGCAGATGCATACAAATGGAAGGATGGCTCATCTGTCTCCTTAGAGAAGTAAATAGAGAAACTGATGGTGTTAGCAGTTGAAAGAACACTGCACTTGGAGTCACAGGACGTGAATTTGAATTCCATCTCTGGTATTTACCACCTGTATGACCTTCCCACCCAAGATACCAATGTGGAAGGAGGACACCCCTCTGTGAGGGATTTATGTAAGGATCATAGTATCATGAATTTAGAGGTGGAAGGGATCTTGGAGTTCAAAGAATCCATTTTACAGGTCAGGAAACTGAAGGTCAGATAAGTGAAGTGATTCACCTAGAATCTCTGAGATAGACATGGATAAGAGTTGCTTGGAAAGAGAAGGCATAGATAGTTTGCAATCTGAATCTCTAGAGAGAATGTCTTTGATGATGAAATCCCAGATTCATCAAAGCATTGAAATATTTGAGTACACATACATATAATATCTATTGATAGATACATAGATCCATATATCAATCTAAAATTAGAGGTGGGGCTTTATTACTGAAATCCAGTGTCAGTGGACCATGTAAAAGTCAAAAGCTAAAATCAGATTCAACAGTTTTTGTTGGACACCTCTTCTACTTGTGTCTTCATACACATAAACTGAAAGCCCTCTATTGTAACAAATTATTCATACATTAGTCATGTCTGCTTGGAGATGAAGTGTGACTGTTTTATCATCAGTCTTCTAGACCAGAAGATCATACAATCATATAGAATTAGGGGCTGGAAGAAATCTTAAAAGCTGTCTAGTCCATACTCCTTAATTTACAGATGAGGAAACTGAGGCCCTAAGAGTGCAAGTAACTTGCATAAGGCTAACCAAGTAGGGACAGAGGTGATGAGAGTAACTATAATATAATCATGATAATAAGTAAATAAAAAATAATGCTAAGTGGTGCAGTGGATAGAACTCTGCTTCTGGAGTCAGTAAGATCTAAGTTTAAATGCAGCCTTAGATACTTACTGGCTGTGTGACCCTGGGCAAGTCACTTAACCCTCTTTGCCTTAGTTTTCTCATATGTAAAATGAGGTAGAGAAGGAAACAGCGAACCACGCCAGTATCCTTGCCAAGAAAACCCCAAATGGGGTCATGAAGAGTCAGATAAGGCTGAAACAACTTTAAAAAAAGAAGGTAATAAGAGTGTCTACTTCCCAGGATTGGTTTAAGGGTCAAATGAGATAATGTTTGTAAAGCACTTAGCACAATACCTGGCACATAGTTACTTCTATATAAACTCTAGCTACATCATCATGATCATTGTTTACTTAGTGATTTAAGGAAAATCTCTGAAAAAGTGTGGAGTAATGGATAGAGAGCCAACCTCAAAACCAAAAAGACCTGGATTCAATTCCAGAGTCACTTAGCCTCTTTGTGCATGAGGCAGCTCTCTGTAAGCTCCAGAGAACATCCTAGCATGCATTGGTAGAGTTTCCTTACCCATGAGTTCCCTATAAACCATAGGTGCAATACCTATTACTATCCCTATCTCCTATGAGGTAAGTATTATGAATACTTTCATCTATATTTTAGAGATGCGGAAAATGAGACTCAAAAATATCTAAGTGAATTGCCCATGCTTATTCCCTAGCTATTAATTTCCAGAACTGGTACGCAAACTTAGGAACAGAAATTTATTAATGACAATAGGAAGAGGTCACCAAGGAAGTAGACATCTTGTTAAGAGGAATTAACAGAGTTCTAAAGAGCCAGATGGTTGGTGGTCACCCCTTTACTCTAGGGATTTTATTCAGGAGTCACTCTAATTATCCCCAAATTTAGGAATCATCTTGCTTGAATTGAATTGAAATTTTTTTAACTCAGTGATTTGCAACAACGTCTTAGAAAATTTCACCTTGACCCTCTTTACAAAAGGGCAAAGAATTATGAGTACAGGCCTTCCGAAAGACAGAAGAGACTGGTGGTCCAGAAGGTCATAAAGTAAGATAGAAGCTCAGGATGAAATTGGAGACTGAAGATAGAGTTTTTGAAAGTCATTTTTCTAAGAGATATACAGATTGACTGAAAGGGGAAAGACAAAAATGACTCCAGTTTGCCAGTCTTCTAGGTTAGGAAACTGATGGCTTTAGTGATGGAAATGGAGCTTTTTGGAGTTGGACTTACAGGAAAATTTCATGGGTTCAGTTTGGGAAATTATATTGAGTTGGAATTGATGATGAAATATCTAGAGTTTTCCTATAAGTAGTTGGAAATATGGAAATAAACATAGAGATGGAGCCATAGATACTGGATGAAGCAGCAAGAGGGTATTTGTTCTCTGTGGTGACAGATGGATAGACAGAGAGAGAGAGAGAGAGAGAGAGAGAGAGAGAGCAAAATACCAAAGACAAAGACTTTGGGAACACCTGTGATTGTTAGGTTTGGAAATAACTGGAAAGAGATTAAAGAATCGCAATTTGGGGCTATAAGGGAGCTCAGAGGCTATAATTATCAAGTAATCTTCTGTATAATATCCATGAAGAACAGTCAATCAGTTCATACTAGAGAATCTCTAGCAAAGGGGAACCCATGACCTTTTGAGACAGTCTATTCTACTTTTGAAAGGTTTTATTTTTTTAAACTATATATCTGAGAGAGCATTATGTGTATCACATCACCTTCATATGCCAGAATATCCGTCATTTCTTTCCTTCCCAGAGTACCATCCCTTATAATGAAGGCTAAAAAAGAAAGAGGGGAAAACACTTCAGCAAAACAAACCAAGTCATCAGCAAAGATTGACATTACTTGCAGTGTTCCACACATAAAGTCTCCCATCTATGCATTGTCATATCTTTTCTTTGTACCAAATAAGATCACTCTAATTTCACAACTTTCAGTTTTTATTTTGCTACTGTTTTTCTTTGTTGTTGAGAGTAAAACATATATTGTTTTACTGGTTCAGCTTACTTCACTTTTCATCTGTTCATAGAAATCTTCCAATGCTTCTAGATAGTCTTCAAATTCATCATTCCTTATGGAGCATTAATATTCAATCATAGTCACATATCACAATTGTTTAACCCTCCACACAATTAATGAGCATCTATTTTGTTCCCTCTTCTTTGCTACAATGAAAAGTTTTGCTATAAATAATTTTTTGTTTTACATGAGTCCTTATTTTTTACGTTGGACCTCCTTGGGTATATGCCTAACAGTGGAATCCCTAGTCAAAAGAGATGGACATGTTAAGTCACTTTTTGGGAATAATTCCAAATTGCTTTTCAGAATGATTGGACCAATACATAGCTCCACCAATAGTATATTAGTGTACCTTTACCACCATAGTTCATTCAGTATTTGTTATTCTTGTCTTTGCCAATTTTTTGAGTATAAGATGAAACATTCACAATTGTTTTGCTTTGAATTTATCTTATTATTAGTGATTTGAATCAATCTTTTCTATGGTTAATAGTTCCAATTTCTCTTTTGAGAACTACTTATTCATATAATTTTACCATTTATCCATTGGAAAGTGGAATTTAGTTTTATATATCAATATTCATTTTCTATATAACTTGGATATCAGACCCTTATCAGAAATAATTGATCCAAAATATTTTCCCAATTGACTGATCAATAATCATTTGTTGAACGAACCTAATCTGTTACCAAATACTGCCAAGTCTTCCTCCAGAATATCTCTAGAATCCAGCCCCTTTCCTCTTCATCCCAAATGCCACCAACTAGTTCAGCCTCACGCCGTCATGCCTTCTTTATAAAATTCTCCCAAATCCCCATTTTTATGATCTCTTTGGGATACATCCCTAGAAGTGGTATTACTGGGTCAAAGGGTATGCACATTTTTATATCTCTTTGGGCATAGTTCCAAACTGCTCTCCAGAATGGTTGGATCCGTTCACAACTCCATCAACAATGCATGGATTGGTTTTCTTAAAACAAAGAATCAGCAGTTGTCAGAAACTGAAGGGACTGCAGCCATAATTTTATCTAACCATCTCTGAAAAAAGATCCTTTCTATAACATCCTCAATGCCAGCCAGTCCTTATGTGAAGGATAGTTAACTCATTAAAAGTAGCTAATTCCACTTTACATACAATACTTTTTGTTAGGAAACTTTCCCTACATCCAGCTGAAATCAAACCTTATCCAGCTTCCTCCGACTGCTCCTAGGTCACACCTATGGGACCAAGCAGAGAATATTTATTCCTTTCCATGATAGCCCTTCAAACACCTAAAGATATCAATCATGTTCCCTGTAAGCCTTATCTTCTCTAATCTAAACATCCCCAGTTCCTTAGATCCCATACCACAATTTCCTTTCCCTTCTCAAAGATCATCTCCTTGGATTCTTAATGCACTTTTGCATGTTGCATGAAAATAAGACTATCACCACTCTTGGCCCAATATGGAATTTCTAATGTTCCAATGTGTCATCACTATTAATGGAGTGTGTTACAGTAAGAGATTTTTTTTCCATATTTCAACACACTGAAGAAAAAAAAGCAAACAACACCCTACTGATGCCCCCCTCCCCAAGTGCCAAAGAATTAAATGCTTTAGCATCTGTCACAACAGAGTTTTCCTGAAAAGAGTTCATTCAAGCAAAAGGAAGATTAGAGGAAAACTCGTATCCAGCCAATATGAAATGATCACTAAACCTTCTCCACAGCTCACAAAGGGAAGGATATATATAACCATTCAGGCCTCCAAGAGGAATGAACAGAGAGGTTTGCACAATGCTTTGGAATGAGAATCAAATGTTAGACAGAATTCTACAGGAAGCAAATTCATTGCAACCATATCAGCCTGTAATACAACATCTGTTTCTCGCCTGTTTATCTTCCTTCTCTAAACCTACCTTTTACTGGAAAATACGTCTGTCTCTCTTCTTACTTGAGCATTACCCTTTCTTCTGGGAATATCAGTAAAGGTTGTCTAGATCCTTATGTGGAATGTTGCTCTGTTCAATTCCACTTTATTTTAAAAAACCCAAAACACATTTATTTATAGCCAGCTGTAGACAAGATACTGTGCTTATTCCCAAGGGTTCATAGTTAGAAAATGGCATAATCTCTGCCCTCAAAGAGTTCACATCTTATTGGGGCAAGGAGAAGGTATAATATGAACACAATTTGTATAATGGATCTCAATATTCTCAATCAAAATTATTGCTCCAGGCAAATTAAACAAGAGCTATAACTAGGCAGAATGGCTAGAGCTTTAACCCAAGACACCACATCTAGAAGGCATGTTTATAAGTCCTTCAGTAGCATATAAACTGCAAAGCTAAGTACCAAGTTAGCAGGAATCATTTAAAATAGGAAGTTTCCAGGATGCAATCTGGGTTAAGTTCCTCACCACTCTTCCTTGATCAACCATCACCTCTGTTCACATGGTTATCTGCACTGAAACATCCTGTCATCCTACAGCCACTATTTCTGCTACCCCAACTAAGGGACAGCTCTTTGCTTCTTATGCCAGCTATGCTTTTGTGATTTTTGCCCTGGGCACAAGTCCTGGTTATGGCTCTGGACTTCTGAAATCTATTCTACCTTTAAATGGTATGATTTCATGATCCTATGGATTCTCAAGTTCTGATTCCTTCTATCCCTGGTATTCTTTTATTCTGTGACTAAGGATGGAGCTTGGTAAAATGTGTCAAGGAAAAGAAGAGATACAGACAAACTTGACTAGGAAAATTGAGAGAGGAGAAAACACTTACAGCTAAGAAAATAGTCTTAGAGATTTCATGGAGAAAGAGGCATCCGGGCTGGATCTTGAAGGAAGATGATTTTATCAGGCAGAAATTAGTAGGGAGTATTTTCCAGGCATGGAGAAAAGACTATAGGTGAGAGAAAACTAAAAATGTTAAATTAGACTGAAAAACTATTAGTGGTAGTTCATTTAGAGAAAAGAATTCAGAAAACAAAAAAACCTGGGCAGAGAAATGGGACTCAATTGTGGAGAATCTTTTTTTTCTTTAATAGTATTTTTTCCAATTACATGTAAAGACAGTTTTCAAGATTCATTTTTGTAAAATTTTGAGTTCCAAATTTTTCTCCCTTCCTCCTTCTCCTCCCCTCTTCCCAAGACGACAAAAAATGATATAGGTTGTACATATACAATCATGCCAAACATATTTCCACTTAGTCATGTTGTAAAAGAAAAATTCAAACAAAAGAGAAAACCAAGATTAAGGAAAAAAAGTGAAAATAGTATGCTTCAATCTGCATTCAGATTCCATAGTTCTTTTTCTGGAAGTGGTTGACATTTTCCATGATGAGTCTTCTGGCATTGTCTTGGATCTTTGTGTTACTGAGAAGAGCTAAGTCTATCATATCATTGCACATTGTTGCTGTTCCTGTGTACGCTGTTCTCCTAGTTCTGCTCATTTCACTCAGCTTCAGTTCATGTAAATCTTTCCAGGTTTTTCTGAAATCTACCTGCTCATCATTTCTTATAGTAAAACAGTATTCCGTTGCATTCATATACCACAACTTGTTCAGCCATTCCTTAATTGATGGGCATCCCCTCAATTTCCAATTCTTTGGCAATTGTAGAGGATCTTGAGTAGCATACCCTGAAAGACTTTAGAAATGTGGACAGTTATAGGACTTTATCTGTTAGACTTGAAATCTCAGAATGTCACTAATTGTGGAATAAAACTGAATCTCTGGTGTGATATCAGAATCATAACATGATGAAGCATAATCTATACTTATTAAACATCTATTGTAGGCACAATCCTGTATAGACTGTAAAGTGAAGAGGAAGTCTCTAGACATAGAATCATAGATCTAAAGTTAAAAGGAATCCTACAAATCATCTAGTATACCACTTTAACAGATAAGGAAACTGAGGTTTAGAGAAGGGAAGGGATTTATCCAATGTCACACGGATAAGCAACAGGGTCAAGATTTTACTCTAAATTTAGTATTCTTGATCCATAACCTGGGAGCAAACAGTCTAGAAGGAAAGCCAAGACATATATATACCTCTAAATATTTGTTGAATGAATAAATAATGATAAAATTATTTATTTAATTTTTTACATTACGTAAAAGTAATTTATTTAGTATTTCAAGATTTGTAAAGCACTATAACTACATTACCTTCCCTGATCCTCAAAAGAACCCTGTGAAGAACGGTATTATCACAATTTGAACCAGCCAACTTCATCTATCACCCAGACCTTATGCTGCTTTCTTTTGACCTGGGGCTTTTACTTTTGTTTGTGTCATGGACCTTTTTGGCAGTATGGTAAACCGCTGAGTCTCTGTTCAGAATAATGTTTTTAAATGCATACAATAAATTGCATAAGATTGCAAATAAAACAACTATATTTAAATGAAATTATTCATTTTTTTTAAGCTCACACACCTTAGGCTAAAAATTCCTGCTATAAAATATATCTAGAATTTTCCCTTTTTTCTTCACTCCCATAGCCACAGAAGGCTAGTCTAGGTCTTTATCACTTTATCTCCATATTACAAAGTGAAATGGGGCAGGGCTGGGGCAGTGATACAAGATCTTATAAGAATTTTGAGAGAAGGATGTCTTTTAGTAAAGAGTGGTGTAGAGAGATGGTACCTGAGTTAGAATAAGGAGATTAGGTAAGAACAGAACCTGGTAGAGAGGGAAAAGAATTCCAAATGAGGCAGGGGGACCAAAAGCACAGAGATAGGAAAATATGGGGAGCAGAGATCATCAGGTCCAGTCCTCTGCTTTTAGATCAATGAGTTTCTGAAAGAGGAGTGAGGAATCTCTTAGTCTTGAGTCCTGCCATTGGGATTAAGCAACATCAATAAAAATAATATCATCATTTTTAAAAAATCCATTTCTGTAGCATGTTTTGTTTTTACGTAATGCTTCCCTTTGTAAATAACCCTCTACCAGTAAGACATTTTACAGAGCAATGTGATGGAGATAAGAAGGGTTATATCTCCTGGTTTCTTATGCTTTGTCTTTAATCTTCCAGCTGGTAAGCTAATGCTGTTTGTGGCCATCTTTTTCTTCCAAACAATCTTCTTCCTATAGGAGGCCAGCTCTTGACTCAAACTCATCAACTCCCACTCTCTTGGAAACTCCAAAACTAAAGATTATCAAAAGAGCAACTTCTAAAGTCTAGAAATAACCACTCATTTTCAGAATCATTAGTTGTTGACCTTGATCACAGAAAGAAACAAAGGGGAAGGGAACAAGCATGTATTAATACCTACTAAGTGCCAGGAACCATACTTAGAGCTTTGTAAATATTATCTCATTTGATCCTTTGAAAGGTAAGAGTAGGCAGCCAGTAACTGGTCAGAAGCTAACCTTTCTGGCTTGCCTGGTCAAGTATAGGTGGCTGTCCATGTGTTCCCCTTGCAAGTTTCATTTTCTCTCCTGGGAGATGAGGGAGAAATCCTCTACCCTTTGTACCAACACCGTCTCTTGCTTCATTGTGGACTGGAAATCCAAAGGAGAGAAAGTATAGGAAAGTTCACTCTTACAACCCATGAGGGAGGGGTAAATCTTTTCATGAGAATCCATCCACCCTGATTTTCATCATCCAATCATCTTGGAGGCAGTCCCAGTTTCTGGGGACCAATCAGAGAAGTTTTTCATGCTCTCTCAATGAGGAGCTGGGGATATATCTACCTCCATGGAAGGCACCTTTGTTGAGGTATCTCATCAAATTGTTCTGGGGCTTCTCTAATCATCCCCATTACATACTACTAGTAGTATACAAATTAGCCACCATCTGAATTCTCTTGGGCAATTATTAAGATAAAAAAACAGATCCAAACATCCATACTATTTACCATTTTCAAAGCTTGAATCACAGAGCAAAGAGTGATCATGGGAGGCAGTGTGGCGTAGTGGAAAGAGTGCCTTGCACATGGTAGATACTTCATTAAAAATTGCTAATTCTTTAGGTTCACACACTTGTGGGAACTTGAGTAATCCATTTGCCTTCTCTGAATTTCTAATTCCATTTACAACCTGTAAAGTACCATAGAATTGGGATTTTTTTATTACTATCCAAGGAGGAAATGCTGCTCCAGCCTAGAAAAATAGGAGCCTTTGCACACTGTGGTATGTGATGGGCCTTGTTCATAAAATCGCTGTTGCTCACTGTTCCCATTAAGCTGGGTCAACATGTGCCTGTAAATTCCTCCCCAAAGAGAAATCAGAACAGTATCATCAGCACCAGAATATGACAAACAACTCAACTATGGAGAGGAGGCTGCCAAACATTCAGCAGTGCTCAGATTGCACCAGAAGCGGGGGAATCAGATAAGAAAAATAAACTCAGTTTGTGCCTAGTTCCTTAAATATGTATCCTGCTTGGCAGTTACTGTCCACTTTCACTGTAATGAATATTTGCATGTGGTGGGGGTCAGGGAGCTGTGGTCTCATGATGCCTTGTAGAATGTGTTAGTCACTCTCCCCTCTGCTTTTTTCTCCTCTCCCTTCTTCCCCTCAGGCCAAGAGCATGGCCTGGTCCAGAAAGCTCAGGACACCGCACCACCAGCCCTCTTTGTAAATCCTGACCTTCCTGCTGAATAACTGCTGTGTGACCTTGGCCGACTTGCTGGTCTCTCTGGGCTTTGGCATCTCCATTCAGGACAATAGCTTCAGAATACATGTTTGTAAAGTGGTCTGTCCCCTGAAAAGCCAGTGCAAAACACTTTGGGGGAGGGACACAGTTGTTTTGTTTTTCTGAAATACGAACCTGCGCATGTGCCAGCTCCATAACAGATTCTGCCAGTTCTCTGTGAACCATTCAACCAATCAAGGAGCACTTATTAACTACCTACTATGTGCTAGGCACTATGCAAGGTGTTGAAGATAGGAAGATAGAAATAAAACATTTCCTGCCCTGGGAGAGCTTACAGCCTATCTGTGGAAATAAGTGTTTGAGTGGATACAAACTATATAGAAAGTAAAGTAAAAGGTAACTGGTGTGGGCAGGAAAGACTAAGGAGGGGGTGAGAGGGAATCAGAATAGGCCTCCTCTAGGAAGTGTCATTTGGGCTTAGTTTTGAAGGAAGCTAAGGATTCTAAGAGGCAAAGATTGAGGTGAGAGTGTACGGGGGGGGGGGGGGTGATGGGGGAGTGGAGAGAAGCAAAGGCACAGAGACCAGCCTAGCATAGCAGAGAGTTTGATACTCAAAGAGTTGGTTATCCGAAAATGGATTATTGTGGTCCCAATTCAGGAAAACATGTCCTCAAGCATGAAAGGATTTACAACATAGACCAGAGGATCATAGCTTCAGCATTGGAAGGGACCTCAGTGGGGGTCATTTAGTTCAACTACTTTATTTTTTTTTTGATTGGAGAAAAAACAACCTCAGAAAAATAGTGACTTGCCCAAGGTCACAAAGATAAGAAGCAGAATCAAAAAGTGAACCCAGGCTATCTGAACTGTCTCAAAATCTGACGTGCATCCTACTGCACCAGAGATGTCAAACTCAAAGCTCAGTGAGTACCAAAAACTATATGAAAATATAATTGGTAAATGTTCAATTTAAGATAAGTAAAAAATATAATACAACAGAGATAATATTAAATTGTGGTTTTCTAAGTCACTATGCAGTCTGGAGGGATTGTTGCTTTTTTAATTTGAGTCTGACACTGCTGTGACTCTACTGTGTTCTCTCATAAAGGGGAAGATTTGCAGTGATGAAA
Source organism: Potorous gilbertii (assembly GCA_028658325.1). NCBI lineage: Eukaryota > Metazoa > Chordata > Mammalia > Diprotodontia > Potoroidae > Potorous > Potorous gilbertii. The sequence goes on from CM053769.1 coordinate 408,335,915, forward strand.
TCTCAGAACTTGAAATATGAGGGAAGCTATTTTACAAGTGGGAAGGTTGCCTCCAACACAATCCTTTGCAAAACAATATGATAAAGCGATTCCTATCCAGCTACTGCCTAGACTAGTCAACCAGTGATAATGAAAAGGATGGTGATGATGATAGCATTTATTATGCTTTAAGTTTTGCAATTTTGCATTTTTACAATCTCACTAGATGCTCACAACAACCCTGGGAGATAGGTATCATTACTATATGAGATATATAGGTGTCATATGATACATAGGTATTATGTTATATATAGGTATGTATATTATGTGATCTATATATAGGTCTTGCCTATTATATTGTCTATGTATGTATGTATGCATGTATATATGAGGAAACTAAGGAATACATATATATATATGTGTGTGTGTGTGTGTGTGTGTGTGTGTGTGTGTGTGTATAGATAAGGAAACTGAACCATACTGTGTAAGTGATTTGCTGAAGACCACAGAGGTAGGAAGCGTCTGAGTTTGGGTTTGAACTCAAGTCTTCACGACTCTAGATCCAGCACCCAACAAATAGTCATCAAGCTTTTGTTTAAATGCCTTCACTCATGAGAAGCTTGCTTTTTGTGGGGGAGCTATTATGGACAAGATGTAACCCTATGTCACCCTATGATGGTCATTTATCACTTGTATCTACCATGACTTTCTGCCTGCTTGTTGAATTCATTATATTCAACACAATTGACTGAAGTATGTCCTAAAATTGACAGAGGTGTTTCTGACTCTCCGCCTGACCAGCTGAGAGCCAAGAATAAACTGCACAATGTAAATGTGAGTACTTTGCCCCAAGTCATTTGCTCTCACAAAGCCTGATTCCCCCAAGCATAGCACTTTAACATCAAGGGGTCTCTTAGTCAGCAGTGGCATCATTCTCTCCCCACTTTCCCCAATGACACTATCCTGAAGTGAGTTCATGTTGGTTGATAAATTCTTTTAAATAAAGTTCAAAGTGGTTTTTTTAATTATTTGGGGAGTTTCTGCTATTTGTCTGTCTGTCTGTCTGACTCTCTAACCTCCCACTCAACTCCTGGACACAATGGTGTAAAGGAAATTAGATGGCCCCCAAGGAGATATACTCCTCCTCTCCTTGCCCCACTCCTTACTGCAGCATCAGCCTTTTGGATTATTCTCATATTAAGACATTTTTCCTTATATTCAGCCAATTCTGTGTCTCTCTACCTTCCACCCATTGTTCCCATCTCTGTCCTGTGGGACAAAGAAGAACAAGTCTAATCCTTCTTTCACAGGGCAGTTCTTCAAATACTTGATGACAGCTAGCATACCCCCTAAGCCTTCTCTTACAACAAACATCTTTCATCAATCCTCAAATGGACTATTCTTTAGTCTTCTCTCCATCCAGGTCATCATCCCCTGGGTACATTTCAACTTTTCAATGTCCTCCCTGAAATGTTGTACCCCAAACTGAATATTACCCTGAATATGGCCTGACCAGGGCAGAGAACATGACTAACCTAGCTCAATGTCTCTAGTCTAGAGGAAGAATAACCAGACACGATGAATTTCCTTGCACAGAAGGGGTCAACAGTTGTTTGTTTGGAGATCACTGGGCTAGAGGGGAAAGAGGAGCCCCAAAACCTGAACAGACCCAACAGTGTTCAACCACATGAAGTTGGCCAGTGGGGCTTCATTTTAGGCTAACGCTAGGACCCATGCCAACCTCCCAATGCCACCAATGGAATGCCAGCAAAAGCCACAATAACTAGTGACAGAAATGGAAAAGAATTTGGCATGAAATCAAGACTGCTCGAGATCACATGGCCCATAGGCTTAAGACAAGCATGTTATGTTCATGAGGGGAGAAGTGGGAGTCATCCAACTCCAAGGTTACTGAAGTGGGAATCATGGAACCATAGAATGAGGGACATTAGAATCGTAGAAGACAGAATATTGGAGCCTTATAACATACAATATTGGAGCTGGAAGGACCCTTGGAATCAATGTCAGAGCTGGGAGAAATCTACCTTAGGATCAAAGAAAGTGGAATGTCAGAAATGGAGAAGCTTTAGACCATAGGACAGAGAACATCAGAGTTGGGAGAAACCGTAGATCATAGTACATAGACTATCAAAGCTGAAAGAGGATTGAAATCAAAAGATCATAGAACATCAAAGAAGTATATAATGGAATAGCTAGAAGTTCTATTAGAATAATAGAGTGGGTTGTTTTTTGGAGGGTTGGATTTTTTTCAGTGAAGAGAGGAAGGTGGGAGGAAGAGAAAGTAGATTTTTATTATTTGGAAAAAATTAAATTAAATCTTAAAAAGTGATAGAAATGCAAAAAAGAAAAGTAGAGGAGGATCAATATAGCATAAAAATATAGGGAAAACAGAAAATTCAGAAGGTGCCACAGAGAGATTTTGTTACTACCATGTTAAATTTAATATCTATGTTTTAAAAATAAATTGTACATAGCATTTTCATGGGTTTATACAAAAAAACATAAAGTAATAAAATTCTAGAGCTGGAATGAGTTTTGGAATCACAGAACATACACTGTCTGTAAAAAGTGACTTAGCTCAGTCCCCTCATTGCAGAGGTAAGGAAAAATGAGGCTCACAGCTAGCATTCTTGAAGCGTTTCTCCAAAACCAGAGTCCTTAGAAATGTGCCAATGAGCTACCTCAATCAAGATCTTTTTCTGGTCCTTCTCAGATGTCAGGAACAATGTGTACTGCTTCACTTTAAAGGAGAACAGCATTCTGAAATTCTAATCTTTCTGGGGAAGTTGTCTGAAGTCTTGCCGCTCAGCCCAGAAGGTTGACATAGTCACTGACATCTCAGAGAGGCAGGTACCAGTAATCTCTTTAGTCACCCCGGCCACTGCATTCTGTTGAGTGACTGAATCAAAGTGCCCTTGACCTAAGGAAGCCTCCAATGCTCCAAGACAAAAGGATGTGGAGTGAGAAGAATTCAGTCAATCCCTGATAAGGTCATTGTGACTCATGGCACTGTTCCACTTTCCTCTCCCTGTAATATTACTCATATGCAGACTCAAGTCTGCATATTTCTTCATCCTCATATTAGTTTTTCTTACCCGTATCGTTTATTTCTAAATACTCCCCAAGCGTCTAATAGGAAAATCTGGTTTCTTTTTAAGATAAAATGCAAACTCCTTAGACCAGGCTCACAGGCTCTGAACAACTGGGTAAGAACATGGTTTTTCAGATTCACTTCTCCTCAGTCACTCAATGTCCTAGTCAAAATGTTTCCAGTTATGGCCTTGTCCCTCCCCAACCCTTTATATAAAATACCCACATGAACCTAAAATGTGTTACCTACTCTTCTCTACCATTTGAAATACTTCTTTTTCCAAGACACCCTCCTCCATGAAACCTTCTCTGATCACACCTAGCTCTTGACAGCTGAGTGATCCTTCTCCCTCTATCAAAATTCTTAAAGACCTTTGGTTTTGCCTATATTTTTGGTTATTGTTCTTCAATTCTACCTTATAGCTTATCAATTTTTGTCTTGTTCTATTAGATTATAAGCTATTTGAGGACAGAGGCTGCATAATGTTCCATCACTGGGTACCCAGAATATAACACAGTATTTTGCAAATAGTGGTGTTTAGTAAATGTTTGCTGAATTAAATTGAATTGAACAATAGCCTATATTTAAGTCAACTTTAGCATTCTGCAAATGCTACTTTTCCTTCGTTAATAAATAGGTATTTATTAAATTTACTATGAACTAGGTATAATGTTATGTGCCAGAGATACCAAAAAAGGCAAAAAATATCCTTTGCCCTCAAGGACCTGACATTCTAAGGAGAAAAACAACACGAACATATATAATACATAACATTTACAAGATGAATAGAAAGTAGTTTTGGAAGAAAGAGCACTAATAACTGGGGGAATCAGAAAAGACTTTATGTAGAAAGAGAGCCTTGAAGGGAACCAGCTATTCCAAAAACTAGAGGTAAGAAAGGGAGGCGTGCCTACTGTGAACAATGATCAGTGAAAAGACAAGGAGACAAATGTGCTTCAAGGGGAAGGGTGAGGAAATAGACCAGTATGAAGGATGGTTAGTATGCAAGGAGAGCAGTAATGTGTAAGAAAACTAGAAAGATAGGAAAAAGTCAGCTTTTGAAGAAATTTAAATGTGAAAAAAAGAGACTTTATATTTGATTCTGGAGGCAATGGAAACTAGAGCTGATTGGGCCGAGGGATGACATGATCACACCTACACTTTAAGAAAAATCACTGGTAGATATGTAGAGGAAAGATTTCTGTTGTTCAGCCGTTTTTCAGTCATGTCTGACTCTTTGTGACTCCATTTGGGGTTTTGTTGGCAAAGACGCTAGAGGGGTTTGCCATTTCCTTCTCCAGTTCATTTTGCAGATAAGAAAACTAAGGTAAACAGAGTTAAGTGACTTGCCCAGGGTCACACAACTAATAAGTGTCTGAGGCCAGATTTGACCGCAGGTTCATTACTCTATTCACTGTGCCACCTAGATGCCCCATATTTTCTTGTAGATCCTCCATAGTCATAGCAAACTATGACTATACATGAAAAAGGGAAAAATTAATTAAATATTTTCCTTTAAAACTGACTCTGTATATATGAAATAGATGAAAGAAGAGAAAAGGAAAAACTAATCAAATACTTCTCTTTAAAATAATCTCTATGATTAAGGAGGAAAAAAAATCACCAAAGGTCATCCTGAGAGTATATAGCAATGTCAATGTGTGGTCCATCTAGTGGTCCAGCAACCATTCATTTTGAAGAGTACATTTATAACAGATCTATCTATTCACTAATAACAAATTGTGAAAAAACATATTCCATGAGGATCATTCTTGCCATATAATCGGTAAGAAATGGCCAGAATCTAATATCAAATTTGCATTTTCAGGTTGAACTCTCTAAGTTTAACCTAACCTCTCTAATATCAGGTGCTCTACAGAATCTCCCATCATTCCCACCCAAAACTGACGACACAGTCTCTACATTTCAGTGTTGTCTGAGATGTTGATGTAACTGCTTGGCAAGGCCATCCCAAAACAGAACTAACTGATGATACCCAACATCTCATATTCCATAATGAAGATTGACCCCAAAGTGACTTCAACATTGGTTATGGTGAGTCAGCTTTAAACCACTGAATCTGGTTTCGGAGTCTGTATTCCAATGAATTAATGATAGGATAGGATAGGATTTTTTTCCCAGAAAATTCCCCAGTTTCACCAACTCTATGAAAGGCATCTTCCATCATTTGTAGATACTCCATCTCTTACACATTTTCTGTATCAAAATCTGATGATAAACTTTCCATCAATTCAGTAAAGAAAAAGCATGCTGTCTTCTTTTATCAAAGTTCTTCTTTTATGAAAGTTACTTGTTAACTTCTCTCTAGAAGTAATGAAACTATAGATCACAATTCCCCATCACCTGAGCTTTAATCACCAAGGCGTGTTTGGGGGAGGGAGGTGGTTGTTTTGTTTTGTTTGTCATTACATCATGACAACCCCCAAAGTGCATTTCTTAAGGTGTGAAGGGACTGTAATCTATTTGGTATAAGGAAGGGGGTAGTGGTATGTCCTCAAGTGCAGCCTTTTGATTGAATCCAAACTTCACAGAACAAAGGATTTGTTCTATAACACTTGGACTCAGTCAAAAGACTGCACCCAAGGACATAGAGGGCCACATGTGACCTTAAGGACCCAGGTTCCCCACCCTTGGAATGAATTCAGAGTTCTTTTGATGTATTTAAGTAACCACAGTTCATATTTCCATCACCTTTGACTTTTTACAAAGCACTCCATAGACACCTGCACGAAGTAGGTGCTTAATAAATACTTGCTTCCTTCTACCTCAAAATCCACTGTCTCGTTTGATAAAGGAGATCGCATAAACTCTGATTTTCAAAGGAGTGGCACCCAATGTGACAACACTTAGTCAATCAGCAAGCATTTATTAATAAAAGTTACTAACATTTGTTATCATTTATTTTCTATGTTCCAGGAATTCTGTTAAATGTTGGGAGACACAAAGGGAAAAGTGGTCTCTGGCCTCAAGAAGCTCCCATTGTAATGGGGGAGACAATATGTAAATACCTAGTTACATTCCACATATGTACCAAGTAGATGTAAAGGGATCTCACAGAGGAAGGAATTAGTCATTGGGGGGGGGGGCGGTTAGGGAATGGAAACCAGGAAAAGATTTCTACAGAATATGGGATTTTAGCTTAGCCTTAAAAGAAGCTAGGGAGAAAAAGAGACAGAAGGAAAAGAATAGAATTCCATATCTGGGGAATAGGATATTCAAGATGGAGCAACCAACAATTGGTTTCTTTTCTAAGTCTTTCCAACTTCATAGACAGAGATTGCATTGCTTTGGCAAAGTCCTAGAGAGCTCCAATTCACAATTACATCAAAGACATTTTGAAGAAAACAGCTTCAGTCAGAGAAATGTTGACTCTTCGGTAAATAGAATTTGTGGATTGCAAGGAAGACATCACCACCACCACCACCACTCATGTCCATTTGAAGGATGGATAAACTAAGGCACAAAGAAAAAGAATGATTTTTCTTTAGTTAAGCATGAGGCAGAAACTCAAGACATGACAGTACAGTCCTATGTGCTAATCATCGTTTATTTTTCCTTCATTTAAGAAAAATAACTGAAAAGTCATTGCTAGAATCCTGGGACTTAAGGGAAAGTAGTTTTCACCCATCTTTACAAAGGACTGATTTGTGTCTATCACTAAGATTTGGTTCAAATGAAGAAACAGCTTTGTATATTGACAAGAGCACTGCTACATGCCAGGAGAAACAGATTTTAGTGTCAGTCAATCAGCACTTAGTAAGTGCTTATTATGTGCCAGGCATTGTGCTAAAGTAAGTACTTAATAGATGTTTGTTGCCTTCTCCTTTAATATCTGTTTTTTTGTTTGATAAATGAAAATCACATAAACTCTAATTTTCAAGGAAGAAGAATTTCTTTCTCAAAGGTGATACTAGTCATCACTAGGGATACAAATAAAGGCAAAAAACAGTTCCTGCCCTGAAGGAATTTATATACTACAGCAGATAGAGTCCTGGACCTGAAGTCAGGAAGACCTAAGTTCAAATCCCCCTTCAGACATTTATTATCTGAGCAAGTCCCTTAACCTCTTGCAGCCTGTTTCCTCATCTGTAAACTGCATATAATAATAGGACCTACTGACCAGGGATATTTTGAAGATTAAATGAGATAGTATTTACAAAGTGATTTATAAATCTTAAAATACTACATAAATGTTAGCTGTTACTATCATTAATTATGTCTAAACATCTATAATCTCTGGGCCCTTGGAAAAACAACTGAAAAATGAAGGGATTGGGGGATTGGGGTTGGTGGTACCTGTCCATAATTCCAGCTACTAGAGAGACTGAAGCCAGTGGGTCTCTTGAGCTCAAACCCCTGAGCTGATTATATTCATTGAATTATTGATTCTATTCAATATAATCATTAGCAATAATAGTTTTTCCCTCCTCCATGAAGAGTTTCCAGACTCCTAAAGGTGAAAGCTTAATCTCTTCACATCTAGCTAAAGGAAGGAATAACATGCTCACTCAATTTGGTATGAAAATCTATATTACAGTACAAAAAAGCAGGGGAGAAGAGGAAAGTAGGGTGAGGGGGAAGATAGAAGTGAGGGCAAATGGGAGAAGGGAGTAATTAGAAGCAAACACGTATTGGGAGGGACAAGGTCAAAAGAGAGAATCGAATAAATAGGGAGTAGGATAGGATGGAGGAAAATATAGTTAGTCTTACAAAACATGACTATTATGGAAGTCTTTTGAAAAACTACACATATATAGCCTATATTGAATTGCTTGCCTTCTCAGTGGGGATGGGTAGGGAGGAAGGGAGAGAAGTTGGAATTCAAAGTATTAGGAACGAATGTTGAGAAACTTCTTTGCATACAACTGGGAAGTAAGAAATATGGTTAATGAGGTACTGAAATCTATTTTGCCCTACAAGAAAAGAGAGAAGATGGGGAGAAGGGAAGGGAGGTACATGATAGAAAGGAGGGCATATTGAGGGAAGGGGTAATCAGAATACAAGGTGTTACAGGGTAGGAGATGGGAGAGATGGGGAGAAAATTTGGAACTCAAAATTTTTTGGAAATGAATGTTGAAAACTAAAAATAAATAAAAATCATTTTAAAAGAAGAACCTACAAATATTTAAAAAGGCAAGGGGGAAGTTATAATGACTGAGGCTGGCCCCAAAGAAATGACAAAAGTACGTGCCTTCCACCCTTATTTGCAGAGGTGTGAAATCATGGGTACAGAACATTACATGTAATGCCAAGCTTGCTTGATGTCTGATTAGTTTTACTGAATTTTTTTCTTCTTTTAGTATTCTTTGTTTTAAGGAATAGCCTTCTGGAAGGAAGTAATAAGAAGGATAATGTTGATATACAAAGGTTTTGTGAAAATAAAAGATATTAAAAAGTTAAAGGCCGAATTTCATTTTTTGTGGTCTCATTCATTGCTTGTCACCTCTTATACATCTTCCTAAAGAAGGTACCTTTGAGACACAAATTTAGGTAAATAACAGTTGTTGTGGAAAAGAGATGAAGAGGTTTCGTAGACTGTGATGTGGCAGCCCAAAAAACCAATGGGATTCTATTCTGCATGGTTTCTAGGAATAGGTAGGTGATAATCTCACAGTATTACACCCTTGTCAGACCATAGCTGGAGTATTCAGTGTTGGGCATAATGGTTTAAAAAGGACACTAATAACTGAAGGATATCCTCGGGAGAGCAACTAGGATGATGAAGCACATGGAGTCCATGACAAATATGGTTGAAGGAACAGAATTTTTAGTTTGGAGAAGAGAAGATTCTGGAAGATCATGATAGTCTCTTTAAATATTTGAAAAGCTGTAATATGGAAGAAGGAATAAATTTTCTAGCACCTACCTCTCAGCATTTCTGTGAGACCAAAATGAGATAATAACCTTAAAATGCTGTCTGTCGTTATAACTACTATTAGTATTAAAGACGATGTTCTACTTGGGCCCTGAGGACAGAATAAAGACAATGGGTAGAAGATGCAAAAGGGCAAATTTAGGCTTGAGTTCAGGAAAAACCACCTTTTATTGATGTAGAAAATTGAAATATGCTGCCTCAGAAAGTGCTTTGGCTGACCCTCCTAGAGGTCTTCAAGAAGGGGAAAGACAATTACTTGTTGAATATGTTATGTTGGAGATTTTGTCAGTAATTCATTCAAGAAAGTACTTGTTAGCCACATATTATGTACCAGACTAATTCATTTATTCTGCCAATTGCATTATTCTCCTATTGACCCAAAAGAATGATGTCCCCAATTTATAAAGGGATTCAGACACATGGCATTTACACATTATGCTAAGCATTGGGAATACAAAAAATAAAAACAGTCCCTTTCTTCAAACAGCTTTTATTCAAATGGGGAAGAAAACATGTAAATATCTATGTACATAAAACATAGGCACAAAACCTAGAAGGTTGTCTCATAGGAGAACTAGAGATGCTAGAAGCTAGGGGAACTAGGAAAGGCTTCCAGCAGAAGAGGCTTTAATCTAAGACTCGAAGGAAGACAGTGATACTAAGAGAAAAAGGTGAGAAAGGGGAGCATTACAGGCATGGAAGACAATGTAATGGATGGAGTGTTGTTTATCAAAGAACACATATAGGCCTGTGTTGATGAATCATAGAATGTAAGAAGACTGCAAAGTAAGGAAGGGCCAGGCTATGAAGAAGTTTGAATGCCAAGCAGGGGACTTTATAGTTGATGATGCAGCTAATAGGAATCCACTGGAGTTTAGTGAATAGTGAATAGGGAGAAGTACACAGGCTTATATTTTGGAACATTTATTTTGGTAGGTGAGTGGAGGTTAGAGTGGAGTGGGGAAAACTTTGAGACAAGGAGATCAAATTAGACAACTATTGCAAGAATCCAGGAGAAAAGTGATAAGGAAATGAATCATGGTATTGGCTGTTTGATTATAGAGAAACAGATATATACAAAAGATGCCAGAAAGGTAAATTTAGCCACAGATTAGATATGTGGGGTGAATAAGAGCAAAGAGTTGAAGATGATACTACAGTTGCAAAAGTAAGTGAATGGGAGGGTTGCAGTGGCCTTAGTCATCAGGAAATTAAGAAGAGGGAGCATTCAGGGGTAAAAAACGAGCTCAGTTTTGAACATAATGAATCTGATATGCCTATAAGATAACCAGTTCAAGATGTTCAAAAAGTAGTTGATGATGTAGAACTGGATTTCAAGAAAGATTATGTCTGAATCCCAAAGAAATCAAAAAAGAGGAAGAAGTTCTTATTAGTACAAAAATATTTACAGCAGCTCTTTTTTATGCTAGAAAAGAATTGGATATTGAGGAGATGCCCATCAATTGGGAAATAGTTGAACAAGTTGTAGTATATGAATGTGATGGGATACTATTGTTCCATAAGAAATGGTGAGCAGGTGGATTTCAGAAAAACATGAAAAGACTTACATGAACTGATGCAAAGTGAACTGAGCAGAACCAGGAGAACACTGTACACAGTAAGAGCAATCTTGTATTGTCAGTTATGAATGACTTTAGCTATTCTTAGCAATGCAATGATCCAAAACAATTCCAAAAGACTCATGATGAAAAAATGCTCTCCACCTACAGAAAAAGAACTGATGGGGAGTTTGAATGCAGATCAAAGCATATTATTTTCATTTCATTTTTTTTCATGTCTTTTTCTCTTGGTCTGTTTTCTTCTTTCACAAGATGACTAATATAGAAATGTGATTTGTATGATTACACATATATAACCTATATCAAATTGCTTACCATCTTAGGGAAGGGTGAGGTGAGAAAGGGGGAGAAAATTTGGAACTCGATGTTTTTTAAAAGAATGTAAAAATTTGTCTTTATGTATTATTGGAAAAAATACTATTTTTTAAAAAAAGAGACACTAGAATTGGATAGATTTGGGAACCATCTCCATAGAGACTGAACTCATGGAGACTGATGATATCATCAAGTAAGACAGTACAGAGAAACAGGAGAAAAGGATTCAGGGCAGAGCTTCGGGTAACCCTCAAATGCATTACATGGATGAAGAACTGGAAAAGAAAACTGATGAGTGATCATGCAGGTCCTAAAGGATCCAAAAGTGTATCATTAAAACTCAAAAAAGAAAAGTATACACAGGAGGAGAATGTGATCAACAATGTCAAACAATGTGCTACAAGGCTTCTGAGGTCTCTCTCATGTATAAAATTTTGTAATTCTATGACTGTAAATAGTCTATAAACCTTCAGTCTTTTTTTGTTTCCTATCCCTGAGCTATATTGTTCAATCTATTTTTTTTACCATTTTTCTCTGTCACTTTCTATTAAAGTTACCAAATATCAGGGTGTATAGTATATTATTAAGTTCATAGAATTTCCCTTTTGTTTCATCCCTTACAACTATGCTGCAATTAACTTCATGGTAGTCATGTTGTTGACTGTCATGATAGATGCTGCAAGGTGAGATGCCAAATGGTCCCTTTAAACTATATTTCTTATTGCCTTTGGCCAGAGGATAAAATCAAAACTCGATTTTTTTTATTCACTTCTCTAAGAAAAGCCTGTGAGTTTATCCTTTTTAGCTTATGCTTCCTTATTTCTTCTAACACCATTTGTATGGAGAATATAAAGATGGATGTAGTTCATTTCCTCCAGTAGTATGTCAGTTCACTAGTTGTTTTGACAATGCTCTCACATTTAGAGTACCAGCAATTAAATTAATGTTTCTATGTGCCATAAAACCATGTAATTCTTAGCATCCTCTGCTTCTTTGTTGTGTCGCTATGCAAACAACTCTGAAGAAATGGAAAAGTCTTTATGACTGGAGTCCATTTTGTATTTTTTTATATATTTTTTGCAAATTTCATTCTTGCCAAGGAATTCTTCACCTAGTGACCAGCCTTCTGTGCTTGAGTATCTTCATATGGAACCACCCTGGATTGCAGACAGCTCACGAAGTCTGTTGCCAGAAGCATAGACAAAGCCTTCCTAGTTTGGCAGAACATAAGCAAGTTTTCACTTGGCTGGCAAAGCCTTCAAAAACCCTAGGTTACTTTTAAGCTACAATGAGGCATTAGAGGAGCAGTTTTTTTGGTGTTTAATAAACGTTTGTTATTGAAACCATTGAAGGGGAAGAAAAAGGTTCTCGACTGAGGACGTAATTCTAGACCTAGGTCCATCACTGACTGTGGACTTAAGCCTTTATATATCCTCAGTTTCCTCTTTTGTAAAATTAAAAAGTTGAATTAAATCAACTAAGATGGTGTTTCAGGGGATAGATCACAGGACCTGGAGTTAAGAAGTTCTAAATTTAAATCCAGGTTCAGGCTCTTAGTAGTTGTGTGGCCCTGGGCAAGTCACTTAATCCCTGTTTGCCTCAGTTCCTCATTGGTAAAAATGGCGACACATTGGAGAAGGAAATAGCAAACCACTCCAGTATCTTTGCCAAGAAAGCCCCATGAACAATCCATGGGATCACATAGAGTTGGACATCACTAAATGACTGAGCAATAACAACAAAGATTTCTTCCAATTCTAAATGTCTACAAATCCAACAAACATTGACTGGATATCTACCCAGTAGATGTGAAACCATGTATGAGGAATGCTTCACCATGCAAAGGCAAATAAGATATGTGTCCTAATGAATATGACATCATCACCAAAGAGAAGAAAATAGTATCTGTCTAAATGACTGTGCACAGGACTAATGAGGGAATCTCACATAAGAAGGCACTTAGGAAAGGCTCTTAGATCATGACCATGACTGATGAGAGTGGGAGGAAAGAAGAGCTAATGTTGACAGGCAACAAGTTGTCTTTGAAGATAGCTTGTCAGTCCTTGGAACCAATTCTGTTCAAATTCAGTAATGCTCTGATGTTGCTTGATGAAAAAGAATTGTTTTTACACCACTGTGCATCCTAAACTAATTTAAATGTACAATCAATTACAGATTACAATATCTGTCTTCTCAACAAAAAGCAAGAGTGGGGGAACTTTACATTATTAAAAATGTATATTCTCCCTTAGGGCAACTAGGTAGCACAATAGATAGAAAACCAAGCATTAAGGCAAAAAAAATCATTTTCGTGAGTTCAAATCTGGCCTCAGACTTTTACAAGCTATGTGACCCAGGGCAAGTCACTTAACCCTGTCAGTCTCAGTTTCCTCATCACCAAAATGAGCAAACCACTCCAGTATCTTCACCAAGAAAATCCTAAATGGGGTCACAAAGAGTCTGAAACAAGTGAAACAATTGAACAATATTCTTCCTTTATTTGCAGTGATTTTCTTTACATGTCAAAGTATTCAGCTGGAATGTAGCAGGCACCATGGTGAAGAGAGTATATTTCTAGTATTCCCAGGTCCTTCTGGCCCCTCATAAATTCTTAGATCAATCAAGAAAGTCTCAAGTTTAATACAAAACTAGGATTAAATTGTTAAACATCCAGATAACTGGCAAGGCATCACTATGGGATAAGAAATGAGATAGTTGAAGAAATTAACATCCAAATTTTGGTTCTCTCACCATCTGGACATCTGGGCAGGTGTCCAGAGGTACCCAAATCACCTCTGGAAAGAGGCGGGATAGTTGCTTGATAATTTACCAGATCCTAAAAATTTCTTTTGTCCACATGCTGTGGCCAGAGGAAGAGAGGAGACGTTTCTTCAAAGAAGCTTCTCATGGCATGAATTGAATGACTGCTTTTTCACAGTTTCTGCACTTGGAGGGGCTTCCTATTATAATGAGTTCCCACCTCTACAGTGTTTTAAGGCTTGTAAAGCACCTCATGTGGTCGATATCTTAATTATTGTGATCCCCATTTAACAGATGAGCAAAGTATGGTTCAAAGAGACAAAGAATCTTGGCCTCAGTCACAGTGGGAAAGTGTCAGTCAGCTTCGGAGCCTAGATTTCTTTTCATTTAAACTCGGTGATCTTTCCACTACATCTCATTTATTGAATGAAGCTCAGTCAAATGGACAAGCTTTCGTTAAGAAGCTTCTAGGGAACAAAGAGTGGAGATACAAAGCAATGAAAGAAGTAGTCCCTGCCCTCAATTGTGTTTGCATTCTATAATGACAGATAACATCAAAACCTCAAAGTACATATGTGTGTGCATGTATATGTGTATACATATATGTGCATATATGTATATACGTATGTGTATGTGTGCATACACGTGTGTATACTTGCATATATATATATATGGATATACAAAGTAAATACCTAGTAATCTGGGGGAAAAGCAATGGTAGTTGGCAAGATCAGGAAAGGCCTCATGTTGGAGGTGGCATCTGAGCTGAGTTTTGAAGGAAAATGGGGGAAAGTTTTTTTTTTCCTTAAAAAGTAATGAGGAGTTCTAAGAAGTAGATGTGAGGAGGGACGGCATTCCAGGCATGAGGGGAAAACCTTTGTGAAGGTACTGAGAGAGCATAGGGAGTATCATGTGTGAGAAACAGCAAAAAAGCGTGTTTGACAGGATTTAAGAATGCCCAAAGGGATCAATACACAATAAATTTAGAAATGTGAGCTGGAGTCAGGTTAGGAAGAACTTGTTTATGATGCCAATGGCAATAGGGAGTCAATGATGATTGTTGAAGGCAATAAAATGAATGGTCAGACTGCTTTAGGAATATGGCTTTTCCAGCTATAGGAAGATAAATCAGAGAAGGCATTTGACTGTTACCAGTAGACCTAAATTCAATACCTTTCTCCATGGGTGACTGTGGGCAAGTCATCTCACTTTCTCCAGGATGTTACTTGCTCTAATAACCTTAAAGCATGCATTTGAGGGAATCAATTCATAAACAATAACATTTGATATAAATGGGATCTAATTACAATTACTTTCAGTTCGGAGTTATATGTCCTAAAATTAAGTGCTTTTCCTGGCAGTTAAACAACAAAACTGAGATGGTGCCAAAGGGCAGAACAACTCCACTAACCCCAGAGACTAATGCAGCCTTCAGAAATGCGATGTCTCCCTGGCTGACTTGGAAAGAAGACTTTTATCAATGTGATTTATCCCCACTGCTGTTTTGATTCAAGGAAGTGGCAGATTGTTTTATGGCCAAAGCATGCCATCCTTACAGCTGCCTGGGGGAACCTTTTTCAGATCATGAAGGATCACTTAAATTCTCTGCTTGGTCTATCCCATTTCTTCCTTCCAGTGATGCTTTGCTACTTCCCATGGGCTAGGTTAGAACATGGGAAAAAGAACATCCAACCAAAGATCAAGAGACTTGGTTTCAAGCCCCAGCTCTGACATTTATCATCTTTACAGCCTTGGACAAACCACCTCACCTACATTTCTCCATTTCTAAAATGAGAGGATTGCATTAGAAATGTCTCTAAGGTTCCTTTCTGTTCTGATAGTCAATGAGTCTGAAAGTGAGTTCAAGTTCCAACTCCTCTCCAATCCGGACCATGGTTTCCTCATCTATCAAACAGGGCTGAGTTAGGGGATCTCTATATTCCCTTTCAGTTTTAACATTCCATGAACAGAAAAAATTTTAAAAAAGAACCACCAAACATACACTCTAAATATCAGTAGATGCTTGGTGGTGGGGACATTTTACCCATGTTGGTCAGCCGTTTCCCCTAGTTCTTCTTATTTCAATGTTTAGCACAGTCACTGGCACAGTATAGGTGCTTAATTAATGTATTTTGATTGATTGATTATTATATTTATTTCAACAGATTGGAATTAATCATATTTGTCTATATTAGCTCAATAAAAATATCATATCGGTCTCAAGATAGGTTTCAATATCTGATTTTGTATCCAGACTGACTATATCAGCATTCTGTAAAGGAAAGCTTACTAACCTAGGAATTAGGAGACATAGACCCTAATCTTAACCCTAAAAACATCAACTTGATGTGTGACTGAGGAAATCACTTCCCAATTCTAGCTGTCAGTTTCTGTATAGAATTTCTATGGACCAAAGAATTATGATTGAAGCAATAACCTTAAGGCCCTGCCCAATGCAGGTTATACTAGTTTTTCCTTACAAGGTTTTGAAACTGCCCTAAGATTTAATTGACTCCGAGGACTAGGGCTCAGGCTGTTGGAATGACTTCCTGATTATCAGAGTACAAAAAGGAGCTCCAGCTGGCCCCTGATGATTTGGCCCTCTGTGGGCAGCACAGAGTCAGGGGAGCTGAGTTTAGCCAAATCAAAACAATGTCCTTGCTGAACATTCTTATTAAATGCCCTTCTCTCCCATCCCCCATGGCTAAGTAAATCTCATTCTGTTAACTGCCAAATACTCTATGAATGCTTTATTTTACTTCAATATTTAACTGAGTCAGACATAGTCTGCAAAGACCATTTCCATAACTGATATTCTGTGATTCTATATGGCACAATATGTCTATCTAAACTGGGATTCTGGATAATTTTCAGGAGAATGTGGTTGCCCTCCATGTCATCAGATTAAGAGACAGACATGACCTATAATATTCCTGAATACCACTTGTAGATTTGTCACCCACGGCTGTATCAAAACTGTTTTGAATTTATCTTCTTGATCTATTCCATCTTTTGAGAGGAACAGATTCCAGCAGTAATATAAATATTCCTTACAACCATGAAATACAGAATATCAGAGCTGGCAGGGGCATTAGAATCACAGAATATAGAATGGAAGCAATCTTTCAGGCCATCTCTAGTCCAACCCACTGATTTTACACCTTGAAGAAACTGAGGTCCAGAGACAGAAAAAGATTTGTCCAAGGTCACACAGAGAGTTCTATTAAACAAATATTTATTAAGCACCTACTATTTGCAAGGCACTATGATTGGCACTGGAATGATGACTAAGAGGAAGTAGTCCTGTCCTCAAGGAGTTTATATTCTATTGTGAAGGGTATGATAAGAAGTTTAAAAAGAAAAGGAGAGAACTGGGCAAAGGAGGGATTAGAAAAAATGTTTCAGAAACATATAAAATGGGATAGAACATTTTGAACTGAATCAAGGCGTGGGGGAGAGAGAGAGACAGAGAGAGAGAGAGAGAGAGAGGCGGTAGTGAACCATTATAATTTGTTTGTTAAAAAGAGAGGTAACATGAGTAGTTCTGTGCAAAATGAAGGCTATTGTCAGAGTATAGTGACTACTGACCATCACAACCCCTACAGTCCTGTGACCTCTGATACAGGCATGTCAAAGAACTAAGGGATAGGTTCAAAAGATATTAACAAGGACACAGCTATACGTGGAGAAAGGAACATCTGAGCTGAGCCCTGAAGGAAGATTTTTAAAATGTGAAAGACAAATGTGAAGAATGTGTAGCAACCGCACTTCTCCACAAATCTTCACATACAGCATGGTGGTTTCTCCTCCATGTTATCTTTACACAGGTGGAGATTACTAAAGATAGAGTGCAGGGCCATCAGACAAATCCCTGAAGAGTGATCAGGTAGATCCCAGCAGAGTGATCTGATAGAGCATCAAAGTGCAGGCTTTGTGAGGTTAGTGATGATCTTATTCTTTCATTTTCTTTGAGCCCCAGAGTCTGTCCAGCACGGTGCTCGGTAATAAACATTTGTTGAATTGAATTGAATAGATACCAGGCCTGACTACCACAAACCATCCATTCCCATAAAATTTAATATCAAACTGCTGGGGTATCACTAGAACTCATTCCAGAATCCAATTCCCATAAATACATGAACAAAAACCGTTGCTAGAGGTCTTCAAGTACAGGCAGCATGTCCATTTTCCAAGAATGCTTGGGCATGTACATGCAATTCTAGACAGCCTCTATAGTCTCTTCCATTTATTATGCTATTCTCATGATAAATAATTTCAATTTTCTGCAAAAAATAATAGGAGGTGAGGTCATCTGCTAGGCAAAGAAGAGAAGTCATGTTGGAATGTGTTTAGAAGATGTTTGGAATAGCTGCTATAAACACTTATTGATTTGTCATTCATAGACATATCTAACTTATCTGAAATCTTTTTCTCAGTCTATGCCTTCTCTTGGGGGTAACATGCTCCATGGACTTACTGGCAATCATCTAAATCTAATATTTCTCCAAAAATTTGGAATTCAGAATATCAGAGCTGGCAGGAGTCTTAGAATAAAAGAACATAGGATACTGGGGTTGGAAGGAAATCTTCACATCATCTCTAGTCCAACCAACTCATTTTATATGTTGAGGAAATTGAGACCCAGAGACAGAAAGTGACTTGCCAAAGGTAAAAAGAAATTCAATGACTTAAATTTTATTTGGCATAGTACGGCGACTTTAAAAGTGTGATAGAGACCATCAGAGTCAGATAAAAAGATTGTCATGCAGCAGTATGACCAAACTGAATATAGACCACATGAATTTGAGATAAATCTTGTCATCAGCTTTCAACAGTTTAAGAGTAGAAAAGATTGATGACAGTGACCCAAGATTGAAGACTGGCAGAGAGGACAAATGGTGGAATTCATTTCCAATCCCTGTGGGGATTTGGGGAGGCACTCAGGACAAGTGGGCAAGAGTTTCAAGGGCAGAGGACAATAGATTGTGTAATTAGTTAAATATAGTCAAAACTGTGAAGGGAAGACAAGAAAGCTAGAATAGAGATCAAGACATGAGAAAACACCAAGAGATGAGGGGGTGTGGGACTAATCTGGAATGAGACCAAGGGACAGATGCTTGAATGGAATAAAAATAGATTATGATCATGGGATATTGTCAAGATCACAGAGATTCAATAATTTCCTTTAAACTTAGACTTACCTACCAAAGACTTAGTGATTCAGATTTGCCCAAAGCATCTATGTGCTCTAAAAAAGGAATTTGCTCCTAGAAAATGCTTCATGTAATACAAGTTTAGATTGCCTCCGCCTTTTAAAAGATTTCCTCCCAAGCAGCCCACAGGTGTGACATAGGTAAAACTTGGAGAAAGTTCTAGGTCAAAAGACTTTCAGGTTGCCTCATGCATGAAAGGGCGGGGGGAGGGGTTCCTTCAGTGGGGCATAAACTGGGAAGAAGGCAATAGACACATGGAGCCAAGAGAGCTGCCTTGTGAGAAGGAAAATCAGGCAGAGTTATCACATCTGGCAGTGACTTACAAACAGATGGAGAAAGCCTGGAAGAGAGTAACCCCATGGAGAGAAGCAGACCTGAGCAACAGGAGAGATGTACCAGCAGACAGGGGAAGCTGGCAATGAGGCCAGAGAGCTGCAGGGTACACAAGAGGAGCCTTGTCACAAGGCCTGGCCATGGTTTGATAATTCCAGTAGGCCAGAGCCATCTCATGCCAGCTCAAGACAATAGATTGTTAAATGTTCAGTGTGAAGATTTATACCTCAGAAATTGGCAAACACTACAAATCAAGGCTTGATTTACTATTTTGTTGATTGTCTAAACTTAATGAAGTGAGGGGGAGAGAAATGTTAATAATGCAGATTAAACATAAAAGTGTGTCATGTGTGGATTTTTTTTTTAGCAAGCCAATTGTTGAACATTTGCCTGCACACACTTTGTCAGCTGGCCTGAGATGTTAGTACTCTAACCTGCCTCTTTGAGACTAGAGAAAAAAAATAAAAACTCAACAACAAGGGTAAAATAACCTAAACTTTACCACCTGTGCCATGAGTCTGAACTGACTTCGTAATGCTCCCATGATAAAGAAGATGAATTAAGGAGATGTCTGAGTATCAGTCCCCAGTGGGAGAAAATTTCATCTTTACTGAGACTATCTACTTTCTGATTCAACCAGGGCAGACTGGACAGAGTTCTAAATGTAGAGGCTCAGAACCTGAGCTGGAATCCCAGCTCTGCTTCTTGGTACCAGGATACCTTTGGATAAGTCGCTTAATCTCCAAGAACTTCAGCTTCCTTGTGTTCAAATGAGGGAGTTCAGCTAAATGACCTCCAAAATCATTTTCAGCTCTAGAGCTATGATCTTGTGATTTATCTACTCTATCTTAATTAAATGCCTTTTGTTTCTTTCATTTGCATCTTATTTCTATGATCTGGCATAGATATGACATTGGTGGGGACTCAGATTAAGGTTTTGATTAAGTTGATGACCCAAAACAACACACCAAATTTAGGAACTAATAAAGGAATCCCAGGGTCATGTAAGGATGCGGGGCTCAGGGCTACTGTAAATAACAATACAAAATTGTGCCATTCACTGAGTTCTCATTTTTGTTGTTCAGTTGTTTCTGATTCTTCGTGACCCCATTTGGGATTTTCCTTGGCTATTTCCTACTGTACTACATTATGGAAATGCTTGCTTTATTCAATAAATTAAAAATGACACTAAAATGAAAGAATGAGAGCCAACCTGTCCCTGACCCCCATCTCTTTTCCTCTGTAAACCATTCTCCAACTCACTGGCAAATTGATAGTCCTAAAACATCGATCTGATCATGTCACCCTCCTCACTCAAAGATGATTGTACACAAAACTACAAATGCACAAATGGCTCTTCCTTTCAAAGATAGAACAAAATTATCATGCAAAATTTCTTTTTCTATTCTGTCTTCCTTCCCTCCACCCTAGAGATGTTTATCATTGGACACAAATAGGTAGAGAGAGAGAGAAAGAGATGCATGTACATGCATATCTGTGTATATATACACATATATATGTAAAATTATTCTGTACATACTTCTGCTTATCAGTTCTTTCTTTGGATGGAAATAGTATCTTTCTTCATATGTCCTTCATAGTTACAATTTACAACTTCACAACCCACAATTATATAAAGGATTATTCTTAGTTCTACCCTTTAAGACCAAGAAGGACATGTCTAATCCATTATCCATAGCTAGACTTTCCCAGTTCCTTCAGTCAATCCTTATATGGCACTGTCTTTAGTCCTCTCTCCATTCTGGGAACCCTTTCCTGAGTTAAGTCCAACTTATCTCTGTCCTTTATCAAGTACAGTCCCCAAAACTGACCACAACACCTCAAATATAGTGGGACCAGGGGTTAGAAGAGGAGTCTTCTTTTCCTTAGAAGAAACAGCATGGTGCAGTAGATAGAGCACTAGGAGATAGCTCTGTGATCCTAAGCAAGTTTATTTATTTTTCTGAGCCTTGGTTTTCTCATCCAGAGATATAAATGATGATAATGATGATATTAGTGCCTACCTCACACAGCTGTTTTGTTGGGGGGAGGTCCAATGAGATTATATAGATTATCTGCTACTGTATTACATCATGTAAATTTGGGCTGTTATTAATCTAGGCATGATGACTCTCATGACAGAAAGTGTTTATTGGAATTTTTTAGCTACTACATTATATTTTTGGTTCCTTCTGAGTCCTCATTTCTAAAATATATAGAGAAGTAGTCAGATTTACAGGAATAGAAGTCATTACCCAATTGATAAATAGTCAAAGGATATGAAGGGATAGTTTTCAGAGAAAGAAATTAAAGCTATCTATAGTCATATGAAAAAAAATGCTCTAAATCACTATTGATTAGAGAGATGCAAATCAAAACAACTCTGAGGTGCCACATCACACCTATCAGATTGGCCAACATGACAAAACTGGAAAATGGTAAATGTTGGAGAGGGTGTGAGACAGTTGCAACACTGACTCATTGTTGATGGAGGTGATCCAACCATTCTGGAGAGTAATTTGGAATTAATCCCAAAGGGCTATAAAAATGTACAATACGCTTTGACCCAGCAATACCACTTCTACGGCTATATCCCAATGAGATCATAAAAATGGGAAAAGAACCCACATGTACAAAATACTTATAGCAGTTCTTTATGTGGTGGTCAAGAGCTGGAAATTGAGGGGATGCCTATCAACTGGGGAATGGCTAAACAAGGTGTGGTATATGAATGTAATGGAATACTATTGGACTATAAGAAATGATGAACAGAACTTCAGAAAATCCTGGAAAGACTTATATGAACTGACGTTGAGTGAAATGAGTAGAACTAGGAGAACATTGTTCACAGAAACAGCCACAGTGTGAGAGGATTGACTTTGACAGACTTGGCCATTTTCAGAAATGCAAGGACCTAAAACAATTCCAAAGGACTCATGATGGTAAATGCCGTCCACATCCAGAGAAAGAACTATGGAATCAGAATGCACAGTGAAGCAGACTATTTCCTTTTTTGTTTTGTTTTTTCTTTCTCCTGTTTGCTCCCATTCTTTATAATTTTTCTATGCAACATGACTAATATGAAAATGTGTTTAATAGGAATGTAAGTGTAGAGTATATCATGTTACATTCTGTCTTGGGGAAGGGGGGAAAGGAGAGGGAGAAAATTTAAAACTTATGGAAGTGAATGTTGAAAACTAAAAGTAAATAATTTTTAAAAAATAAAATAAAAGTAAAATCAGGAAAACCGGCATAATAATATACACAATTTCTAGAAAAGCAATATAAATGCTAAACTACTTTTTTTCTTCCCTTTTTAAACTTGGTTTGATTCTCTGGGTAAAGGTAGGAAAAGGATATTTTGGAAAAGAAAATGAGGAAAAACACACAAGCTAGAAATGTATTTTTAATTTCACTTTTTCAGAATTGACCCATTTTCCTAGTCCACTGAGATCCTTTTGAATTTCAGTTTCATCATGCGATGTGTTAGCTGTCCCTTGCAGCATGTCGTCATGTATTGATTGAAATGTTGAACAGACTAAGATAGAATCCTGAGTCCACTCAGCTAGGACAGTAAGTGTCAGATCTGGGACACAAATTGAAACCTCCTAACCCCCAAATGAGTTTTCCAATATAACACACTCACTACCACAAAGCAGAAAAATATTATTCCCAGTATGCTTTGCCTATTCTTAAGATGTACCTTAAAAGAGTAACCTGGGAACCTGGAAAGGTTTGATTGCTCGAATAACAAAACTGCTTGTTATGAATACAAATTCCATGTGACCCAAAGAAGGAAATTCAACAAGCAAACATTTATTAAATTGAACTCAGGAACATGAGTCTTCCTGACTCCAGGCCCAGCACTCTATCCACTTGAAGACCTAAATTCAAATCTGATTAGCTTTGTCACCCTGTCAAGGTCACGTAACTTCTCTCTGGAATTCAAGTCTCCTCCTCTCCCCCATAATGGTCATGAAAATGGTTCCTACATCTCAGGATTTCTGTGAGGATGAAATGAGATTATATTTGTAAAATGCTTTGTAACTTTAAGGTGCTGTATAAGTATTTGAAATCATATTATTATTTTACATATGAGGAATAAATGAATGAATGAACAAAGCATTCATTAAGCACTTATTATTTATAAATATTGTGCTAAATGCTGAGTATGCAAACAAATGAGTGAGACAGTCCCTTCTCTCCAGGAATTTATATTGTAATGGGAGAAATAACACATATGGAACAATTTGGTTGGAGGTTAGATGAAAACTTCCCGTGGTCCTTAGGGTGCAGCAGCAAAGCAGATGGTAATGCCTTTTCTTTAATGTCATTTCCACTGGGGAAATGATATCAGTTTCTGATGTGGAACCATTTAAAAGTGCTAAAGACTTAGGTGATAAAAACTTTTCTTTCTGGGTTTGACATTCAAATACCTTCATAACCTAGCTTTATACACACCCTCCCTTGCCTTTCTAATCTTCTTACACTTTCCTCCCTGCCATGTATTCTTCGAACCATTGATACTGGCCTCCCTGCTTTTCCAGTAACAAGACATTCTATTACTAGACTCTGGGCATTTTCTCTGACCATCCCCCATGCCTGGAATGTACTTCCCCTATCTCCACCTATTGGCTTCCCAGGTTACCTTCAAGTTTCAATTATGGGAAGCTTTTCTCAACCCCTCTCAATTCCATTGCCTTCCTTCTGTTAATTATTTCCCATTTATCCTGTATATAGCTTGTTTGTACATATTTATTCACTTAATCTAGAATGTGAGCTCCTTGGGGGCAGTGCAATAATTTTCCTTTGACTCTTTTTGTTTCTCTAGTGCTTAGCACAGTGCCAGGCACATAGTAGGCACTTGAATATTTACTGACTGACTGGGACTTCAGAAGCTGCAATTGTAGTGTCTGCACTGCATTTCTACGAGTATTGCTTCCCAGGATCACAGCTTAGGGTACTAGGTTGGAAGCAATGGCATTCCCAAGACTCATGGGTTCAGGGTCCTGAACTGTCCCCATGAGGATCTGGAGAAAGATGGAGGTCAAGGTAGCAGTAGTGGTTTAACTTACCTGATACTGAGTGAGTTTTTAGGACTTACCCAAAGTCAAAGAGATAGTAAACATCAGAAGTAGAATAGGAACTCAGATCCTTTGACTCCAGAGACATCACTCTTTCCTTGCCTCCTAGCAAAAGTCCCCAGGCTGAGAATGAAGATGCACACATACTTGCTCTCAGGGATCTTACATTCTAATTGGAAGGTTGAGTGGAACAGAGAAGGCAAGTACACAAATAATCATGATGTGAAGGAGAATAAGATAAGTACAATGGAGGAATCCAAAAGATTCCTTTTCACCTACAGGTCAGAGAAGGCATCACAGATGAGCTGGTACCTGAGTTGGCATTTGAAGAAAGGAAGAGAAAGTTTTCAAGGAATGGGGGAAAGACAGACTATTCATCATTCTACCAACATTTTGCTGTGTAACTTTTGGCAGGGTACTTTTGGGGACTTCAGTTTAATCATTTGTAAAGTGTAATAGACTATGAAATACTCTTTCTCAGACTCTAATATTCTGAGAGTCTATAAATGAATTGGATGTAGGAAGAACAAAGAACTGAAGATGAAAGAGGGCAAGATCAGAATATATGCACAAAGTCTGTCCAGAACATAGAGAAGCTAGTTCATAGTTCTTTCCTGTATACCTCCCTGCCTCTTCAGGCAACTGATATAAGGTTTTCATTAGAGGAATGAATTGATGCTAATGGTGCCTTAAGACTATCACTTTGGCAGTATTTATAGGAAAAACTGGAGACAGGAAGAGGAGTTAAGAGCCTATGAAAGAGGTGAAGCTGGACTGAACTTGGGTGGTGGCAGTGGGAGTTGAGAGAAGAAGGCAGATTCAAGTGAAACAGCAGACACAGAATGACCAAGATTTGGCAACTGGTTGGCCGTGGGCGAGGTGGAGGGTGGCGGGCAGAGGAAGTGCTATGATCCACTACTTTGGCCTGGGTGAGTCCTGGACAGCTTGTGCTGTGCTTTAAACAGCTGGTGACCTCTGAACTCCCTGAGGAGGACACACTGTACAGATCTAACTTTTCTAAACACAGCTACAGTTTTGGTGCTATGGTTTCTGCCCCCAAGGTTTGAAGCATCACCAAGAAGTCTCCACATAAAGGTCTAGGACAGATTTGGGGGTTTTAGCTGCTTATCTTTGCTTATCGGAAAGCGTGGCAGGGGTTAAGAACCTAAGTGAAAGTCCTAATAGTGTTCTAAACCAGCGTTTTCCAAAACATTTTGGCCATAGGATAGTTAGGGATTTAAAATATTATGATAACACCCATAAATATAGAGATTTGTGGCCAAAGCTACAAACCACCAGACCAGTGAACTAACAACTCTGTTCAGAGTAGGCAACTAATATATGTTTGTTGAATTGCCGACTGGGCTAAATGGAGAAAGACAGATTACATCATGTTGTAGTGAAAAGAACATTGAACTTGCATTCAGAGGACCTGGATTCAATTCTCTCTCGGCTATTTATTACTTAGTTATTATTTATTACTGTGACCATGGGCAAGTCTCTTCTAAGCCTCAGTTTCCCCATCTATAAAATAGTTAGACTGGACAAGGTGATCCCTAACGTCTCTTTCAGCTCTAAATAGAAGCTGTATGTGACAGCACAAGCAGGTTCTGTCTTAATAAAGTTATATGATTTTAGCAAAAAGTTCATGAACCTAAAATCAGAAGTCTTGAAACCAATAGCAATGTCAGACCATAAATGAGTCCCATAATCTCTCTAAGTCTTAGTTTCATCTCCTGTAAAATGGGGTCAACATTATTACCACTCACCACCTCACAGAATTATAGTAAGAAATGTTTTGTAAATCTTAAAATGCCATTAAAATGTGAATTGTTTTGTTTCTTCAGATTGTCTCATAGTTCTTTCCAGCAGGAGGGTATCAGGATCTTGTGTAAGAAAGCAAAGAGAAGACCTGGCAGGGAGATGTAGTTTTCAGGATGAGCAGACAGAATGATTGGGTAAAGCCACTTGAACCACTTGGAATATATTCTGACCCCTATAGATGCCAGGGCAGGAGATAGGGTTAAGACTAACTCTGATGCTTTATGTCCTATGTTCTAAGGTCCCTTCCTACTCTGACATTCTATGTTCTATTACCCTTTCCAACTCTGACATTCTTTGGTCAAAACTCTAGTTTGGTCAAGGATCCCTTTTTGCTAATTTGGGAGAAAGGGAAAACCCTTCTAGCTGACCACTAGCATGGAAATTGTCATATAAACCCTAGTCAAATATGTGGGACACCACCTACACCCCCGAGTGTTTCAGGATATTTTCATGATTTCAGAAATGCTGGGCAGGACCAGGGCTAGGACAAAGTTCATTCTACCGATCAGGCATATTTGTGGGTTTCACTCATAAACTGTAACCTCCTTCTGATAGAAATGATATCATATTTGTTATAACCCCAATCCCAGTGCCCCTCCTAGCATGCTTCCCCACACGGAGATGGAAACACAACTTTCAAGTCTACAGAGCCTTCAAAATATTTGACCAAGGAAAGTTCATGATCCATAGTAACCTCAACGTTCCTGTCAAAACCCACTGTCCAAAACTATGTGCCAGCCAAACAGGAGCCCGGAAACCACAGAATTTTAGACCAAATGACAGCTATTCCATTTTGGCTGATCTGGAGCCCAGAGAATTCCAAGAAACAAGCTTGAAATTCAGTCAGGCAACAGACAACAAACAAACATCCCTGCCAGATATGACATGAGAGATAAGAGAGGTTGAGTTCTATCCACGCAGCAGCCGTGGTCTGATCAGAGTCTGTTGGATCAAAGGCTATCAGTGGGTGTACATCATGAAAAAGAGAAAGAGAAAAAGAAAGTGAAGAAGAAGAAAAAGAGAGCCATGGAAGGAATCCCCCAGAAAACTCGAACTCACCCCAAAGCCAAAGAAGGATGAAAGGAAGCAGTTGGAAGCATCAGAAGAGCAGAGTTTTAAGTCCTTGTTCCAACCCACCTTTGCATGACGGCCTTGAGCAAATCTCTTACGCTCTAAAGGACAGTCACTTCACCTTTTAAGTGTAGGATCAGTGTTGATAATCTCCTGGATCCCTTACAGGTGTGAAATCTTTGGTCCAATAAAGGATCACAGAGCTAGAGTTATAGGAGACCACAGAGGCCATCCAGACAAATTCCCTCCTTTTTCAGATGAGGAAACTAAGGACCAGCTGATTTGCCCAAGATTTGAAGAGAGGAGGGAATCAGTAATAAAAACTCACCTTTAAAATAGCATTTTAACGTTTGCAAAGCATTTGGCAATTATGTGATGCCATCCTCATAGTAACCCTGGGAAGGAGGTGCTGTTGTTATACCCATTTTTCAGATAAAGAAACTGAGGTACTTAGAGGTTAAATGACTTGCCCAGGATCAGTCATCTAGTAAGTTTCTGAGGTAGAATTTGAACTCAGGTCTTCCCAAGTCCAGGAGCAACACTGTCCAATATGCTGCCTAGTGGCCTCAAACTATATGGTGGTATTTAAACCCAGGCTGGTTGACTACAAAGTCAATACTCTTTCCAGAGTCTCCCCTGGATGCACAAAAATAAAATATGGATCTAACCTGTTTACTATGAGATTAACCATGTCATATGGAAAAAGGAGTAGACTAGCATAGGACTTTGAATCAGAAAATCCTGCAGTCATGTACAGCCTTTTTGATTATTCAATCCTGTCTGACTCTTTGTGACCTCATTTGGGATTTTCTTGGCAGAGATACTGAAGTAGTCTACCATTTCCTTCTTCAGCTCATTTTACACATATGGAAACTGAGGCAAACAGGGTGACATGACTTGCCCATGACACAGCTAGAAAATATTTGAGGCTGGGTTTGAACTTGGAGATGAGTCTTCCTGACTCCAGGATGGGCATTCTGTGCACTATGGCACCACCTAGCTGCCCCAAATCCTGCCTTAGACACTTCCTATTTATATGATCGAAGACAAAATTTCATTCTACAGGGATAGATGATTCCATTAGTGTGAGTCCTCCCTGAACCAATACGGATCCCAACTTCAATTTGGACAACAATTTTTGCTTGTTGCTATAGTTGAAAAAAATTCAACAGTTTCAGATGTGGCAGTACAGGCCTGTAATCCCAGCTATCAGGATGAGGCTAGTGGATCTCTTGAGCTCAGGAGTTTTGCCCTGTGGGCTAAATTAATCAGGTGTCTAGATCAAAATAGTGAGCATCAGGAAATGAGGATCTACCATGTCACCAAAGGAGTCAAGAACTCGCCCAGGTCAGAAAAAGAGGAAGATGGGATGATGCCTCTGAGCAACTCCTGTCCTTCCTACCTGGGTGAGATAGGGAGACCTAGACTTAAAAAAAAAACCATCGCTGGGTAACTAGACCTCTGGTTATGACTCCCTCACAAGTTACCTAGGCTGGGCCTCAGATGACAAAAATTTAGTCTGTCTCTGGGCCTTCTAGAGACTAGAGTCCCAATTCTTTTTTTTTCCCAGAGTCCCAATTCTTACATATCTTTGAAAGAAAAGACCCTTCGGGGGCGGAGCCAAGATGGCGGAGTAGAAAGACTCACCTATGCTAGGTCCGAACCCACAGCCCATAGATTTCCTGTAAAAAGAACTCCTGACAAATTCTGGAGCAGTGGAGGCCGCGCAGCAACACAGTGAAGGAGATT
>CM053769.1:408365330-408397516 GCA_028658325.1 Potorous gilbertii
TTAAAAAAAAAAAAAAAAAAAAAAAAAAAGAAAAGACCCTTCCATTTTTTTAATGACATTGTGTCTGGATCTGGCCAGTAGAGGCTTTGTATTGAGAGAAATTTTTTCTTATTACTAGCCAATTATTAAAATTAGGGAGACCTAGCCTTTTATCCCCTGTCCTATTTCCTTGTCTAATCTCTCAAGCACGACTGGTGGAAAGATTAACCTTCTCCTCTTTCTGGGTATTGCTACTCTACCCAACTAGATCAGACTTCGAATCTATGGTAAAATTCCTTTGTCTTCTACTCTGGTTGAGGTCTCTGATAAAAATTTTTTGTTTAGATTGCCCAAGGTTGGGGGTAGTTTAGAAGCAAATGACATAACCCAAGTTAACTAGAATAGGTCCAGCCCCTCATTGTAATATCCACTCCCTCCTTACTGATTAACCAGAGTTCATTGCCACCTTCTGGCACACTCACTTTTCCAAGGACATGTAAGCCTTGAACTCCCTCTCGCCCATGAAGGCCTTTGGCATTCAAGAATACCAGTGACCTCTTCTATTAAAATGCTAGCATTAACAATGACTAATTACTCAGACATTATGTCTCTTGAGCTTTTTAAGTAACACAGTGTCTCCTATATCCAAAAGAACCTCATTCTAACTCTTTCCAAGGACATGATTATGGAACATGTGATGGAATCTCTTTCTCTGGTTCTGGGAAATAGAAAGAATAAAAATATTAGAGGATCACCAGGCTGTAACAAGTTTGGAAGTTTGCCAAGTTTCAGAAGATAGGATTTGCCTTCAATTCATGTATTAATATGTCACAATAGAACAGAAGTTCTTATCCTGGGGCCAGTCAACTTTTATCTTTTTCCTAATTTTATAATTATTTCTGTATAATTGGATTCCTTTGTAATCATAGATATTTTATTTCATACATTTAAAAACATTATTCTGAGAAGAAGTCTATAGGATTCACCAGGTTCACATATGAGTCCACAACACACAGACACACGCACAAAAAAATTAAGAATCACTGCATTAGAACATAATTCTAGAGGCACCTGGGGGTACACTGGGTGAGAGTGCTGAATTTGGAAGTCTGGAAGAACTGAGTTCAAATCTTCACCCAGACACTTATTGCAAGCCATTTTACCTCTCTCAGCCTTAGTTTTCCTCATCTGTAATATGAGAGTAATAGCAGCTATCACTCAGGGGTTTTTTAAGGACCAATTTATATATGTACAACACTTCTGGGGTGAAAGAACCTAATTTTAATGTGCTTGAGTTATCTACGGAATCCATAATGGTGAACATGAGGGCAAATAACATCAAATATTATCTTGATGACATTAAAAAAGACCTCTCCCCTCTCTGTGCCTCAGTTTTCTTATTTGTAAAGTAGCAGAGTTATATGAAATGATCTCTACAGTCTCTGCCATCCCCAAGCCTTAGGATTCTAGTGGTATGACCTAGTAATTAGTATGGGATGACTGAATCTGGAGGCAGTTCAGGACATGGACATTATCATCAATGGTGTAGCAGAAAAAGACCCTGTGCTTCAAGATCTCATTTGTGTCTCAGTTCTGTGACTTCCTCTATAATCTATGAAATTGCAGGTCCTTGGTATATTAATGCCCTAGCTGTATGACCTCAGGTGAACTTCATCTGGTACTCCGTTTCTTTTTCTATATAATGGGAATGAGCTAATGACACCAGCTCTTTGTGAGAAATTTCAAAGGAAGAAGGGAAAGAAGGAAGGAAGGAGGGAAGGAAGGAAGGAAAGGAGGGAGGGAAGGAAACCAACATTTATTAACCAACTGCTATGTGCCAGACACTTTGCTAAGTATTTTACAAATATTATCTCATTTGAGGCCCACAACAACCCTATAGATGCTAAAAACACTTAATATTTTAATAAATGCTTTTTTATTTGTCTTTTTGTTGCCTATATTTTATCTCATATCATTTTTTTCAAGTATATTGCTTTATATCCTTGTAACAGTAAGCACTCCCACATACACAGGGGAGCCTGCTATTGCAGGTTCTTTGATCTTTTCTAAAAGGAAAGGCAACTTTTGAGGGATTAACAATTTCTTTAATCAAGCACATGTATCATTAATTTAGTTCAGGAAATCAATAGACAGTGCTTCCAAATTGTCTGGCATAAGCAATACATATATCACAAATCAACAGACAGGTTCAATTGTGTGACCATAGTTGCCGGAGAGGGAAGCACCAACGTCTGGGTTTTCAAAGCCAGAGGGGGCTGCTTAGTGGTTTCCCAGAGCCTCATCTGGCACACAAACCTTCTTCCAAAAACTAAGCCCCAAAATAAAATCTCACCCTCAGAGTATATATCATATATATATGTATATATATATATATATATACATATATATATATATATATTATACCTTTTATAAAGCCAGAGGGCATCCAACTCTTGAGAGCCAGTGCCTCATTAACAAAAGCTGTGGACCTTCCTACAAATCTTCTCTAATTAAACTCTCCTTAACAGGGGAAGTTCTTTAATCACATTAACAATACAAATAGATATACTGTTTCTAGTTAAAGAAACTCTTGTTTCTGTACTTTACTCCTAATAAAGACTCTTGGTTGATAAAGGCAAGATTCAATCAGAAGCATAATATTTCTTGACTATACTAAAACAAAAACTGCAAAAGATCCTGCTTTCCTTGCCTTTACAATTCTTTTTCCTCAATTTTCTTCTAAGATCCTCAAAAAAATGGAAACTGTTTCTTAAACTTCCCATCACCATTTCCTCTACATTAGCTCCTCCCCCAAAAGCCCACAGCCCAATGTTTTCTACATAAGAAGCACCCAATGATATATCTACTGGTGTGTTCATTGACCAACTAATAACTAATAAGATCTAGCATTTCTGCAGTACTTTGACACTTACAAAGCCATTTCCAACAACTCTGTCACAACCTGATAGTCATGTACATTTTACTTCTCATTTCACAGATGAATAAACTGACTCAGGTGTAATATCTTGCTCACTATATTTGAACACTTAGTTTTTCCATTTAACTATGCTATCTTTCACTTAGGGACATCAGGTTTGGAACTGGGTGGGACCTTCAAGGTCACAGGATCATCATAGGCTCTTAGTTCTAGAATTAAAAGGCACCTTAGACATCATCAAGTCTAATGTTCTCATTTTCCAGATGAGGAAGTGAGTCTAAGATATTTGCCCATGCTCACATAGCTAGTAAGTGTCAGCAGCCAAATTTGAACTCAGGTCTTCCAAATACCAGGAGGCCCAGCACTCTTATCCACTGTGTTACCTAAACAACAAATTGGGAGCTCAGAAAA
This sequence comes from Potorous gilbertii, assembly GCA_028658325.1. Taxonomy (NCBI): domain Eukaryota; kingdom Metazoa; phylum Chordata; class Mammalia; order Diprotodontia; family Potoroidae; genus Potorous; species Potorous gilbertii. The sequence continues at coordinate 408,368,659 of CM053769.1, forward strand.
TAAATCACAGCATCATTCCTAAAAACAAGTACCTAAGATTGAACAATATATAATTAAATCAATGAAAACCATGAAAATCAATCAAACAAGGGAAGTCAGGGGATCGCATCACAATCTTGCCTGTACTGTGCCCTTCACCAGAACAGAAGAACAGAAACTGAGGGGACAACATTTAGCAGCCGCTTCACAGGGTGAGCCCTGCCAGCTGTCTAGCTCACATTAGTAATATTGTAATATTAGCACACAAATTACATTAGCATGCAGTGACAGACTTTTGTGACAAATGGAAGTCCCTGCCAATCTTCCCAGAGGGAAATATGTAGCTCCTAACTCTTTGTTTCTGCTTCTCCAGAATATCATAACTCAAAGAACCATGCAATTAGAAAGATAGAAAAGGCCTTAAGAATTAAAATAAAAATATCAGAGCTAGAAAAATCCTCAGAATATGGAACATAGAATGTCAACTCTCTTATTTTCAGAGGAGGAATCTAAGATCTAAGGAGATTAAGAGACCTAATGAATCATCAGGTGTAGAAATTTCAAAGTCCAACCAGATCATTCAAAAACCATTTATTGTCTTTGTTGATGTTGGAAGCATGAAAGGTCCTAGAGGAGGCTTTACCACAAACACTTCAACAAAGTCTAAAAATGGACCAGAAGGAGGAAGAATAAAGAAAACCAGAGACACAAGTGCTCCCATCCATTCCAAGAGTGAACAAGCAATCCGATGGAAGCCTGTAGGAATTCTGAATGGAAACAAGGTAGGCAAGAAGGGAGCCAGCACCATGAATCAGGGCCTAAAGCCAGCAGGATCGAGGCCCTGGCCTTTCAGGGCAGCAAGTGGAGAGAGCCAACCTCCATCACTCACTATATAGAGAGATGGGGCTAAGTAGTACAAGCTCACCTGGGGCCTTCCAAGAGGCCTTAAGCCAGCACCCTGGCAGGCCATGCTGGAGCCACAGAAGGAAACAAAGCCAGCATCACATCTAGGCAAACTGGACAAGGGTAGCAGGAGGCAGAGCCAGTATAGCACCAAAGCAGACCTAAAATCAAGGGATTCATGCAAGAGTCCTAAAATAATTGCTCCTACATGAGCTGCCACAAAAGCCAAGGTCAGCATAGTGAGGGAGTGGCCCCAGAACCTTGTGTGAACATCACAACCAAGGAAGCCCAATTGAAGCCTATCAGGGCCATAGTAGGGGATGGAGAATAGTGAACTTTGATGCAACCCTGGTGATAGGATCTGAACTGAGTAGAGTATTTGAAACACAAACACAGGAGAGAAGAGAAACCTAGAAAGGTAAATATACCTGAGCAATTAAAAGTGGTTAAATGATGAAATTCCTACATTTTAGTAGGGAGAGAAGAGGCAAATATCCCTTCAGAATTTCACTGTCTTCTAGGAGTAAAGTAAGACAAATTCAGGGCTTGGGGTGGTTTTGTTCTGCATTTTAGGTTTGAAAAGTGTAAAGAAAAGGGAGGGAAGAAGGAATATCATAGGGGAAAAAATGAGGAAGAAGTAGGAAGAACTTATTATAGAAGAGGGCAAAAAAGGGAAAAGGAATCTCACAAACCAAAATGCATGCATTTCAGAACTGGACAAAGAACGGTTGGACGCATAAACCCAAAGACGTTGGTATGAAACATAGGAACTGGTTGATGAGAGGAGATGTAAGAGAGAGGATAGAGCTGGGGAAGAATAAAATATAAACAAAATAAATTTTAACTTCTGAGAGTAGATCACAAAAGGGAGCTCAAATGAAGAGAAAAGAGATCACTATCTGGACCAGAAGACAGGAGGATTGAAAGAGTGGGCTCAGGATATTGCATTGATAGGATATGTTCATTACATTCCTTTTATTTCACCATTTTCTTCTTTATTTGAAAGCAGAAGTGGCAAAGTGGGAGACAACATTCTACCGCAGCTGCATGTAAGGATAAATCTGTAGCTACGGTGCTTGACCCAAACCAAGGACTGAAGCTTGAACTGACGTCATACAAATTGTTGAAACTTTGAGGCTCTCTGGCTCAAGCTGACTATGTGACCCATGAACATAATAACCAATAACCAAAGACATGGAGACCAGGACCCCAGACAAAACAGGCAGGACTACACAAAACAACAATAGATCTTCCAGAAGTGCTCAGAGCCCAGAAATTCCAAATTCCAGAAGCAAGACTGGAAGAGTGAGCAAGAAAACAACTAAAATAAAATGAAACAAAACATAAAGGCCTATCGTGATGGCAAGGACCTCTAAGACAGAAACTCAAAAGAGAAGAATAATTTCAAAAACTGCAAAGTCTGATAGAAAAACATAGCTTAGACCACAAGAACAATTAGAATTCCTAGAAGCAAGTCAGAGGTTTCAAAGGGTTTTTTAAAAATGTTTTTTTAGATTTTAAAGATGATATTATTGAGAAAAGAACTGGAACAGAAATGAGAGCTTTATGGAAAGACTTGGAACAACTTACCACAAGAGGTATAAGATCTTATCCAACTAAAAGATTACCTGAAGGTTAGAATGGACAAACCATGAATTAATGATTAGATGGGACTACAAGAAATATTAAAACAAAGTTCAAAGATTGAAAAACTTAGAAAGAATATGTCATCTCACATAAAAACAACAGATCTGGAAGACAGATCAAAGAAAAATAATTTAAGAAGCACTGGGCTACCTGAAAGCCATGATCAAAATACAAAACATGGATATCATATTTCAAAAAATCATGAAAGAAAAGTGCCCAGACTTCTTGGAACCAGAGGGTTTCAAGGGTAAAAATATTTAAAAATCTACCAATCATTTAATGAAAGAAATCTCAGAATGAAAACTTTCAGGAGCAATATAGTCCAAATCCAGAACTTTCAGGTCATAGAAAAAAATATACTGCAAGGTGCCAGAAAGAAAGAATTAAAGAACTGAGGAACCACAGTCAGGATTAGACCAGATTTAGCAACTGCCACAATAAAGGACTGGAGAGTAAGGAAAAGCAAAAAATATAGGCTTACAACCAGGAATAACTTACCCAGCAAAACTGAAAATAATCTTAGAGAAGGAAAAAAAACAGAATTTTAATGAAATACAAAACTTACGAGCATTCTTGATGAAAAGACTAGCTGAGTAGAAACTTTGAAATAGTAATACAGGAGTAAAGAGAAACAGACAAATGAACACTGGAATACAATATAAAAGAGTGAAGTGTTTGAATTCTATGGGAAGTGAGGATGATCCTAATATCTACTAAAGACTATAATATAATAAGGGATCATAGAATGAATCAAATGAGATGGAGGGCCTGGAAACAATTTTATTATGTCTTGATAATATTAAAAGAAGAGAAAAATAGGGAAGAAAGAAAGGAAATACTGAGAAAGAAAAAAAAGGAAAAATAGGAAAGGCGTCTATTCAGGGGACACAAGAAAAAGTTTACACAAATGAGTAAGAATTGTAGGGCATAAAATAAATGCACACAAATCATCAGAATTTCTGTATATTACCAACCAAATCCAATAAGAAGAGAGAAAAAGTCCCTTTAAAATAACTATAGAATATACAATATACTTACAAATCCACCTGTCAAGATACAGAAAGTACAAAAGTACAACTACAAAACACTGTTTGTAAAAATAAAGAGAAACCTACATAATTGAAGTAATGTTAATTGCTAATGGGTATGTTAATAAATATGATTAAAATGACAATACCTAAATTAATTTGCTTATTCAACATCATGCCAATCAAAAGATTAACTTATAAAACTAGGAAAAAAGAGTGATGATGAAATTCATCCAGGAAAAAAAAAGACCAAGACTATTGGGAAAAAATAATGAAAAAAAAGTAGGCAGGAAAAGGACCTAGTAATACTATCTCTCAAACTGCACTACACATAGCAATCATTGAAAACAATTTGTTACTGGTTAAAAAATAGAATTAGCAAGCAAATTAAGAACACAACATACAAAAGCAAATAAACTTATTATCTTGTGCCTGACAAAGCCAAAACCTCCAGATATTAGGGTAAAAACTCACTCTCTGACAAAAATTTCTGGGAAAACTGGATAGCATTCTGGAAGAAATTCATAACATTTATCAAGATAAGCTCCAAATGGACACATGATCTACAACATAAATGGTCACATCATAAAATAAGAGGAACAAGGAAGAAATATCCTTTCAGATCTATGGATAGGGGACAACTTCATAACCAAACGAAAGAGAGAGGATCACAGAAGACAAAAAGGTCAATTTTGATCCCTTAAAATTAAATAGATTTTGTGCAAGCAAATTTCAGCGCAACTAAAATTAGAAAGGAAAGAGTTAACTGGGGAAAAATAACTTTTTAGCAATTTTCTCCAATAAAAGTCTTATTTCCAAATTTTATAAAGGACCAATGCAAATTTATAAGAATAAGAGTCATTCATCAATTATATATAGTCAAAGCACATAAACAGGCAGTTCTCAAGTGAAGAAATCCAAACTAACTATAGCCATATGAAAAATGTTCCAGATCACTAATATTTTAGAAATGTAAATTAAAGCAGTTCTGAGATTCTACCTCACATCCGTCAGATTGGCAAAGTTAACAGAAAGGGAAAATGACAGACGCTGGAGGGCCTGTGGGGAAAACAAGAAAGAACATTCAGGTACTCTTGATAGAGCTGTGACTTAGTAGAAAGGCAATTCTAGAAAGTCATTTGGAACGATGCCCCAGAAATAATAGCTAAAAAGTTTTCTAAATGATGCATACTTTGACCCAGCAATACCCCTTCTAGGCCAACATCCCTCAAGGAGATCAAAGAAAGACAGAAAGATCCTAAATAGGCAAAAATATTTATAGAAACTATTTTTACAAAGGCAAAGTACTGAAAAAATAAGGAAGTGCCCATCAACTGTGAAATGGCTGAACAAATTCTAAACAAATACCATTGTACTGTCAGAAATTAAAAACAAGATGGTTTCAGAGATATATGGGAAAATTGGTATGGATAGATGCAGATGGATGGAAAAGAACCAGAAAACAACTTTATAGGAAAACATCAACATAATAAAAACAAACTTTTTAAACACTGAAAAAATCTGGTCAAAGCAATGATCAATGATGATTCCTAGAGAATAATTAATAATCATCATACTTTTATACAGTGCTTAATGTGCCAGGAACTATGCTAAGCACATGACGTCTCATTTGATTCTCTCAACAACCCTGGGAGGTAGGGGCGATTATTGTTCTCATTTCACAGATGAGGAAATTGAGGCAAACAGAGGCTAAATGACTTGCCCAAGGTCACACAGCTAGTAAGTATCTGAGGCTGGTTTTGAGCTCTTCTTCCTGACTTCACCCCTGGGGTCCACTGAGTCAACTGTAAGCTGCCCTTATAGATGAAGGATGCTCCCTACCTCCTGACAAGAGAGAGGCTGTATTAATATGCAGAGTAAGATATACATTTTTGGACTTGGTCATATGGGAATTTGTTTTACTTGACTTTATTTGTTAAAAGGATTTTGTTTTGTTGAGATGGAGAAGACAGGGGAGGTAGGAAGGAAAAAAAGAACAAATGCTTGATAATTGAAAAAAAATTTAATTGATAAAAAGCATATCCCAGGCCATGATTCAACCAATGGTACCCATCGAGGGAGAGAGGCAAGTCTTCAACAACAGCATCTCAAAGTTCAGGGCCAAGAGAGCCCTATAAAGCATAGAAACAAAAGATAAAAAGAATGCTGAGGAAACCCATGCCCATGGGGCAAAGTCCTACTGGGCATAGGAGGCTGCTCCAGCTTTTCTAAATCCCCCTTCAAGGTTCTTACTATTTACTGGTTCCATGTTGCTTGATATCTGACACTCTTAAAAACTTCATAAACTTGGATTCACTGCTCAAATATCTTAGTGTGGGAGATAGCTCTTTTTTATTATTGATAATATGAAGCCTTGGGTGGTTAATCGTTTGTGTCTGAGTCTTTTTAAGGACTTTAGGTTGCAATAAAAAGTCTGGAAATAATTGGACACTGCCTCAAATTTCCTAACTGATTTTTTAGTTTTATTATTTTTATGGGAGCAAACATTCCCTTGGCTTACCCTCAGGGTTCAAGGAGTGCCTCTGAAAGGTAAAGATGTCTCATTCCTAATTCCACTGACACAAGCCCCTATTCCAGATACATTTCCTTCCTTCTCCTAGCAGCAAGTGATTAGTACTTCAATTCCATTTAACAAATTAACATCAATTAGTTTTTACTTTAAAACTATAGCAAAAATTAAAAAAAAAATTTGCCTTTAACTCCTGAAAAGTACACTCTCCTGTATACCAACTTGGGCAGAGAGGCCATAGACTAATTATAATTTCCCCATACACATCATTGGTTCCAATAAAGTTTATTTCCAAATGTGGCATTCATGCCAGAGAAATCCTGAATACTCTTAGCGATCTCTGGGCAAGGTCTGGAATGTCTCTCCCTCAACCTGGTCTTCATTCCTAGGGACATCAATGTGTGCTGGCTACAAAACCTCACCTGGATTTGATTAGGAATCCTAGATAACTGGCCTTTCTGCCGCTGGTTCTCCTAACCTTTGCAAACTCATTGCAATGGCCTCCAGATTAATCCGCTTCACCTAACAGTAGAAAGGTAAAGAATCAAAACCTATTCTCTTTTATTTTTTAATTTGATAGTATTTTTCCAATTATATGTAAAGTTAGTTTTCATCATTTATTTTTGTAAGATTAGGGGCTCCAAATTTTTCTCCCTCTCTCTTTTCCCTTCCCCCTCCCCAAGACAGCAAGCAATCTGATATAGGCTATAAATGTGCAATCATATCAAACATTGGTCATGTTATAAAAGAAGAGTCAGAACAACAGGGGAAAATCACGAGAAACAAAAAGCAAAAAAAATGTGAAAATGGTATGTTTCAGTCTACATTCAGACTCCATAGTTCTTTCTCTGGATGTGGTTAGATTTTCTATCATGGGCCTTCTGGAATTGTCTTGGATCATTGTGTTGCTGTGAAGAGCTAAGTGTATCATAGTTGATCATCATCCAATGCTGCTGTTAATGTGTACAATGTTCTCTTAGTTCTGCTCACTTCACTAAGCATCAGTTTATATAAGTCTTTCCAGGTTTTCCTGAATTTGCCTGTTCATTATTTCTTATAGCACAACAGTATTGCATTACATTCATATTATCACAACTTGTTTAGCCATTTTCCAGTTGATTGACATTCCTTCAATTTCCTGTTCTTTGCCACCACAGAAAGAGCTGCTTTAAATATTTAAATATGGGCCCTTTTCCCTTTATTATTACCTCTTTGAGGTATGGACCTAGTAGCGATATTGCTGGGTCAAAGAGTACGCACGGTTTGATTGCCCTTTGGACATAGTTCCAAATTGCTCTCCAGAATGGTTGGATCGCTTCCCAATTCCACCAGCAATGCATTGGTGTTCCAATTCTCCTGCATCTTCTCCAATGTGTCATTTTCCTTTTCTGTCATATTAGCCAATCCAATACGTCTGCGGTGATACCTCAGAATTATTTTAATTTGTATTCCTTTAATCAGTAGTGATTTAGAGCATTTTTTCATAGATGGCATTTCATAAAGATAGCTTTAATTTCTCCATCTGAAAACTGCCTGATATTATCCTTTAACCATTTATCAATTGGGGAATGATTTGTATTCTTATAAATTTGATACAGTTCTCTATACATTTTATAAATGAGGTTCATGACCTATTTTTACAAGGCAACCTGTTGGCCTTGGGTAGGTAGAGAACCAGAAACCTCTTGATTCACAGCAATGCCTTTCTCCAGATAATACCTAGCTTAAAGTCAGCCCAAAGAAAAGTAGAATCAAGAAAGTAGGTGAGAGCCAACTCTTGAACACCTCCACAGCTAGTCAAAGATCCTCCTACTGAATATGTGGTTATCCTATCTGAGCAGATCATAGCATGTCTACACATGTTCCAAAGTCTCTCCAAGACACTTCTACCATTTGCCTCCTGGAAGGCTACTTGGATTCTTCCACATGGGTAATTATATCAGCTGAGTACACTGGTGGAGTCTATGCAGGTTAATAAGGACTAGGCTTATTTATGCAGGTTAATAAGGACTGGGCTTATTGCCCAGCCCTCTGTTACATTTGCTATAAGTTTTATTCTATCTTCTTGTTTCTACTTATTTATCCAAATGTTATAACAATAATCAATCTGATTTGTGTATCCATTCACATTTTGCAAAACATTTTCCACATAGTAAGCTGGTTAGGTAGACAGTGTACATATGCCTCCATTTTATATAGAAGGAAACTCAGGCTCAGGAGCAGCTAGTAAGTGGCAGAGTTGAGCTCCAATCCTCTAACTTCAAATTCACTGCTCTTTCCACTATATCACATCACCAAAAAAGGTTTCTTTTTACTCCCTTCTTTATCAAGGTTGAGATAGAAAAGTTGGTTGGTTGTTGTCCCTTCTTTCTCAAAGAGGACCAAAATGACATCACCATGATAAAGTCAAGTTTCAGTGTGTTTGACTGTGACTGATCAGAACAATATAAGCTCAGAATGCTCTACCACAGATTGGGCACAGATGTGAACATTTGGGGTACATACTACAAATTTGCACATCCTGCATTTCCTTTGTGTTGTTTCAATCCTCCTTTGCTCATGGAGCATAGCACTCTTTCTGGCATGGGCATGCCGTGTTGAGCAGTCCTATGTCAATGTCTCGCATGTTGCACAATCAAATCCAAAGTTCTTGAGAGAGACCTTGAGCGTGTTCTTGTATCATTTCTTCTGACCACCATGTGATCACCTGCCCCATGCAAGTTCTCCATAAAAATAGTCTTTTTGGCAAGCATGCATTTTGCGTTTGAACAACATGACCAGCCCATCAGAGTTGTGCTCTCTGAAGCATAGTTTGAATGCTTGGCAGTTTAGTTCAAGCAAGGATCTCAGTATCTAGTACCTTATCCTGCCAGATGATCTTCAGAATCTTCCTAAAACAGTTCAAATGGAAGCATTTCAGTTTCCTAGTATGGAGCTGGTAGACTGCCTATGTTTCACAGGTATACAACAAGGAGGTCAGCACAACATCTCTGTAGACCTTCAGTTTGGTAATCAGTTTTCTCTCCCATACTTTTCTTCGGAGCTTAACAAACACTGAGCTAGCTCTGGCAATGCGTGTGTCAACCTTATTGTCAATGTGTACATCCCTGGAAAGTACACTTCCACGTAAAAGTATTGCATGATGGAAAGAGCAGTGTACTTGACATCCAGAAGTCTAGGTTCTCATCCTGGTTTTGCTATTGAATTGTTGTTCAGTCATTTCAGTTATGTTCAACTCTTTGTGACCCTATTTGGGGTTTGTGTGGCAAAGATATTGGAGTGATTTGACATTTTCTTCACCAGATTTTACAGATGAAGAAACTGAGGCAAACAGGGTTAAGTGACTTGTGAAGGGTCACATGAGAATCCCAGATATTATATAAGCTTAGAAATCATCTTTCAATCCCCTTATTTATAGTTTGAGATCCTGAGACCTAGTAAGAAGCAACTTCCTCAGTCACACAGGTAGTAAACAGCAAAGTTAGAAGTTAACCCTACCACCTCTGGCTTCAAATCACAGGGTCGTTCAACCATATCATGTAACTGTGTAAGTCCCTCAGCTGTCTGCGGCATCCATTTCCTCATTTGTAAAATGAAAGAGGAGGCAAGAAAACACCTATCATCCCTTCCAACTGAATTTTTCTGTTCTTTTACTCTAAGGTCCCTTCTTTTGCTAAAAGGCATCAGAAATTCTAGGAAACCTCTGTTAAGGACACATAGTTTTTATAGGGGGGAAAATGGAAGGAAGCTAGGTTCCAGGATCCAAGCTGAGCTCTGGCTATGCAGCTGTTCTATTGTTTTCAGAGGATTGATTAGTTTGTTTACTCTACATATTTTCAACCTTCCCAATTGTTACCAGTTGTTAGAAATTCCTTGGTCTTCTCAATGTGGTCAGAGAGCATGGAGGTTGCAGGATGTAGAATGATGGATGGTCAATGCTCTTTCTACAGTGGATAGAGCCTAGCAATAAAGTTGGATTCTGTCAACAGAAGACTCAAACAGGCAATTAACAGTGGCCATATCTTTTGTTTTCTTCTCCTTGGGTTTTCAAATGAGACACTCTCAATTATCTTCTTGCCAACCCCTTTACTTCCTTATATTTTGAAAAGTCACAAGCCACCACAAAGTTGTTTCCCTTTCTTGTACAAATGCACTTCAAACTCTGGAGCTACCTAGCTAGCAGCAGGGTTTAATTAGTTTCAGGTTTTTTGAAAAGAGTCCTCAGCTCAACTTGACCACAGTTTACTCTGTGGCCAACATGACTGAATTCTACTGGCATCTCTCTATTGAACATCCTGCTTGGAGGAGTAATGCAGCACTTTGTATGGCATACATGAAGAGGCTGAAGAAATATGGACCTTTGGGGACTGAATGGATACAGTGATGGACACAAGAACTAGACAATATATTTCCTCTCCCCTCTTACCTCATGCTCAAAAGAAGTCAGGCATATAGGTTTCCTATTATTCATTCTAGCAACTTCCTGCAATGTAAACTTAGGAGTTCATTACAGAAAAAAGATTATAATCAACTTAACTACTTAACCAACTCTAGCAGCTTCCTAGCACCTCCAGGACAAAATCTAAACTCCTTTATTTAGCTTTTAAAGCTCTTCATAAGCTGGTCACAACCTATCTTTCCAACCTCATTGGACATTCCTCTCTCACACATATTCTTTAATCTAGCCAAACTGCCCTTTTCTCTGTTCCTCACCTATAGCATTCCAACTCCTTTGCAATGGCCAGTCCCCATACCTGGAGCCCTCCTTATATCCACCTCTCAGAGATCTTCTTCTCTGTCTTTAACTATCTTCTGCATAAATTCTATCTTAATACCTCCTGTTGCTAGTGCTCTTTCTCCCAAAACTCCATGCATTTAAATACTTTGTATATTGTGTGTATGTATATGTGTATGTATGGATGCTTTCCTTTATCTTTTCTCTTCCCTCCTTCTTTCCTTCCTTTCTTCCTTCTTCCCAGTGTGCTAGATGTTAAGGATATAAATACAAAAATAAAACATTCTACTCAAAAGTGAGCTTATATTTCTAATGAAGAAGACATTAGCTATCTATCCATATATATATGTATATATACATATACATATCTGAGCTTGTATTTCTAATGAAGACATTATCTATATATACATCTATATAGAGAAGGAAGGTGTTTATATATAGATAATGTCTCCTTCATTAGAAATATAAGCTCATTTTTAGTAGAATGTTTAATTTTTGTATTTGTATCCTCAATATCTAGCACATTGGAAAGAAGGAAGGAAGGAAGGAAAGAAGGAGGGAGGAGGAAAGATGAAAGAAAGTGAAGAAAGAAGGAAGGAGGGAATGAAAGAGTGAGGAAGGAGGGAAGGAAGGAACAATGAAGGAAAGAAAAGAGGAGGGAGAGAGGGGGAGAGAAAGAATGAAGGAAAAGAAAGAAGATCTATTAAATGCCTACTATATGCCAGGCATTGTACTGAGTGCTTCATAAATACCCTTTGATTAATCCTTAACCTAAAAAAAAAATGCCTCTGTTTCGAAATGGCTCAGCTCATAAAACACATGACAAAGATAAAATCAGCTGGAAAGCATCATAAAATCTAACTCCAATCATCATCATTATTTTTCAATAGTTCACATTTGTATTTTAATTCTTGTAAAGTACTTTCCTCACAATAACTCTGTGGTAGGGATTGTAAGGGAAAGTGTATGTAAGTATAATTATTTCCATTTTAAAAATGAATAAAATGATGCCATAAAAGGTAATTTAATGTGCCGGCAAACATGTAGTATGTAACTATAGCTAAGCAACACAGTACTCTGAACACACTTTAATGGACATTTTAAATAAATTATTGCTGAATTCCAGAAAATATAGCACTTACAAAACAATTTTGAAAAGTGAATGATGGATCAGCCAATTCTCATTTTTGTAAATAATGAACCAAGAGAGTCCCAGGAATAATGTGATCCTCATCACCATCATTATACATGGTTCCAAAATGCCTTAAGATTCAAAGAGCACTTTCTTTGCAATTGCCTCGTGAAGAATCACACAATATTACAGAATTTTAGAATAAGAAGGGCCCTTAGAGTGCACCTAATGAATGTGGTTCTCAACTTGCTTCAGTGCCCATGATCCTATACTTTCAGTAATCCTTCCCATATCCCCTGTTCCATATGAAAGAAAATAAATTCCAGAGCTTAGATTCATGCGCACACACAAAATAAAGAGATTAATTTAATTTAATTAGGTATATCATGTTCTAATTATCATGAAGTTGTTAAATGTTTACCAAAACAGTCAAATAAATTAGAGAGACCCTTGATTGTGCTTCTTGTCAATGAACAGTTTTATACTCTATTTACAGTTGTTGAAAAAATACCCACGTATCATGCTCAGTCTCTAATTTCTTTCTTGTTTTGGATTTGCTTAAGAACAGTACTGAGAATCCTGATTCACCAAGATAATTTGATATAAAGAGAATTATAATCTTGTGAGCACATTTAGTAAGAATGAGACAAGCTTCTCCAAGAGTATACCAAAACATTTATAACTTTATTGATTAGAAATCAAAGTAGAGTTTCTGGCTATTAAGGGGATGAATTAATTTATTTGTCACTGGGTCACATCACTCTTTTTTGTCTAGTTTAATAGGAATAGTATTTCATATCCAAACTTCATTCATTTTGTTGTCTGTAGGAATTATTCCTTCAATTGTTTCTTTTATATTTTTTCATATGCATGATAATACTCCCTTCTTTTACTATCATAACTCCACTTCCTTAGCATTCTCTCTCTAATCCACAACTGTTTTTATTAACTTGACTCCTCTGGGAATATTTTCATAGGATAATATAATCACTCATCAAATATTCTACTATGCCCCCAGGATATTGGGGAATAGGTAAAACCCACTCATGCAATAATGAGAAAACTGAGGCCCAGGGAGGACAAGTAATTTGCCCAAGACCACACAGCCAAATAGCAGTATAACCACATCCTATGATCTGACAACCTCTGAGATCCTTGCCAGCTCTAGATCTCATGATCTTGTGACTGGCTCCAGTTCACACTGGTTGCTAGAAGCAGAAAATTCACTTGAATACAAATCTTCTGACTTTAGAACCAGCTCTCTTTCTCACTGATTAATCATTTAAACACTGTAAAATGAGGAACTACCCACTTCACAGAATTGTTTGAGGAAAGTATTTGGCAAACCTCAAGGCTCTTTAGAAATGTAAGCTACCACCAATACTGCTCTGGAAGTATAAATATTATTGCCCCCACTTTACAGATTAAAAAACTGATAGCTTTTCAATGTATGAGTGTGATTATTATAACAAGTTCAAGATTTACTCCAGAAAACACTTGGCAACAACTTACTGACGATTCACTATTTGCTTAATACAACCTAGGTTTGAGGCCTGCCACTTACCCTCAAAATCTGCTGAGATGATTTACTGGAGTGTGACTGCTGCTCATAATTCTTGAAGCCACAGGTGAGAGTTGAGTGGACCAGATGGACACCAAAGGTAAATGAGAAGCTCTGAAAAGGGCTTGGCAAGCCCTTACACTGAGGTGTTAGTCCTTCCGAACACTCCATGCACCATTTTAAACATGTTGGCAATGTCTCTCCCAAGTATGTGATGACACACCTCAGTAGAATGGGCAGATGAGAACAATTTGTTTGAAGTAGGTGCTATAGAGTGCTTAGAGCTTAGTCAGACATCTAAGATGCCAAGATCATCTACCACATCCTGGGCCATCTCCAGTCATCTTGACTTTTGTCCTACCACTGGACTTCAATGATTCTGGGAGAGAGAGTAAGGCTGATGACTTTGTGCAGCTCTGCTCACTTCAATCCAATGCATGCACAAGTCAAGATATCACCTATGATGTCTTCATTCCTCTTCAACAAAGGATAAAAAAGAATCGGATACAATTTGTTCTAGTCACTATAAATTTAAAGTGATTATTCTTCCTTTTACAATTTGCTTAAGATACGGTTTCATATGTTTTGTTTTACTTCCTCAGGGCTTTAATGATCTCTGATCTCATGGATGTGGTACTCCTCTCATCAGTACAGATGACAACCCACATAATGCATTTCATCCTATAGGACTCTTGGATATGTATTCCTATAAATCCTTAAGAATGGATCCATTCAATCTTCAGAGACCTTACTCCCAGTTTTGGGGTGGGTTTTTTGTATGAATCCTGGGATCTGTTCATCTGTTTCTCAGTCTTGTCATCAAACCAACCCACTTTCTTTCCTGACCCTCAGGAATATCCATCCCACTACTTTTTTATCCATAAATCACTATTGGACATATACTGCATAATATGTATAACTATTAGGCATCTCTTCATTGTCTTCTGGGATTATCAGAACTAATTTGATTCCTTATAGCATCACTGGGAAAACAAATTCATTAAAAGGGTGGATCTAATTCCTAGGAATTTGAGGCTGTTAAAAACAATGTGCAATTCCCAAATGCAATCCAGTCTTCATTCTTCCTCCTATTAGCATCAAGACTGAACTCCTTTAATCATCCAACAGAAAACCCAGACCTGCCATCTTGTCATCGTCCCTGATGCCATTTTTGCACATGATTCCTAACCCTACTTTCTACTTCTTGATCTGAGAAGAGTATTCAGATAAATTCTACAGTTTATATTGAAAAAAAATGACTACAATATAACTCACTCACCATTTTAGTGACAGCCCAGACTAAAGCTTCCTTCCCTGGCTACCATTTTCCAATATAGGTTGTAACTTCATATTAGGACATAAGCTCCTTGTGGGCAGGGAATGTCTCACTTGTGCATTTATATCCCCAGCACCTAGCACTGTATCTAGCATATAGCAGGTACTCAATAAATACTTTTTAATCACTCACTTCTTAATTTGGATTTCATTGGGAAAGTCCTGAGAATGTTCTTGTGCTTGATGAAATAAGTACAATATCATCCCTGAAGAATAATATCTGGAGGGCCTCACCACTTATATGCAATCTTTCTTCCATTTATACAGTGCACATGGAATCCTCCATGACATTGGTGAAGACCTTTGATGAAAGCCATCTACTGTTTGATCTCATTAAGATTAACCAAGTTCAAGAAAGAGAGTTCTTTCTATAGTTGCATTTCTTAAGAAATCTCATATGATCTCAACATATGTATGAGAGATTTCTTATTAGAGAAGAGTTGTTAAGATGTCATTTTGCTCTACTAAGTCTAGCTTCTTTGTAATTAAGTACAGTAGGATACTCTGTTCTCTGCACTCTTTACTCAATTGTGTAAATTATGAAGATGTGACTTTCTGTAGAAAATTATTTACAAAAGCCTACCTGTCTCCTACTCATATTTCCATTAAGGACACCCTTAATACATATGTAGATCATTTTGAGAGAGTTCTATAAATATGCAAAAGTAGACATATGGGTCAATACTTATTGATGTTCTCTCAGTTGCCTTTGAGGAGCATTCATATCATTTGAAATTTTTTCCCATTCTTTTTGTATTTTCTCCCTGAGATCTCTTGCAAAATGCTCCTTCCAGGTTGTATTGCCTCCAACATAGAAGTCCTCCAAGTATCTGTCCTTGAACTGAAGCAGTCCACCTTCTTATGTGTCATTTCTATGTTGTCTTTTTGGGATTGAGGTGTCAGGATCAAATCAATTGACTAATATTTATTATTCATTTGTACAATAATTCTGCACCATATGCCAGGCACTGTGCTAAGTACTAGAGATGCAAAGAAAAGCAAAAATACTGTCCTTTCCTCAAGAAACTCATTTTCCTCACATTTTGAGGGAAACAACATGTAAAGAAATAGGTGTGTATGAGAGACTTGCAGAATACATGGTCAGTAATCTCATATAGTAAGGCTCTAGCAGCTGGAAGGGACTGGGGGAGGTAATGTGGGACAGACCTGCAGAAGACAGCATTTCTGACAAGGAACAATAATCAGTGTAGAAAATTTTGACAAATTTGTTCCATTTTCCATCTATTGCCCAAGAAGTTTGTATGTGAATAATCTAGGGTTTATGTGGTTCAGTGGGGTCTCACACTAAGATTTCTGTTGACTTGCTTTTGCATCCACTGGTTTTCACATTTTGTGAAGCAATGTTGTTCTCAATCTTCCATCTTCCTCCTCTGTAATGTTTTATAAACAAGCTTGTGTTTTAACTGCCATAGCCCTAGGATGGCATGTCTCCCTGTGTGGGAAAGAGATCCACGGCTCTGTGGCTAGGATGGTTTCTGGGATCTTTTGGTTTTCTAATGTCAGTGACTGTTTTACATTGTTTAAATTTTTACCAAAAAAAATAGTGATAATCAAGGGCAATGCCTTTTATTTGGGATTTTTTTTTATCATTTTCCTTTTCTTTTTATTGTCTCTGAACTTCCACTTGCTCATCTATAAAGAGAGGGGATTAGATAAACTGATAACTGATAACATTTCCAGCTCTAAAGCCTAGGATCTTGATACAGTGGAAAGAGCATTGGCCTCTGGATCAGACTACCTGGGTTCATATACTTCACCCCCAACCCTACGTGTGTGATCTTGAGTGTCAATCTTCCTGGGTCTCGATTCCACATGTGTGAAATAAGGAGTTAAATTACATGGCTTCTGAAGCACCTTTGAACACCACTTTCTGAACCTACAAATCTTGAAAAGTTGCATATTTTGGTTAAAACACCTTGTATACATTTTCTCATTTGAGCTTCACGACTATTCCCAACAATTCATATTAATAATGGAAGGAATACAGTCTTCATCTTAGAGATGAGAAATAAGGTCCAGGTGAAGTGATTAGCCCAGGATTAAGCAGGTAATTATGGTCAGAGGCAGAATTTTAAACCACGTTTTCTGGCCTCCAAGTCTAGCATTCTATCCAGTGCAGTGTGATGTGGGCAGTGAGTAAATAGAGATTCTCGGACTCTAAAGCATGTCCTCTGACACTAAGCCATGATGATATTCTCAAGAAAAGGTCCTTTGGTTCTTGATGTGAAATACACATGCTCTGACAAGAACTACCCTACTGTATAAACTCAGACAATGGAGTTCAGAGTATAACATTTTAGAAGTAGACAGGACCCCAGACACTTTCTAGTCCAAAGCCGTTATTCTCACCTGCAATGTGGCTAAAAATTGTGGTATTTAGGTGAGGAAATATATTTTAAATGTTCAATCCCTCTAAAAGTAAAATTGTTGATTAAATATGATGTCATGATATTCCATGTAATGTAGCCTACTTGATAAATTAGAACACCATATTATTAGATTGTAAATATCTCTAGAATTCACCACAAGGACTGGCACTGGAGACACTTAATAAAGGCTTGATTTGTCAGTGTTGTTAGTTCTTTGTTTTTGAAGAAAGCCAATGACATGACTGGGGGATATCTTGACTTGTGCATGAATTGGATTTAAATGAAGGAGAGTTGCACTAAGTAATCAGCCTCACTTTCTTCCAGAGTTGTTGAAGTCCAATGACAGGACAAAAGTCAAGGTGATTGGCAATAGCCCATGACACAATGAATGAACTTGGTATCTTTGATGTCTGACCAAGCTCTAAGTGTTCCACATCAGCTTCTCTCTCCTGAGCTTCAGTCTCACATTACCAAATGCCTAATGAACATTTTAAGCTGGATGACCCATAAGCATCTCAAACTCAACATGTCTAAAACAGAACTTCCTTCTCTTGTCACCCTTCTTCTTTCCAATTTCCCTATTTCTATTGAGGCTATCAGCATCTTTCCAGTCACCCAGAGGTCACACTGGACTACTCACACTCACACCAAATTGGGTTTTCTGCCTCCACAATATCTCTAATAAAGGTTCCCTTCTTTCTACTCAGACCTTGCACAACCCTTCCTCACTCAAAACAAAGTCATGTGCAAGTCATGTCATTATTTCTCTGATGGCATGGTCTTCTTTGGCAGTGAAGGACAAACACAATGACAAGTGTTCTACAGGACCTGTTTCCCTCTCCTTCATGATCATTGGAACAAATTGTTCTCCTCTGCCCTTCATGCCAAGAGAAGTCTTCACATAGTTAGAGTAGACATCCTCCTAACTCACCAATAGATTTGAGGATTTGAGGCCATGCGGTTACCCTCAGTGGAGTTTAGCTCATCTGCTGAGAAGGTTTTACCAAAGTGTGACCACTTCACATACTACAACTTCTTGGAGCCAAAGGCTTGATATTAATTAAGCCTGGATTTTTAGTCAAAGAAATGGGTTCCAATTCTGCTCTTGTTACTTATTGGTTGCGTGACCTTCGGCAAAGTCATTTCATTTTCTGTGTCCAAGTTTTCTCATCTAAAGCAATCAATCAATGAAAAGAATTTATTGAGGATATTAGAACTCAGGCACTGTGCTAGGTACTGGGGATACAAGGATGAAAATGCTCAAAGCACTTACAATTGATGTATCATAAAATACAGCATGTATTCTTCTAAACATAAGGATAGTGCTGGATGAAATAATATTTAAGGTCCTTTCTTAAGTCTCTAAGTCTCTGTTATCCTATGCTCCAATTTTTCTGTTTAAATATTAAGAAGAAAGTTATCAGTTAAAGTCATACAACAACAATTTCTCTCTTCATTGGGTCCCAAGCTCAAGATGTTGCTGAAAAAAAATAGCTTTTTCCTGCTGATCCGCTGATTTTAAAAGAGAGACAAGTGTGAGCAAACAAAAGCTGTTACCTCAAAAACTGGGACCAAAAAATCTAGAGAAATGCCAGATATGTTTGCTGCTAAATAAACTCATTTGCTTATTATTTAACCCATTCACTTTCAGAAAGTCAACCTGTTATAAGGCAGGCTAATTAGGTTTCCATTTGCATATAATATTTGTTAGAGGGAATATGGAAGAGAACTCAATGTTTAATGGGCTTTATAGTTGCATGTTGGCCCATGTTTCTTCTAGGCCACAGATTGAAGTCCACACTTATAAGTTAATGCTCCCTATAATTTTGGCACAGTGCGCTAGAGTACACAAGGATCTTCCACTTCCATGTTCTTCCTTAAATCTCTCAATGATTCTAGTAGGGTAGCATTTTATCTCCATTTTATAAATGAGGAGGCTGAGGTTTTTGGAAGCTTGGAAGTGGTAGGGCAGAAGTTTTGAATTTATTTTTAGCTGTAGGACAAGGCATTTGCAGAAATAACAATAGTAAAAGTTAAGTAAATACGTATATATAGGAGATTAGATAGAAAAAGATCAGCTATTGGGAAGGGAAGGGTCATTGGGGAGTGGAGGAGGGAACAGACAGATCCAGAGAAGGAATCATGAAGGAGGCAAAAGGATTAAGACCTGGAAGGGACCTAAGAGATTAAGTAAAATCATAAAACCCAGGGGTAGAAAGGAACCTAGAGATCATCTTATCTTGTCTGACCTTTTTATTTAGCAAAAAAGAGGGAAGGAAGGAAGGAAGGGAGGGAGGGAGGGAGGGAGGAAGGGAGGGAGGGAGGAGGAGATAAAGTGATTTGCTTAAAGTCAAACAGGTTGTAAATAACAGAACTAGGAATTCAGCCAAGGTCTCTTGACTCTAAATCTAGTACCATTTCAACAACCACCTAATGCCTCTTACTCCAATCCTCACCTTTTAGAGACCTGGAAATGGAGGCCAATGAACTGCCCAGGGTCACACACCCAATGAGCATGGGAGCCTTCCCCACAAGCCTTCTACCTCCAAGCCCAGCTCTCTTCCCACTCTACCATGCTTCTGCCTCCTTAAGATTTTCGATTATAATCAGAATGAGTGAGGTTATTTCATAACCTCCTCTCTGCAGAATGCAGAAGAATCATCTGCCAGTTCAGGATTCCAGGCAGAAAATAGGCAACCAGCGAACGAGATGATCAGCTGTCATGATGGGAGGAAATTATCACAATTCAAATCTGCTCACGTTCCCTTCTTTACCTGTTGAAGTCTTACCATCTTTTAAACCTAATTGCTATTCCCTTTCCTTCAAGATGTCTTCCTTGATGTCCCCTCTTTGTGAAGCCCTTCCCCCATAGATGTCACAAAGCATTTTTTTTTCTTCTAGCTCCTCTCTTAAGGGACGTAGGATGCCGTATTGGGAAAAAGCATTGGACCCGGTACCAGGAAACATGTGGGTTCTGATTCTGTGTCTGACATTTTCTAGCTGTGTGACCCAGAGAGATTTTATCTCTTGGAGTCTCACTGTCCTCATCTATAAAAGAGGGAAAATAATAGAACCTACCTCAGAGGGTTGTTGTAAGAAGTCAACGAGATAAAGTATTTAAAGTGTTTGTAAACCATAAAGTCATATAAATCCTGCTGTTATCTCTAAATAATCTCTAAATATCTCTAAATAATCTCTAAATATCTCTAAATGGCAGAGTGGATAGCAAGTTGGTCTTAGAAACAGGAAGACCAGGGTTCAAGTCCCACCCCTGATGTATAGTGACTGTACCAGACTGACAAAGTCATTTAGATTTCTCAGCCCTTCTGGCAATTTCCTAAGAGTAGATAAAGCAGTTGATGAACTATCTCAGTAAAAAGAGTTCCCTTATGAAGCATTTCCTATACCAACACAACCACATCTGAATCAAAACAAAATAAATTTAAAAAACTACTACTTGTGCTTGATGCCTATAGATTATCTGTTGTATTTTGTTTTAGTATCTGGGGTGAAGTAATGTCGTGTCTGGAACTTTGAGACTTCTGCTGCTGTTCCACTGTTATCCAAATGTGAATAGAACCAGAGCTCTTTCATCTTAGGAAGGTTACTTGTGGGATATGTGGCTCCCACTTCCATGGCCCTGTTTCAGTCTCTGCTCCTCTATTCAGGTGGTGCCTCATTTTTGCTTGTGCACTGAGAGGACAATGTAATTAGTAATTCAGGAGCATGCTCAAATGATGCTTGATAGTTGTAAGATATCGGGTACTTCAAGGACTGAGTCACTCCTTGAGTGCTGATTAGACACCAGGTGGGCACAAAGCACTTGAACCCAAAGGAGATGGAAAGTATAGATCACATGTGGTTCCTGCTCTCAAGACATTTGCCAGCCAGTGGAAGACAAGACTCTCAAGATAACACCAATGAATCTATCTCTGCTGAAGAAGTTTATGTATCTTTCTTTTCACAGAATCTTAATTCACTTTAGCTCTTAATGTGGAATCTACTTCCCAACTATCTTTCTATAAATTAACTTAAATTTTCAGAGATGAATTCTCTCTTTTCCTTCTCCCCATACCCCACCCATAGAGAAGTCAAGAAAAGCAAAATCCATTTCAAATATGTATGGTTATGCAAAACAAATTCTCACATTAGCCATGTCCAAGAGAAGAAAGAAAGGGCAGAAGAAAGGAAGGAGGGAAGGAAGGAAAGAAGGGAAGAAAGAAAAAAATATTCAATTTGTACTCTGAGTCCATCAAGTCTCTCTGGTGGTGAATATCATTTCTTACAATGAGTTCTTTGGAACTGTGGTTGGTCATTATGCTAATCAAGGGCAGTTAGTAGATGGCACAGTGGATAGAGTGATAGGCCTGGAGTCAGAAAGATTCCTCTTCCTAAATTTTAATCTGGCCTCAGTTCCTTACCAGTTATGGGACCCTGGGCAATTCACTTAACCCAGTTTGACTAAGTTCCTCATCTGTAAAATGAGAAGGAAATGACAAACCATAAACAGGGTCACAGAATCAGACATGACTAAACAACAGCATTATGTTGATCAGTTACTAAGTTTCACAGTTGATTATCTTTAAAATATTGCTATTAAATAAATTGTTCTCGGTTCGGTTCACTTCACTTTTTATCAGTATATCCAAGTCTTCCCAGGTTTTTATGAAACCACCTCTTTCATCCTTTCTTACATTACAATAGTGTTCCATCACAATCATATACCACAATTTGTTCAGTCATTCCAAAACTGTTAGGTATTCCTTCAGTTCCCAATTCTTTGCCAAAAAAGAACTGTTGTAATTATTTCTACATATGAGCCTTTTTCCTCTTTAATTTTTATCTCCTTGAAGCATAGCCTTAGTAGTAGTATTTCTGGATCAAAAGGTATATGTAATTTAATAATTTAGGGGGCTTAATTCTTAGTTGTTTTCCAGAATAATTAGCTAGTTAACAGCTCTACCAGCAGTGCATTTGTATTTATCTTCCCTCATCCTCTCCAGGATTTGTCATTTTTTCCTTGTTTGTCATCTTAGCCAGTCTGATGGGAGTAAGGTGGTATCTCAGAGTTGTTTTAATTTGCAATTTTCTGATAATAGGTGCTTTAGTTAGAGTATTTTTTCACAGGGTTATTGTTTGTATTTCTTCCCCTGAAAACTATTCATCCATATCCCTTAACTACTTAGCAGTTGGGGAATGGCTCTTATTCTTAGAAATTTGACTAAGTTGCCCAAAATTATCAGAGAAATTAATTGCAAAGATTTTTCCTAGTTTCTTGCTTTTCTTCTAATATTAACTGCAATAGTTTTGTTTGTGCAAAAAGTTTTCATTCTATGTAATAAAAATAACCCATTTTTCTACCTAACTTCTCAATCTCTTGTTTGGTCATGAATTCTTCCCCTATACATAGATCTTACAAGTAATCTCTTCCAGGTTCCACTATTTTGCATACAATGTCACCCTTTATTTCTAAATCATGTACCCATTTTGAACTCCTTTTGAAATATGGTGTGAGATGCTGATCTATATCTAGTTTCTGCCAGACTATTTTTTCACCTTTGCTGACCGTTTTTGTCGAATAGCAAGGATTGTCCTAAAACTGGGATCTTTGGGTTTATCAAAGTCTAGGTTGATAGACTCATTTGCTTCTGTATATTGTGTGCTGAATCTATTCCACTGTGATTACAACTTTATGGCATAGTTTGAGACTTTTAAGAATACCTTTTGTTTTTGATCCTTCTTTTCCATTCTAGCTCCTCCCCACCACCATCACCCCACCAAACACCATGTAGCTCAGGCTCTCATTACTACTTATTGGACTAGCATCATTGCCTCTTAACTTGTCTCCCACCCTTCAATCTCTCTTCTTTATAAAGACACCCAAGTAATTTTCTTAAAGCATAACTGTGATCATGTCACTTCTCTGTATATTAAAAAAAAACTTTCAGTGACTCCCCATCACCCATGTGATAAAATACAAATTTCTTATCTTGGTATTTGATACCTCACACAATCTGGCTCCTACCTGCATTTCCAACATGAATTCCCTATCTGTCTATATTTCAGTCAAACTGAATTAATGGATCTCTTCAACTTTCTTTTTGTTTTCTGAGAACCCTATGCCTGTTTGTAGATCATCCCCAATGCCTGCAGCAGACTTCCTCTTAAAGTGCAAATAACATTGAACTTTGGAATCATGAGAGAACTGGCTTCCAATCCTGTGTCTTACACTTAGTATCTGTGTAACCTTGGGCACATCAAGCAACCTCTCTGAGCTTCAGTTTCCTCATTCATGAGATGGAAATAATAGAACCTGGAGTATATCTACCTTGCAAAGTTGTGGTGGTGATCAAATGATCATGACCAGATGGACCAAATACATAGAAAAACACCTTGGAAACTTTAAAGTACTTCGTAAATTTTAGTTCTTGTTATTATTAGTGACATTCTTGTCTTCCATTATAGCCCAGTTCAGGCACCATCACCTTCAGGAAGTCTTTCGGGACCCCACTTTCCCAGTCTCACATCTCTATTTGTCCTCTCCTATGTGCTTATTTATTGCTTTATCTTCATACTAGGTTACAAGCTCGTTGGGAATAAGTCTTTTAAAAAAAAATTTTTTGTATCCCCAATGCCTCCTTACAGTGCTATAATTAGAAAGAACCTATTAAATGTTCATCAAATTAGGTAGAAATGAGCGGTCCTGTCAAAATTATGGGTTTGGGAGAAGAGTTGTTTTTCTTTGTTGGGGTGGTTCATTTTTTGTGATCTCCCTATTCATCAGTTATCCACAAAGTTGCTGGGTGACTCCAATTAAATAACCTAACTCTGGGCTTCAGTTTCCTTACCTGGAAAAATGGAATAAAATTTACATTATGAACCACTCTGGATTTTTATAAGGCAAATGCTTTATAAACATTCAAATACCACAGAAAGGATGATGTTGCTTTTAAAAAAAAATTAACAGTAGGAGTTGACAGCATGAGGTCAATTAGTGTCTGGTTAATAGAGAATCTCTGTGAATCTTCTAGAGCAAAGATGCTATTTTATTTGCTGTTTGTGAGAGAGTGACTTCATATGCCATAAGAACTATGGAGCCCTTGCTAGGGTTCAAGCAAGCACTTGACTGCTGATGACTGGACTGAATCGAATCTCCCTATGCAGCAGTGAGAGCACGTAGTGGGAAATTTGTTGAATGCAGCTAATTGACTAGTAGGGAATCTTGTCCCTCTTTCTGGGAAGAAATTTACAAATAAGCACTGAGTTCTTGCCAAAAATATTTCCATTTGTTTATGACTTTTTTCATTTTAAGAATCCTAGATTCCAATTTGCTTTCAGTCAAGTCACAACAGAGGAATGCTGAGAGTGAGAACAGGAAAAAAATAAATTTTATCATACAACAACCGCTTGTAAAATAAATGCCTGCCATGTATAGAACAACCCTCTACAAAAGTCTTCCTCCATATGTATATATGCACACACATATGTATATATATTAATAAATACATATATACATGCATGTATGCGCACATATGTGTAGTATCTGTACAGACATATATATATACTTGAAGAACAGCCTAACCAAGAACAAAATAAAGAAGTTCATGGTTCACTAACAGTTCATTATTGCCCACTCAATGATTAATTCTTTGGCCATAGAAGCCTATGCAAATGAAAACAACAGGAAATAGGCCTCAGTTCTACACAAACCTGTCCCAGTCATGTAGTAATAGTGGCATAGTGGGAATAAAGGAGGCAGAGGAGATTAAAAATCACAATTTTTCCTGACTATAAGCATCATTTTATTAGTTAGTACTCAATCTAAATTTGAGATCTATATCCAAGGACCAGTAAAGGGACACTCAACTGGAAGAACTGACGCCTTGTTTTGATAATCAAAAAACAAAAGGAGAGGGCAGAGACAAGATGGCAGAGTAAAAGCAAGGACTTGATTGAGTTCTCCCTCAAATCCCTTGAAATACCTGTAAAAAATGACTTTAAATAAATCCTAGAACAGCAGAACCCACAAAATGACAAACAAATTTCCAACACAAGACAATCTGGAAGGTAGACAGGAAAGGTCCGCTGCATCAGGCTGAGAGAGGAGTACAGTCTGACTTCAGCCCACTGGGGCAGCAGCAGCAGATGTGACTACTTCCTGAGATTTTGACTGACAGACAATGGGAGGATCGAGTGGCTGAACAGAGGGAGATTGCAATGATCTCTTTCCTGGCACTGAGGCAGGATTTTCTGTCTTTGTCCATGCCTGGATCTGGGTCATAGCCCTGGATGGCAGTCCTGGGGACAAAGAGGAGGGCTGATATGGCAGAGCTTGTTGCAGCATTGGAGAGGGAATCTTCCTCACAGTTCCAAGGCAAAAGAGAGTGATTGTGGTTTCTCACAGACCAGAGCACAGGCCAGGAGAGGAGTAAATACCTCTCCTTTGATCATACCATGTTGGAAGAACTGAAAATATACAGGTCTCTAGAAGTATCTCTGAAAACAGCTGCTCAAAACTCCTGAAGCTTAGGACAGTACACTCTCCACACTGGAAGCAGAACCCTACCTTAACAAAGAGCTAAAAAGTCAAGTAATTGGCTGGGAAGATGAGCAAAAAGGGGAAAAATGAAACTGACTATAGATTCTTACCTTGGTAACAAAGAAGATCAAAACATACAATCAAAGAAGACAACAAGGTCAAAGTTCCTACACCCAAAGCCTCCAAGAAAAATGTGAATTGGTCTCAGGCCATGGAAGATCTCAAAAAGGATTTTGAAAATCAAGTAAGAGAGGTAGAGGAAAAATTGGGAAGATAAATGAGAGTGATACAAGAAAATCATGAAAAACAAGTCAATAGTTCGTTAAAGAAGACTCAAAAAAATAACAAAAAAAAAATAGCACCTTAAAAAGTAGACTAATCTAAATGGCAAAAGAGGTCCAAAAAACCAATGAGAAGAAGAATGCCTTAAAAAGTACAGTTGGCCAAATGGAAAAGGAAGTTCAAAAGCTCACTGAAGAAAAAAGTTCCTTAAAAATTAGAGTCAAGCAAATAGAAGTCAATGACTCTCTGAGAAATCAAGAAATTATAAAACAAAACCAAAAGAATGAAAAAAAGAAGACAATGTGAAATATCTCATTGGAAAAAAATTGACTTGAAAAATGGATGCAGGAGAGATCATTTAAAAATTATTGAACTACCTGGAAACCATGGTCAAAAAAGAGCCTAAGCATCATAATTTTAAGGAATTATCAGGGAAAACTGCCCTGATATTTGAGAACCAGAGGAAAAAATAGAAATTGAAAGAATCAATCAATCACATCATGAATGAGATTCCAAAAGCAAAACTACTAGGAATATTATAGCCAAATCCCAAAGTTCCCAGGTCAAGAAGAAAATATTACAAAAAGTCAGAAAGAAACAATTCAAGTATTGTGGAGTCACATTCAGCATAGCACAAAATTTAGCAGCTTCTACATTAAGAAATCAGAGGACTTAGAATATGATATTCTGGAGGTCAAAGGAGCTAAGATTAAAACCAAGAATCACTTACTCTGAAAAACATAGTATAATCCTTCAAGGGAAAAAAATGAACATTCAATGAAATAGGGACTTTCAAGCATCCTTGATGAAAAGACCAGAGCTAAATAGAAAACTTGACTTTCAAATACAAGAATCAAGAGAAGCATGAGGAGGTAAATAGGAAAGATTAATTAATAAGGGACTTATTAAAATTGAACTGTTTACATTTCCACATGGAAAGAAGATATTTGTAACTCATGAGATCTTTCTCAGTATTAGAGTAGTTGGAGGGAATGTGTGTGTGTGTGTGTGTGTGTGTGTGTGTGTGTGTACACACAAATGTATTTCTGTAAAGAGAGAGAGACAGAGAGGGATAGAAGGCACAGGGTGAGTTGAATATGAAGAGATGATATCTAAAAAATAAAATTAAAGGGTGAGAGAGGAATGTACTGGGAGAAGGAGAAAGGAAGAGGTAGAATAGGATAAATTATCTCACATAAAAGAGGCAAGAAAAAGCTTTTATGATGGAGAGGAGGAGGAGAGGGAATGAGTGAACCTGACTCTTATTGGATTTGTCTTAAAGAGGGAATAGCATACATACTCAATTGGATATGGAAATCTATCTTATCCTATAGGAAAGTAAGCAGAATGGGATAAGAAAGGGGGGTAGAAGGGAGGGCAGATTGGGGGATGTGGGAATCAAAAACAGTGACTTTTGAGGAGGGACAAGGTCAAAGAAGAGAATAGCATAAATGGGAGATGGGACAGGATGAAAGGAAATATAGCTAGTCTTTCACAACATGACTATTATTGAAATGTTTTGCATGACTACATATGTATAACCTATACTGAATTGCTTGCTTTCTCAATGAGGGTGGCTAGGGAGGGAGAAAGAAAGAGAATTTGGAATACAAAGTTTTAAAAACTAAATGCTAGAAGTTATTTTACATGCAAATGGGAAACAAGATATATAGGCAATGGGGTATAGAGATATATCTTGCACTACAGGAAAATAGAAGGGGAAGGGGATAAGAGAAGGGGGGTGATAGAAAGGAAGGTAGATTAGGTGAAAGGGTAATCAGTATGCACTCCATTTTGGATGGGGGAGGGGAGAGATGGGGAGAAAATTTGGAACTCAATATCTTGTGGAAGTGAAGGTTGAAAACTAAAAATTAATTTTTAAGAGGAAGTTAGGTTAAATAGAAGAATGGTTCACAAGATCTTTTTGGAGAGACACATAAAAGAAGTGATTGAGTTGTTTTTGAAATGGATAATTGTGTTGTCCTTAGAGTCAGAAAGACCTAGGTTCAAATACCACATCAGTTACTCAATGGCTGTGAGAATAAAGGTAAGATTTCTCAGAACTTTAGTTTCTTCTTTGGAAAAATAGCAATACTTGCATTACCTACCTCAGTGACAGGAAGGTGATGCAGTGGATAGAGTGGATAGAGTGGTTGGGAGTAAGAAAGATCCAGTCTCAAACCATGGATGTGTAACCATGAGTAGGTTATTTAACTTTCAGTTAAACATAACTTTACAGTTTCTTTAACTAAATTGAGATTAATAATAGCATCGACCTTCCAGGGTTTTGTAAGTATCAAAGGAGATAACATGCCTTGCACATAGTAGCAGCAATACAAATGCTTATTTTCTTCCTGCCCCCTAAGATGATTATGAGGAAGCATTTGACCAACTATAAAGTGCTATATAAATGTGATTTATCATTGTTATTAATTATTATTATTATATTACATGCAAAGGCAATGAGAAACATCATTCCTAGGGACACTTGGTCTACTCACCTTGCAATGCTAATGCTAACCATAAGGGAAAAAAGACCACATGAAGATCTTTGAAATTTATATGTTTATGCACCAAATTATATTGCAGAGAATGATGTGAAAAATTTAATTTAGTTTTTAAAAATATCTCCATGAAGCATTTGAAGAGACTCACCAAAACGGAAGTATGTACTCATATCATATGTATCATATGTACTCAATGATAGACGGTAACTTCAATAGGCATAGAATATGATAAATTGCTGGACAAGAGTTCAAAATTGAGATATGAAAGATGCTGAATGCTTGAAGACTTC
>CM053769.1:408398016-408627424 GCA_028658325.1 Potorous gilbertii
GATTTCTCAGAACTTTAGTTTCGTCTTTGGAAAAATAGCAATACTTGCATTACCTACCTCAGTGACAGGAAGGTGATGCAGTGGATAGAGTGGATAGAGTGGTTGGGAATAAGAAAGATCCAGTCTCAAACCATGGATGTGTAACCATGAGTAGGTTATTTAACTTTCAGTTAAACATAACTTTACAGTTTCTTTAACTAAATTGAGATTAATAATAGCATCTACCTTTCAGGGTTTTGTAAGTATCAAAGGAGATAACATGCCTTGCACATAGTAGCAGCAATACAAATGCTTATTTTCTTCCTGCCCCCTAAGATGATTATGAGGAAGCATTTGACCAACGATAAAGTGCTATATAAATGTGATTTATCATTGTTATTAATTATTATTATTATATTACATGCAAAGGCAATGAGAAACATCATTCCTAGGGACACTTGGTCTACTCACCTTGCAATGCTAATGCTAACCATAAGGGAAAAAAGACCACATGAAGATCTTTGAAATTCATATGTTTATGCACCAAATTATATTGCAGAGAATGATGTGAAAAATTTAATTTAGTTTTTAAAAATATCTCCATGAAGCATTTGAAGAGACTCACCAAAACCGAAGTATGTACTCATATCATATGTATCATATGTACTCAATGATAGACGGTAACTTCAATAGGCATAGAATATGATAAATTGCTGGACAAGAGTTCAAAATTGAGATATGAAAGATGCTGAATGCTTGAAGACTTCTTAGAAGTCTCATAACTATAGATCAGGAATGCTTTCAAGAAGAGAGTATGAACGTATTGGTATGAGAAGCACCAAACAATATTACTGCTTTGGGGAGGGTGGAGGAACTCGAGACATAATGAATTCTCTTCTGGCCATTTGGAGTTGGAAATGTCTCTGAGACAGCGATGTGCTGGTTAATATTTGACAACCATGTCTCCAAAAACAAAATAGGCAAAACTCACTTTTAAATTTAACTTTTATTATTAACATTTTCTCCATCACTCCTTTAAGTCTAAAATATCCACAAAACAAAAAAAAATCAAGCCTTGATTTGAAGCCTTTGTTTATCTCTGAGGTGTAGATGTTAATAGTGAAAATGTGACCAGAAAGTCAGTATAGTCTGGCTCTGACACACCTTTGCTCTGAGAAAACCATTTGAACATCCAGTGGGTAGCTGGTGACTCCCATCTAAAGTTCAGAGAATAGATTGAAGCTGGATACATAAATCTGTCATCTGCATAGAAATGACAATTAAACCAGTGGGAGCTGATGAGGTAGTCAAGAGAGAGTGTGCTGAGAGAGATGGGAAGCTAGCCCACTGGATTTCAGAAAAACCTAGAAAGACTTACATGAACTGAAGCAAAATAAAATGAGCAGAACCAGGAGAACATTGTGCACAATAACAGTAACATTGTGTGATGATCAGCTATGAATGACAGCTCTTCTAAGCTGTGCAATGATCTAAGACAATTCCAAGGACTCATGATGGAAAATGTTATCTACATCTGAATGCAGATCAAAGTATACTATTTTCACTTCATTTTTTCATGTTTTTTTCTTTTGGTCTGTTTCTTCTTTCACAACATGGAAATAGACTTTACATGATTGCACATAAATCAAATTGCTTGCTATCTTAGGGAGATAGGAGATGAAGGAGAGAGATAAAATTTGGAACTCCAATTTTTTTAATGGATCTAAAAATACCCTTACATTTATTAGAAAAAGTAAAACACTATTTTAAAAAAGAGAAAGTGAAAAAATGATAGCCCAGGAGAGAGCCTTGAAGAACATACACAAATAGAGCATCCATAAGGGCAATGATCTAGCAAAGAAAACTGAAAAGTATCAATTAGACAAATAGGAGGAGAACAAGGAGGGAATCATATCATAAGAGCCCAGGAAGGACAGAGTATGAAGAAGAAGATGGTTAACAGTGTCAAATGCTGCAATTGTGTCATGAAAGATCAAGACTGAGAAAAGATTATCAGATTTGGTACTTAAGAAACCATACATAATTTTGGATTTCAGATTGCTAAATAGGCTAAAGGATGAGTAAGGGTAGGGGAAATTAAGCCAAGGAGTATAGTCAGCCTTTTCTAGGAGTTTGAGAAAGGGAGAAGTAAGAGAATAAATTGAAGGAATTCAGGGGTCCAGTGAAGATATTTTAGTCTTTTCTTGAAAAGGAAATCTGCTAGAAGAGAAGGAAAGAGATGCTATGAAGAGCAAAGAGGGTGTAGATGGTCTTGGCAAGGAGAAGGGTCACCTCATTTTCAGAGACCAGGGACAAAAAGAAGAGGGATTAGAGGATGCCAACAAGTCTTGAGATGAAGAGGAAGGGAGAAGGGGGAATTCATAGTGAATGGTTTCCACTTTCTCAATAAAGTAAGAAGTAAGGTCCTCAGTTGAAAGAATAAGGGAAGAGGGAGGTATTGGAGGCTAAAAGAAAGAAAAGGTTTGGAATACTTACTGTGGGGAGTGAGATAGGGGGTCAACTAGAGATTAACAATAGGATTACCTTGCTGCAGCAACTGTGAATTCATCCAACCATTTTGGAGAGCAATTTGGAATTGTGCCCAAACATTTTTAAAACTCCTTATACTCTTGGACCAGCAATACTATTACTGGAAGTGTTTCCCAAGATAATTAGGGGAAAAGAAAAAGAACCTATATATTCTGAAATACTTATAGCAGTTCTCTTTGTAGTGGTAAAAAGCAGACAATTGTGGAGATGCCTGTCAATTGGAATGCTACTGTGCTATAAGAAATGATGAGTTCAATGATCTTTAAAAAATATGGAAAGAGTGGCACAAAATAATGAAGAGCAAAATGAAAGGAACCAAGAGAACATGTATAGACACATACATATATATACATACATATACACATATTTGTAATCAATGGTAGTCATCTCTAGGGCCAGAATGAGGAGAAAGTTACATGATAACTTTATTATATATTTAAAGGAAAAAACAAGTTGTACATAATAGCTTTGCAGTTACATGTGCAATCCCTTTTGTTCCTATTCTACTTTGTTATAGAAGTACTTATTTTATTTTTTTAAATACAGGATTTGAAAAGAAATTTTAAGAGTTTAATTGAATTTCTAGTGTAGAGAGTCAGGGATGTGGCTTCCTTCATTTGTACTCAACAGCACATGAATGGAAATGGAACGAGAAAGGAGTAAAAGTACTTGAAAGTTGATGTTTGGCAAGGGATAGGCAGAGATAGAAGAAAGAAATGATGGATTTGAGACAAGAGAACCATGTGGAATTGAAGACATTATGAAAGGAGAAAAGTGAAATCAGAGCAAGAGTAATGGCATGAGAAATTACTGAAAGGTGGAGGGAATGGAGGCTGCAAAACAGGTAAAGAACAGCTTGAGGTAAGATGAGGCATAGGGACACCTGGAATGATAAAAAGTGATCACTGGGCAGAGGGATATCAGAGTGTTTTTTCTGGTTTAGGCTTTGTTCTTATCAAGGAAATTGAACACTTATGGATAATAGTGAGGTTCAGTGTGTGACCAACTGTATACGACTGAGGTGTAGTGGAAGGGTAATCTTATCCTAACAGTAAATACTAGTTACCAATATGGAAGTTGTATTAGAACCAGCTCTCTGTGCATTGTCAGACCATTAATTATCTAAAGCAAAAGTTAAAACTCACACCAAATTAGAAGAAAGGGAACAGATGAGAAAACACTGAAACCACTTACAGTAGTTTCATCGTCATTTATTCAGACAAAATATTAATGCCCAAAGTGGTAAGTGGATAAGGGAAAAGAAATTGACATAGACTTTCATAATTTTCCTATTGAAGTTTTGTTGTTGTTATTGGCCTTTTGTTTTTGGTTTATGTCCTAGAACTTTAATGAATTAAAGCATGAAAATACTCCCATATGCCTTTTGTAATCATCCTGAAATTATTTTTTTTGATGTTCATTCATTCGGTTGTGCCCTACTCTTTGTGACCTCATGGACCATAACATGCCAGGGCCTTTTATCTTCCATCGTTTCCTGAAGCTTTTTCAAACTCATGTTCATTGCTTTCATGGCACTATCTATCCATCTCATCCTATGCCATTCCCTTTTCCTTTTGCCTTCAGTCTTTCCCAACATTTGTGTCTTTTCCAATGAGTCCTGTCTTCTTATTATGTCACCAAAATATTTATGCTTTAGCTTCAGCATTTATCCTTCCAATGAGTAATCTGAATTATTTCTTTAAATATTGATTGATTTGATCTCCTTGCTACTCAAGAGACTCTCAAAAGTCTTCTCTAGCACCACAATTTGAAAGTAGCAATCCTGCAGTGTTCAGCTTTCATTGTAGTCCAACTCTCACAGCCACACATCACTACTGGAAAAACTATAGCTTTGACTATACAGACCTTTGTCAACAAGACACTCACTATCTCTGCTTTTTAGGATGTTGTCCAGATTTGCCAGTTTTCCTTCTGAGAAGCATGTGTCTTTTAATTTCATGACTGTAGTCATTATCTGCAGTGCTCTTTGAGCCCAAGAATATAAAATCTGACACTGCTTCCATTTCTTCCTTCTCTATTTGCCAGAAAGTGATGAGAGCCATTGCCATAATTTTATTTTTTTAATATTAAACTTCAATTCACCTTTTATGCTCTCCTCTTTCACCCTTATCAAGAGGCTCCTTATTTCTTCTTCATTTTCTGCCATCAAAATGGTATCATCTATGTGAGATTGTTGATATTTCTACTGGCAACCCTCTGGCTTTTAACTGATCTAGCCTCTCATGTCACATAATGTGCTCTGCATATTAGTTAAATAAATAACTTGACAATAAACAGCCTTGTCATACTCCTTTCCCAATCTTAAAACAATCAGTTCTTCTATATCTGGTTCTAACTGTTGCTTCTTGACCTGCATGCAGGTTCCTCAGGAGACGACTAAGATGATGTAGTGCAATCTCTCTGAGGACTTAGCACATTTTGTTGTGATTCACACAGTCAAAGGTTTTGGTGTAATCAAGTGAAGCAGAAGTAGATTTTTTCTGCAACTTGCTTGCAAGAATATACAGAGGAACTACATAAGAAAGATTTTTAACATCACTGATAATAAACATAATAGTGTGGTTACTGACTTAGAACCGTACGTCCTGGAGAATCAAGTCAAGTGAGCGTTGAGAAGTATTGCTAACAATAAAACTAGTGGAGGTAACAGAATTCCACCTGAGATGATCAGTATCCTCAATCAAAATAATTTATTGTCCTATTAAAACCATCTCAGATGGCTTCCTAAATTAATATTTATAAGAATAGAGAGAGAAAACAGAATGATAAATACTTATTATTAGGAAACTTTCTTTGGTGGATAGGAAACATCTCTGAGAATGTGAGCTGTAGGAACAATTGGCTGGTCCCTTGCTTCATCTTGTACACCATATGCAAAAAATTAGGGTTCTACTAACTCTATCATAATAGAGACACGGGGAAGGTGCTTTTAGCTCATGAGATAAAGAGGTATTATGAAAAGGTGCTCATAAGAATATCACAGATTAGAAGAAGCTAAAATTATGTGAGTTTTTTTCATGCCTGAAAGCAACAACTAGAGAGGATAATGAAGCTCATTCAATAAGTCTAATGCTACAACAAATAGACTGAAGGAGCCCAGAAACTGCCTCAGTCAGCAAACACTTGATCTTCTTGCCAAATGGAGAGACAAGGCAGCCAAGGGCAACGCTGGTTTGGAATATAAACTCATTTGCAAAACATTATGGAGAAGAATGGTAGAAGATTATGAGAAGAATTGCCTCATAAAGAGTAAGCAGTGAAGGGGAAAATAAATCTGCAGAAAATGTCATCTAAAAGCTAAGCCAGATCAGCCCAAGAGCACTTACAGTTGAAATTGGAAGTGGGAAAACAACCAGATGAAAAATGGAACAGATCAGTCATCATTTCTGTAACAATTTTCCATCATTATTGCCACATTTGTACTCCAACACCACAGGCCCTGATTTGATACATGAGGAAGAAATAAATAGCAT
This sequence comes from Potorous gilbertii, assembly GCA_028658325.1. Taxonomy (NCBI): domain Eukaryota; kingdom Metazoa; phylum Chordata; class Mammalia; order Diprotodontia; family Potoroidae; genus Potorous; species Potorous gilbertii. The sequence continues at coordinate 408,404,040 of CM053769.1, forward strand.
TAAAGAAGATTAAGATGGGAAAAGTGGTTGAACCATGCCAAATATGAGGGGAGGGGAAGGGAGGGAGACAAGGATCCACACTGAAGGTCAAATCATTCTAAGAACTGATAAAAAGAGAAGATATTAAATGACTAAAAAAAAATCATAGGAAAGAAGGAAACAAATTTTTATGTAGGGCCTTCTATGTGTCAGGCGTTGTGGACTTGAGGTAGTCATCATAATGTCATTAGCAAATAGGAGCATATGAAGGATTTTGCTATCTATAGGGAACCTATGTAGGACATTCTTTATGACAATAGCTAACTCCTTTGGTGACTGCTCATCTCTCTGTTCTATGACCCTTTTACAATGATAAATTTGAGCTTGTCAAGCAAAATTATCTCTGTAGAAACATTTGATCTCCACAACAAACCAGGGAGGTATTAATAGTTGGTGCTATTAACAGTTAAAGAAACTGAGTCAGATAGAGGTTAAGTAACTTGCCCAGGGTCCGCCAGCTAGTAAGTGCTTGAGGCCAGACTTAAAGGCAGTATTCTCTGATTCCAGGCCTAGTGTTTTATCCACCTAGCTCCCTCATAGGCTTTATCATTATTCAAAAAAGTGATGGAGAGGCTTTCAGAAACCACCAATCCATGGGTCTACTTAATCATCTTTTATAAACTATGTGTAGGAATGCTCTATACATAAATTGAATATCCCTTGTGAGAAGACTTTTACAGCTTTCTACAGTCAAATTGATTAATGGATGCTGAAAATGTAAGATCTTGCCGCATTTATTATTTATGGACCATAAAAAGATAAGTATCAATACTTGTTGTCTCCCCCATTCAAATGCAATCTTGATTGTTTTGTGTCCCAGGCAATAGCATATTGTACCTAATAAGTACTTATTTGGATGAATTTGATGAACACAGAGAAATATAGGAAGACTTCCATGAATTGATGCTGAGTGAAATAAGCTGTCAGGAAAACAATATTATGCAATAGATTGGAAATGGAAAGGATAACCACCACAAAACAATAGAAAATGAATGTCACAAAACTACAAAGAACAAGTTTTATCCCAAAAAACAGATATGAGAAGTTACCTTCCCCTACTTCTTTGCAGATGTGAGGGAACCATAGATATAAGAGTCTGAAAATGTTTTTGGAATTTTGTGATGCCTTGATCGGTTTTCATGCTTTTACCCCCCATCATCTTTTTTTGTTTTTTTTAATTTCATTGTTATATAGGAGATTTCCCTGAGGAGGAAATACAGGCAATATAAAAAGATGATATCTATAAAATGGTATTTAGTAAATATATATCTGTTAACTGATTAATCATATGAAATTGACCTTTTCTTCTTTAGTATCTTTGTCACTCTAAAAATATTTTTCTCTCTCCTCCCCAACCAAACAAGTTATTCCTCATAACAAAGATTTTTAAAGGGAAGAAAAAAAGTAGTTCAGAAGCTCCAACTGATGAATCAGTCATGCCAGAGAGTAGATTCGATATTGCACACCTCTGTAAAAAAGGGAAGGCAAGTACATCCCCTTAACTCTTCTCTGAGCCCAAACATTCAGTTTTGCTTTTTTTCATTCTTTCAATTTACATTATTGTATTAATTGTGCATTTTGTATTCCTGATCATGTTAATTTCATTTTGTGTCAATTCACATCTTCTCATGTTTCTCTGGATTCTTCATATTCATGATTTCTTACACACAGTAATATTCTATTCCATTTGTAATGGGAGACTGGTACAAGGATCCATCAGAGTGCTGCTTCTGAGAGAGTTATGATAACCTTGGAGAGACAGTGGAGTATGGGTAATATTCTAATCAACTACAATAACCACAGTGTTCAGAGAAGTCCTATCAGTTGGCTGTTATGTTGGAACTGGACAAATGCCTTCAAAAATACCTTGGTCATTCAGTCAGTCTCAGCATTAATTCTTCGGCTACATTCTTGGTGAATCTCTGGGACTTGTTCTCTGATAGCATCCAGTGAGAGACCACCTATAAGTCAAGACCTCTTGATTTCCCTTCATTCGAACATTCTTTTACCTATTTTAGATGAAAAGATTGGAAATTCCAGCCTTGTAAGTTTTCAAAGATCAGAAGAGCAGCATTCTATCTAGATGTCTAGGTTTTTGTGCCCAGACTAACATCAATGCCCTGGGGAATTACAAGTGACCTTCAAGAATGACTTGGGGGTCTCAGCCATTGGTTGCTGAGACAAAGACTCTTTTACAACCATACCATATGTGAATATAAACTTAGGGTGACCAATGCTTTATGAAAACTTTTTTGAGTTGGAGGCCTTGAGAGGAATGTGCCCCTAAAGTGTTGGGGCAAGGGGTGGAGGAGTATTTGTACTTTTATTGTTGCTATATCTGCAAAGTAAATATCCATGTATAAAAACTCATTGATTTTAAATCATTAAATGGAACTGGGGTGCTATTCATTTACCCTAACAGTGGGAGTGAGGGACATAGCCAGTAGGAGATCAAGCCAATGGCATTAGAGAAGAGATACCTCCAATTCCTCAGGTACTTTTAGAATTCTGAGGAGCAGATACAAGAGGCCTCACTATATCCAGAGGTAATCGTACAAATTCATGAACCGTAATTTGTTTATATACAAGATTCTTTAATAGAGTCATCTATGCAGATCACTTTGTCCCACATTTCTAGGATTATCCCTTTGAAGTGAAGTAGAGAACAGGGAGGTGTATACTTGCCAAAGGAGTTATCATGGAGTATTTCTTACACAGTTTCCCTATACATTAGCACTTCCTAAATGAGACTCTCAACCACTTCAAAGAGTTTGGCCTAACATTACACACACACACACACACACACACACACACACACACACACACGGAAAGTGGATGAAAAATGCCCATTTTCCAGATGATAGCACACAGTACAATAAGCCCCCAACTAAATGAGTTAATCCATCTGCATATTATGCTGGACAGATACAACAGAGGAGTCCAGAAATGAACAAGAAAAAGGGTGACTTGGACTTCATTCTTTTGCATTTTGGTTATTTTATTCTGAACTTAAGAAATGAAACAAGTATATTCATAACATGGTAGAACAGAAAAATGATTATACACAAAATTGCAAATCAATTATGTACAACTTCCTATTCCTTTTAAATATACAATAAGTTATCGTGTAGCATTCTCTTTTCTTTTTCTTTTTTCTTCATTCCCTCCCTCTCTCATTAGAGATGGTTACCATAAATATGTATGTATGTATATGTAAAACTGTTCTCTATGTATTTATATTTATTGGTTCTTTCTCTGAATGCAAATAGTGTCTTCCTTCATATGTCCTTTATAGTATATTGGGATGTGTATATTAGTCAAAAGTATGATTTAGTCACTCAAAATTGTTCTTAAAACAATATTGCTAATGCTGTATACAACATTCTCTTAGCTCTGCTCATTTCACTCTTTATTATTTTATGCAAATCTATCAATGTTTTTTCTAACATCATCAAGCTTATCATTTCTTGTAGCACAGTAGTCTTCATCATGGATTTCATTTAGGAGATCACACAACCTTTTCAATAGTCCCAAGCCACTCCTTGACATAAAATTCCATCTTTTTAACATGAGCATGCCTCTAGGAATTCTCTGTGACTTCAAATCATGGAATATCTCAAAGAATCCAAACTGTGGTTGAAAGCAGACAATGAAGAAATACATGGTAGGTGCTAACAAGTTTTAGCAAGTTGCAATGGTGACTTACACACAAGAAGCTGCATCGCCCTCCCTATCTTTGCCTCCTGATTTCCCTGGCCTTCTCTAAATCTCAGTTCAAATCCCACCTTTCAAAAGAGGCCTTTCCTAGTTCCTCTTCACGCTAGCACTTTCCCTCTCAGATTACCTCCAGCTCATCCAGTGTAACTTGGATGTACATAGTGGTTTGCATGTTTCCTACTTCATTACAATATGATCTCTTCAAAAGCAAAGACTCTCTTGTTTTACTTTCTGTTCCCAGCAATTAGTACAGGAGCTGGCAAATAGTAGGCACCTTCTCTTATTGATAGAAAACATTATCCAGGAAATGAATGGTCAAGAAAGGAGTAAGGTTAATTGTAATTTTAGTGCAAGATAAAACAGATGGACAGTCAAAATATTATACAAGTACAGATTGTTAAAAGTAGCAAAAATACGCTAGCAGGTTTGGTAGATAATCTCTGGGGAATTTCTGGAAGGAAGTGGATAAGAATAACCCAATACAAAAAAAATTATATATAAACATACACACATATACATACACATTAGACACACACATATGTCTTTAGTGTGATATGGAAGCCAAAAGAAGTTGATTCAATTATAGATCCCATTAGAGGAGGTTTAGTGTCCAGGGCTAGGGAGGTATGAAGTTCCCACCTGGAGTGTGACATTTAGTTGTGGGTACCACACTTTACAAAGGACATTGATAAACTGAAGCATTGAAATCAATCAAAAAAGACAACCAGGATAGGGGAGGGTCTTAAGATAGTGCAATATAAGGATCATTCGAAAGAATTGACTACCTTTAATTGAGAGAATTCTCAGAGGCTCCAGGATAGCTGTCTGTAAGGATCTTAAGGACTGTCATGTGCAATAGGAATTAAACTTAGTCCCCTTGCCCCAACAAGAAGCAAGGAAAGAAAGTTACAAAGAGAAATTATTGTCATCCAGTCATTTCAGTCATGTTTTATTATTTGTGATGCCATTTAAGGCTTTCTTGGCAAAGATACTAAGTTTGTTGTTTCCTTCTCCAGATCAATTTCCAGATGAGGAAACTGAGGCAAACAGTTTTAAGTGACCCACCCAAGGTGCCCTGGATATCCTAGCTGCCCTGAATAAGAATGCTTCCCCTCCAATAACTAGAGAGTAATTTCCAAGACAAAAACATCACCACAATGGAATCAGAAGAATGGTGATGAAAACACTTTATCTCTTGATGTGGGAAATCATATTCCTCAAAGCTGGAGTGCTCTATATCCTAAGAATGTGGTTATCATTCAATATCCAACTCTTCTTGACCCCATTCTTGGTAAAGATCCTGGAGTGGTTTGCCATTTCCTTCTCCAGCTCATTTTACAGATGAGGAAACTAAGGCAAAAAGGGTTAAGTGACTTGTCCAAGATCACACAGCTACTAAGTGTCTAAGGTCAGATTTGAACTCAAGTTCTCCTGGCTCCAGGCCCACCAGTCTATTCACTGTACCAACCGGCTGCCAACTGGGATAAAGAGAATTATTTAAACTTAATGTTAAGAAAAAGAATCAAACAGTAATTGCTATCCAAAAGTCGAATGAGCTGCCTCTAGAGGCAGTGGGTTCATTCTTATTAGATATCCTTGAGCAAAAACTAGAGAGCCATTTGCCAGGTTGTTTAGAGAGGACCACTGTTCCGGTTCATGTTACAAGATGCTTCTAGAGTTCCTATCACCTCTGTGCCTATGAAGTACTAAGGTACAGAGAGAACAGTTCTGAGAGCTGAGAAGATGAGAAATTTAGATAAGATATAGTCCTTGTCTTCATGATTATTTATGACCCTTACAGACATGGCTGTATTACTTAAATAACTGGTAGGAATGGAATAAATTGTAAATCAATCCTGCCCCTGGGGGCAGGTAGGCTTCATTGGATAGAGTACTGGGCTTGGAGTCAGAGGGGTTTGAGTTCAAACACTTATTAGTTCTGTGACCCTGGGCAAGTCACTTAACCCTGTCTGCCTCAGTTTCCTCATCTGTAAAATGAGCTGGAGAAGGAAATGGCCAACTATTCCAGGATTTTTACCAAGGAAACCCCAAATGGGGTCACAAAAAGTTGAACACGAGTGAAAAATGATTTAATGAAAATTAAAATTAAAAATTATTTGAATAACAAAAAACCAGTGAGTCAACAAGTCAAAAAGTATTTGGTAAGTTCTTACTCTGTGTCAAGCATTTGCTAATTACTGGGGACACAAATACAAGTAAAAATATAGTGCTTGTCCTCAGGAGCTTGCATTCTAATGTGGGAAAGCTAACACATGAAAGGAAGTTACAAAGTATGAGGAAGGAAGGAAGGAAGGAAGGAAGGAAGGAAGGAAGGAAGGAAGGAAGGAAGGGAAGGACCCACATAGGAGCATGGTGGAGAAAGAAAGAAGTCCTGAGGCTCTGGAGTGGAGCCCAGAGAGGAAGGAAGAAGTGTAGATGATTGGCCTGGGCATTTCTTTTAAAATGGAGGTTTCAAGAGAAGTTGAGGAATCAGAGGAAGGGGCCAAAGGGGCAAAGAAAGGCACAGGAGAGAAGGGATCTTCCAGACCAAGAAAGCTACTAAACATGGTAGGGATACAAATCCTGAGAGTCAAGAGCAGTGAGATGCTCCAGAAAAACCTGTAGTTTGGGATATATAAAACAGTGGAAAGACCACTCACTGTGGAGTCATATGATTGTATCAATCTCTCTCACTTACTATGCTCCTCACTTTAGCTGTATGACTTTGGGCTAGTCCCTCTCACTCTCTAGGACTCCGTTTTTCCATCTGTATTATTAGTGAAAATAATAACAATAAACTAACATTTAAGGTTTGCAAGTGACTTTGCAAATGAGTTTGTTGATTTCATTTGATCAACAAACTTGGGAGATAAGTATATTTTACAGATGAAGAAACTAAGGCAACAAAATTTAAGTGATTTAAACAAATTCATTTAATTAATTAATGAAATTTAAGGGGTTTACCAGAGTATCTCAAAGTTTTTAGAGGCAGCTATGTGGCATAGTAGATAGAGTACCAGCCCTGGAGTCAGGAGGACCTGAGTTTAAATCCACCCTCAAACACTTGACATTTACTGACTTTGTGACCCTGGGAAAATCATTTAACCCTGATTGCCTCCAAAAAAGGTTTTTCTCCAGATCTAAATATCATGTGATACTGTTAATCTACCTACCAAAGTTTTTATCAATTTAGTTCTTGGCATATTACTCATCTGTCTGAGATGTCCTCTTAAAAATATATATTACTGATCAAAGGAAGATCTTCTTGTTGAAAAGAATCATTAGCAGAGGAATTAGTAGTTCAGTGAAAAGAGCACTAGATTCAAGGTCAGGAGACATGGATTCAAGGCTTCCTTCCAGCTCTGGGTATCTGTGACAATGTAGGGTACGTTGTACTAGATGATGCACTTAACCATTTTCTGTTAACTTGAACAGAATGTCTTAGGGATTACTGAACCACTTTGCCATCAGCATTTGCCCCATACCTCCAAAAGTGCAGTCAACAATCCTGGTGTTCTGAGTCTGTGCCTCATGCTTGGTCTGGGGTGGGATGGGCATCAGAAGAAAGGACTCCTTGGGTAGTCCTGTGGCTACTGTCACCTCCATGGCTCTTGGGCTGCCTTCTCAACAATGCTTTCCTTATGCAGCTCAACCTGATTCAGATACTCCTTCTGGAGCAAGAGCTGCCAACTTTTGGTAGAAATGGATTTCTCCCAAATCAAAAAAAAAATCTACTAATTCAGAGAACTCAGAGACCATGTAGTCCAACCTGTGTTTGAAAAATATAAATCCCCAAGCAATCACCTAGCCTCCACTTGAAGACTTCCAGTGACAGGAATCTTAGAACCTCCTAAAGAAGCCCCTGCAGCCCCTTCCTCTGATTGATCAGTTTCTCTTAAAACCTCCATTTTCAAGGAAATGCCCATCTTCACTCCTTCATTCCTCTCTGGGATCCTCTCCTGACTCTCAGGACTTCTTTCCTTCTCCATCATGCCTCTGTGTGGATACTTTCTTTCTCTCCTCCCTCTTCCCCCAATGCTTTTCAGCTTCCTTTCATGTGATACCCTCCCCCCCTCATTAGAAAGTAAGGTTTTGAGGACAGGGATTTGTATTGTATTGAATTGTATTTGTATCCTCAGTAATTCCCACATACTAAGTTAGAAGCAGATAGTTCTAATTATGAGAATGTTATTCCCTTTATTAAGCTAAAATCTGCTTCCACAATTTCCTTCTATTGCTCCTACCTCTTCTCTCTGGAACTAAACAAAACAAATCTATCAAATCAATTAATCAACAAAATTTATTAAGCTCTTACTGGGTGCCAGGCACTATGATAGATGCTGGGGATTAAATACAAAGAATGCAACAACCCTTACTCAGAGTGAGCTTATAGTCTAATGAGGGAGAGAAGTATTGATCTAAGACAGCTAGCACAGTGGATAAAACCCTGGAATTGGAATCAGGAAGACCTGAGTTGACAGACACTAGTGGTGCCACCTTTGGCAAGTCACTTAACCTCAGTTTCCTTATGTGTAAAAAAGGACAAAAATAGCACTTACTTCATAAAGTTGTTGTAAAGATCGAATGATACAGCATAAATAAATGCTTTACAGACCTTAAAGTTCTACATAAGTGCCAACTATTAAAAGGATATTTTTGCTGTTACTATTTAGTCATTTCAGTCATATTCTGCTCTTCATGACCTCATGTGATGTTTTCTTGGCAAAGATACTGAAGTGGTTTGCCATTTCCTTCTCCAACTCATTTTACAGATGAGGAAACTGAGGCAAATAAGGTTAAGTGACTTGCCCAGGGTCGCATAGCTAATAAGAGACTGAAACTGATGTTTGAACTCAGGAAGATGAGTCTTCCTGACTCTAGACCCAGCATTCTATTTATCTCACCACCTAACTGCCTTTGTTACGAGGATATATAAAATAAGCATAAAGTGAATAAATAAAAATAAATGCAAAGTAGTAAAACTCTACAGAATTTGAGAGGAAGTGCTCTAGCAGTTTGAAGGGGAGAGGAGAACTACTTTTCCATAAAATAGTTCTTCAAACATTTACAGACAGACTTCATATCATCATTCACTCCACCCCTTGCCCTCAAAATTTCTCATCTCCAGGCTAAATATGTCCAATTTTTTCAACCAGTCCTTGTGTGGGCTGCTCAACTCTAACACCATCTTAATCACACCCCTTTGAGTACATTTAGCTTCTTGATGTCCTTTCTAAAGCATGATGCCCATAATTGTGCATGGTCCTTCAGATGGGATCTGAGTAAGTGTTGAATGAAATTAGGAATTTTACATGAGGCACAGGGACCTTAGTTGGTTTTGCCTAAGATAATGTAACTACTAAGTGGCAGAGATGGGTCTCAAGCCAGCACAGTTCTTCTAACATCAAGTCTTGAGCTGTTAGCACTATATTGTCTCATGACTACTCAAGATACCAGTAGTCTTTTAAGAAATGGAAAAAGAGACTACCTCAGAAATATGTTGAAGGAACATTTATTTGCCTTTGGAGTCTAAGACTTTGAATGTTGAAGCTCAAGTGGAAACAAATCTTCTATCTTCTTAATACAGAATAATTTCATTCATTTACCTAGACAGTAGAAGGCTTAATGGATCTGGGGTCAGAAAGATCTGAATTCAATATAGTCTCAGACACTTAGCAACTGTGTGACCCTGGAGGAGTCACTTAACTTCTGCCTTGATTTCCTCATCTGTAAAATAAGATAACAATACTTCTCAGGGTTGTTGTGAGCATATAATGAGATAATATTTGTAAAGCACTTTGCAAAGCTTGAAGAACTATAGAAATGCTAGTTGCTGTTGCTGCTGCTGCGGCTGTTTTGGTTGTTGTTTGACCAGAGTGCTCCCTCAGCTGTGAGAGCTTGACAGGTCTGCTTGAGGGTGCTTAGAGAAATGGAGTCCCAAAGTAAGGCTCCTTCCTACCACTTAGTGTAATAACTCAGCTAAACTGTTTGCATAACAGTGCCGCTTAGACATTTCACTGTGGGCTTGTGTGTGGGATGAAGTGAAAGCTGCACATACCATCCCCGTATTTCAGAACTTGTGTGTGTGTGCGTGTGTGTGTGTATGTGTGTGAGCTCAAAACCTCATATTTGGATGAGATACTTAAATAACTTTAGATGAGTTGTGGGTAATTATGTAAGTTCTTTCCCTTCACAGAACTTAGAAATGTCAAATTAGTTCATAGATTTAGAGCTGGAAGATTCAGAGGTTTTGTGGTCAATGGTCAATCCAATTCCTTATTTTGACAGAGGAGGAAACTGAGGCCTTGCCCAGTGTCACCACAGAAATAGAGGCAGGATTCAAACTCAGAACTCCAAATCCAGATCTCTTTCCTCACTACCTTTTCTGCACAGATTGAAATATGTATGTGGATGTCAACACTGAAAGGACAGCTAGGTAGCTCAGTGAATAGAGGGCTGGACCTGGAATCAGGAAGACTCATCTTTCTCAGTTCCAGTCTGACCTCAGACATTTACCAACTATTTCACTCTGAGGAATCACTGAACCCTGTTTGCCTCAGTTTTTTCATCTACAAAATGAACTGGAGAAGGAAATGGCAAACCTCTCCAGTGTCTTTGCCAAGAAACCCCAAGTAGGGTCACAAAGAGTCAGACATGATTGAAATGACTGAACAGAAACAAAATCAGTGCTGGATCTGTGTTCCAGAGCTGGCTTTCTTCCCCATTAACTAGCTGTGTGAAAACCCATGCCACCCCTAGCACATTATTATATCATTCTTAGCCTCAGTTTCCTTGAGGGCAGGGACTATCTTTTGCCTCTTTTTGTATCCCTGGTACTTAGCACAGTACCAGGCACATAATAGGTAGGAACTTAATAAATGTTTGTTGATTGAACAAAGACGATAATCTTAATTCCCTGCTTATCTCACAGAATTGCTGTGTGAGAAGGGTCAGTCAACAGTCAATAAGCATTTATCAAGCCAATCACCATGGCGCCATCTAAACCTTAGTTGTTAGCTATAGAGACATGAATTGCCATTATAACTGTCCTCATCAATCTTATTGTTCTTGACAATGGGCATAAAGAAATTGCAGCTGAAATTTTCTCTTGATCAGTCAATCAAAAAGCATTGATTAAGAGCTTTGTTTACTTGTTTTTGTCCTTATCCCAAGTTCAGGGATTACAAAGAAAGAGGAGGAAGAATAGTCCCTGTCTGCAAGGAGGGTAGTTCTTTCATGAGGGTGGCATGTAAATAACTATGATATAATATATATTATATATATAATGTAATTATATAAAATAATGTATAATAACAACATATACACAAATGAATTGCTATTTCATCATTCAGTCCAACTCTTTGTGACCCCATTTGGGGTTTTCTTGGCAAAGATACTGGATGGTTTACCATTTCCCTCTCCAGTTCATTTTACAGATGAGGAAACTGAGGCAAACCAGATTAAGTGTCTTGCCAGGGAGTACACAGCTAACGAGTGACTAAATCCAAATTTGAACTCAGGTCCTCCTGTCTCCAGGCCCCACACTATCTATTATACCACCTAGAATGAAGTAATCTAAACAGGGAAGGCACTAAGAGAGGAGAGGAGGAATCCAGGAGAATCCAGAGTTGATTCTTGAAAGAAGCCAGACAAACTAAAAGGAGGAGATAGGAATGAAAAGATTTTCTAGGCATGAGGGGAAGCCAGTGCAAAGGCATAGAGATGGGAGATGGGCATGTTGTGTTAAGAAACCACAAGTGAAGAGTGTAGCTGAATTATAGAGTTGGGGGAAATAAAATGTAGAAAGATTGAAAAAACGTGGAAGTTTTGGGGTTTATTTTCTCTTTAGGCTTCACTTAAGCAAAAATATTTATCAATTCATAGACTAAAGATACCATTTTAATATTTTATACTAAATTTGTGTGTATTTAAATATTGTGTTCTATATGATAGTGGACCTTTTGAACCAAATTACTTAAGTGGATTTTAATACTCAATAACAAGGTTTACAAAACACTATGTGTATACATATATATACACATATATTTTTGTATATAGTTATATATATATTGTATATATAGTATAGTTATATATATTTTGTATATAGTTAATCTATATGTATAGCTGTATAACTCATCTATATATACATATACATGAATGATAATGATGATGGTGATTAATCTGTAATTTTATAGATTAAGAAACTAAGGCCCTAAAAGACTGCCAAATATCACACAGATAATATGTGTCAGAGCTAGAATTAAAATCCATGTCATCCAATCAAAGGATCAGAAACTTAGAGCTGAAAGGGACTTTGAAGGTTTATCTATTCCCACTTCCTCATTTTATATTTAAGGAAACTAATGTCCAAAGAGATTGTCACACAAAATCACACAGTTTCCAGGTCCTCTGTGTCCACAACCAGCAGTCCTTCCACAGCACCACACTGTTTCTACGTCCAATATATCTTCTATTTTTTCCCTCAATCAGTGCTGGACTATGCCACACCACTTCACCCTTAACACCCTTCTCAAGTGCAAGTCCTTCATCCAAACTCAGAGAGAGCATTGTCAGTAATTCGCATTTACTTATTCTTCCCCTCCCCCCGGTTATGTGAGTTTTGTCTCCTGTGAAGTGTATATCCCAAGCTGGAGGAATATCAAAAAGAATCTGAATATCACCATCTGGAAGTTGTGCCCGGGGTTCCAGTGGGCAGAGCTAAGAAGAGATGGATTTCTCATCTTCCTTTACAAGTATATTTTTTTGGCTTTGAACCCAGCACAGACATTTCTGGTACTTCCATCCTGCTAATATAAAAGCCTAACTTCATTTCTTCTTCGTTTATTTTGATGTCACAATTTCCCTTCATATCAGAGCTAGGAAAGGACCTTGGAGACACAACCCTCCTGTTTGCAAATGAGCATACTAAGGTTCGGGGGATAGCTGCCTGAGGTCACAGCTTGCAAATCACAGCGATAGAATTGGATGCCAAGTACACGGAGAAATCACTCAATCACAGAATGGTAGAGCTGGAAGGTACTTAGGGGCATCTTTATTTTCAAAGAAGAGGGAAACAGAGGCCCATGCAGATGATATCATTTGCCCAAGGTCACCCAGTTTGTTAGCGGCAGAGCTTGGACTCGAACCCAATCTCTCTGACTTCCAAAGACTCCAGCTAACTCTAAGTTCTTTTTTCTTTCTTGTGATGTTGGGTTTTTGTTTGGGAATTGTTTTGTTAAACAATTTTTTTTTAACTTTTGCTTCCAAGACTTTGGATGGTTTATGACTTTGCTTAACCACAAAATTGAATATGCTGAAATATTCAAATTCCATCAAATTGGTAGAACTCTTTCTTTCAAAATAGCTCTTGATGGGTTTTGATTGGGTATAAAGACATTATGGGAAGGACTCCATTGCAATGGCAAGCAAAAAACAGCCAATATAAATTACCAATTAATTTGTTATTGCTATATTATCTTTTACTAATATTCCTGAAAGTGTATTGGCTAATTTGTCACTTTTGTACTCTCATGAAACCAGTGTTTACCAAAAGTGCTCTTTAATTTTAAAAATTAAACAGAGAAAGCTCTGTGTTGGAGTTCCAGCTCTACCACTGACTAGTCCTATGATGTTGGTACAAGTTACTTTTCTACCTTTAAGTTTCCATTTCCTAAGTTGTAAAATTGAAATAAAAATAATTCTTATTTTTGGTGGGGGGGGGGGAAGAAGAGAGGGAGAAGAGAGGGAGAATATTGCAAGAACTGAATGTGAAATTAAAAAAAGAGAGATAAAGCTGTATCATCAGCATTATCATTAGTTATTAACATCATTGTTATGGGAGGGGGTGTTATTTTGATTCCTCTCAAAACCCAAATCATTGCCTAGATCATGATGAGGGCAAGAGCCAAGTAGAGATGTGCCAGGAAGCATGATAGGCAGTGGGGACTTTGTGTGCCCTACAATCATTGTGAAGACCTGGCAGAAATTCTGAAACAACTAGACTTTGGCACCCTGGCCAGTGAAATGAAATTACTCCCATGAATGTTGCTATCATGGGGATTCCTTTTCTGTATAGACGGCAAACCAAGGGACCCTCTCTATGCTTCTGTAATCTATGAAATAAACGGAGCAACACAGGGTTTCAAGCTAGTCCCAGTCGATGTGCTCTTAACTTGACAGGGGGATAATAGAGAAGGCACTGCTCCTTCATGTTCTGGTGCCACAAGAAGGCAAAATACATCTGACCAAATCAAAACTCACAAAAGCCTACCTTTTGGAAATACATCAGTGCAGATGGCACTGAGGACTACAGTAGGCAATGAATGTGCATAAAATGAAGTGAAGATGTTACTCTATTACATAAAAACAAAAAGCAGAGAATATCTCACCAGTGATAGTCAAAGGGATTTCTAAATTTATTGCAGATAAATGCAGGTAAATGGTATGAAACTATTTCATTCCTACAGGGAGCAGAAATCTTAAATCTGAGGAATCTGATGGCATTGAAAATCTGTGCTTAACATGAACTGCAGAGGCACTACCACATAAACAGATTACCCAAAAAATGCCAGTCTAAAATTATTTTGAAGATGAAATGGGAATAGGTAAAATGGAATCTTGAAACATGCTCATTTATTTTGATGGCATAAATCCAATGATATCAGGAAGATGATGTCTTGATTTGCAAGTGAATTGGATTTAAGTGAGGCAGTCTCACTTTCTTCTCCAGAGCCATCTTGGTCCAATGGCAAGATACAGATCAGGACAACTAAAGATGGCCCGGATGCAGTGGGAAACCTTGGCCTTTTTAAGCTAAGATCTTTCCCAAGTCTCAGTTTGTCTGAGGCAACACCCATTCAGGGATTAAGGTTAGGTAAGAAATGAAGCCCAAAAAATGGCCTCTTTTATCTAGCCAAAAAAAAAAAAATCAGTCTGGGAAGGGAAAATCCTCAAGGTTTCTGGCCAAAATAGAAACAATTGTTATTTTTGCTCACTCTGAGCTATCAAAACCAAAACAAGAATCCAAAAACCTATATCTGCCATAGTCATCATATAAAGTCATTCACCCACAGTATTTGATAGAAAACTCAAAAATTTTTCAAGACACACATATAATTGTATGCACTATGACCATTGCCATTCCAAGGAAAGATGGAGCTAAGAATACCCTTAAGTACAAATATCAAATACCCTTATGAGACACAGTTTGATGGAATTATTGGAGACTGTAAATGAGTCAGTCAATTAGTGCCATGCACCATCCTAAACAAAGAAAGGCAAAATATGGTCCCTGCTCTAAAGAATCTCACAGTCTAATAGGAGAGACAACATGCAAACTACTGTCTATGAATATAAAAAGACACTGGACGATTACATCAATAACTAGTAGAATACTTGCACATGATATGACTCAAAGGTAATTTTTAAAAGACGTATAATAGAATTTAGAAAGCAAAAGTTTATAAAGGATACCCTTACTCAGCAAAAACAAAAGTGAGAGACAAAAAATTCAAATAATATAGAAGTCAAAGCAGTGCAAGGAATTCAATAAGTAAATTGATATCAATCAAAAACTATACTGTAGACAATTAAGAAACAAAGAATTTGGGAAAGAGAGAGAATATCTTCCCCCAAGAAAGGAGAATATGGATGCTTTCTTATTAGCTAAATGGTTTAAGGATGTCCAGCACGACGAAAATGTAAGTGGGGTCAAATGCAAAATCAAAAGCTCATGTACTACTAATAAAATGACTGACAGAATGGCTATATCAAGGGAGGTAACTGAAACTCTAACTTCTCTGAAAAACTGGAAGGCAGCAGGGCTGAGTAAGACTCATAATTATTGGATACAGTTCTTCACAGTGGTACAGAAATTACTAGCATAGCCTCTTACCACGTTCTTCTCAGATAGAAGCCTGATACCTCATTTCTTAACAGAAGGCATTACATATCCAGTCCTCAAAGAAGAGAATGCCAGTGGATCCTCTAAATATATGGCAATTTCACTTGTACATTACACACAACATTCATAGATTATGTCACTCAAAAAAAATGCACAAAAACAATAGATTGGCTGAGAAACAAACAAAAATTCCCAGGAGTACAAAAAGTAATGCATTTTCAGTTCAGTGATTTTTGGAAAAACCACTCAAATGCACTGCAGTATTTTACATTGATATCACCAAGAAAGGCGGTAGACAAGAGCATAGTCAGTGTAGGAATCAGAGCCTGGGAAAGAATTAAGGGAGGAAGGGAATGGAGTTTAGATAAGGATAAAGTATAGAGTTAAGGATCATAAGCCATAAAGAAAGGTTTAAAGGTAAAAGATTATGATCAGATAAATGAATTTTTGAGTTCATGTACATGGAGTAGAATATGTATGGGTAAGGGCAAGGGCAAGGTTATGAGCATCTCTTGAGTGGTGAAATCAGATAGTAAAATGGAGGAAATTGAGGAAATGGGAAGTTAGGCACTTGAAACAACATCAGGATGTACATTCAAATACCCTAATTGGAGGGCAAATGTTGAGGAAGGAAAATAGAAAGCCTGGTATGTGGGCACTGACCTCACTGAGAAAGGAAGGAGAATGTCTTGAGGGATTGATTGGTAATGAGCACTAGGATCTGGATTGAATGACAAATTCAAAGAGAATGAAGCTCTAAGAAGTGGATGCTGAGCAATGATGATAGAGGTAAAGTTTGAAAGTGACAGCAGGGAGCATAGAATATTCCAACTCCACTGTAAATCAAGGTGATATAAGAGAAAGTATAGTCAGTATTAGAGTACAACTAGGTGGCACAGTGGATAGAGTACCCAGTCTGGAGTCAGGAAGACCTGAGTTCAAATTTGACCTCAGTCACTGACTAGCAGTGTGACCCTGGACAAGTCACTTAACCTAGTTTATCTCAATTTCCTCATCTGTAAAATAGACTGGAGAAGTAAATAGCAAACCACTCCAGTATCTTTGCCAAGAAAACCTCAAATGACATCACAGAGTCAGACACAACTGAAACTACTAAACAGCAACAATAGCTAATACTAGAAAGGGTGGTGAGGAAAGCAGTGTCATCAGAAGGGAACCAGGTCTCAGTAAATTCCAGAATATGGAAAGAGGTTGAATAGAATGAGAGGTTGAAGATGAAAGGAAGAATATTAATTATGGAGCATCTTACTCCAGATGATGAAATAGAAGAGACAGATCTATAAGAGGACTTTGGAGAGGTAAGTAGGTTTCAGATGGAATGGATGGAAATAAGAGAATGGGCATTTGGGGATAGGGAATAAAGTTTTTACACTGGTAGCCAGAGGCTGGAATTTGCAAGCCACTGAGAATTAAAGGCAGAGGACAAGTAGTTGAAGAAAAGTTCAGTTAAGAAGGAAGAAATATGGTGATATTGAGTCCTCTGAGGCTTCAGGAGACCCATTTCACAGCAAACAATGTCAGGAAGCTATGGTTCCTTGCCTGCCCTTGAGAAGAGTCTAGGGAATGATTGGTGGAAAGAGTCAGAACTGCACAGAAGAACAACCAGGAAACCATGGAAGCTGGTAAATGGATAGCATGCTACCTGGACCTAGCATTAGAGATGCCATGGGCAAGGCTACTAGAAGCCATGTTGATAAATGTTCTCAGAACATACAAATAAGCAGTTTTTAAGTGTACAGAAACACACTGGGAATTTAAAAAAGCTTCACTTAACAAGCAGCTAAGGTTAATAATGCTTCTATAGATTTGTCAAATGAAATAAAAAATATTTTATCTTCAAAAAGTAGCTATGAAACAACTAAGATCCAAGAGCTGAATAGAAAGCCTCTCCAAGAGATATATTTACATAAACATCTCTATCAAGATATCAATAAAGAAATATTCAAAAAATAGGTAAGTCAGGAAGATACATTTAGGAGAACAGAAGGGTTTGTGATGGCAATTCAAAACTGAGTCACCAACACTAGACGTTAGAGAAAGGTTGCCCTCAACCACTCATTGTTACAGATTAAGCAATGAAAGTGTAGAAACTGCACATCATCATTGGAGACAGAGAAAATTTATTATCTACCTTATACTTAGAGACATGATAGATAGAATTATAATTTAGAATTTTGCTATCCCTAACAAGTAAAAAGACAACAACTCTCTACACTGAAGACATGAACCTTCTAATATCCTTGAAATTTTAACAGATAAATGGTAATGGAAATAGGTTGAATTGTTCTCTGCAATTACCCAGGTAAAACACAGAGCCTTGAAAGAAATTTTAAACATGTCGGTATGTTTAATACTCATAATTTCCAAGACACATGGAATAAAGAGCTTTCAAAATGTAGAGACAAACAGACAAAATTAAAACCACATGAAAAAAGGACAAAATACATGTCATCCTTAGTTATCCCGAATGCTACTGAAGTTGGCCCAAATGTGCTTGCTGAGCCTACCAAAGATGTATGTACATCCAAATTTTGTTGTGGCTATTTAGTCATTTTCAGTCATGTCTGAATCTTCATGACCCCATTTTGGTTTTCTTGGCAAAGATACTGGAGTGGTTTAACATTTCCTTCTCCAGCTCATTTTACAGATGAGAAACTGAGGCAAACAGGGTTAAATGGCTTGCCCAGGATCACACGACTCGGAAGTGTCTGAGACCAGGTTTGAACTTAGGAAGATGAGTCCATGATTTCAGACCTGGCACTCTATTCACTGTGCCACCTAACTGGCCTAAACTCTCACATGCCGGTACTTTCAATGACCAAAAAAAAAAATCCTTTTGTCCATTTGCACAATAGTCAGCAGAAGATTAAATACAAAAAAAATATCAAAAGATAGTCATTTGCCCTCAAGCCATTTCTGCATGAATTCCATAAAAAAAGATGAAAAAGATAATAACTACTTGACCTAGACACCCCCTAAGATTGTTTTGAGGAATGAACTCTGTATACTGTTGAGTACTTGAAAATAGTTTGATAGCCATCTTTTTAACTAATAGACATGGTATTTTGATCATCTCTATAGTATCTCACCTTAAATTTCTTTGTTTTAGTTTTATTGGTTTATTTTGTTGTTACTATTGTTTTGTGTACTTGTGTATATATGCGTGTATGTGTGTCTGTGTGTGTGTGTGTTTGAGAGAGAGAGAGAGAAGTTTTGAATGCTGGGCATAAATTCATTTACCTTGCAGTATACGTTCCAGGGACGGGACATACCCAAAGATGATGAAGTTGATGCACACAGTGTTTGGGAGGCTCTAAAAGAAAGTGTGGGAAAGAGGTATCAAGCTGCCCACCAAACTGAAGGTCTACAGAGCCATTGTGCTGACCTCATTGTTGCACGTCTATGAAACCTGGACATTCTACCAGAGCCATGACAGGAAACTGAACCAATTCTATTTGAATTGTCTTAGGAAGATTCTTAAGATCACCTGGTAAGATAAGATACTTGATACTAAGGTCCTTTCTCAAACTGAACTGCCAAGCATTCATTCTCTGCACTGTAGAGAGTCCAACTCTGATGGGTTGGGCATGTTGTTTGAATGTCAAACATACTATTGCCTAAATATTGCCTAAAAGACTATTTTATGGAGATCTCACACAAGGGAAGAGCTCACACAAAGAAGCAAAAGAGGGACATTCTCAAGGTCTCTGAAAGAATTTTTGTATTGATTGTGAGACATGAAAGACATTGACACAGGACTGCCCAGCATAGCATGCCCACATCAAAGAAGGCATTGTGCTCTGAGCAAAACAGAATTGCAATAGCTCAAAAGAAATGTGAGATGTGCAGATTTAGAGACATTTCCCCTCCTACTGTGCCCGATTTGTGGTAGAGCCTTCTGAGCTCATGTTGGTCTGATCAGCCACAGTTGGACACACCATACCTTGACCCAAACATGGTTATGTCATTTTGGGTCCTCATCAAGCACTAAGGACAACAACTCTGTGTGTGTGTGAGTACATGTATGTGAATCTCAGAGTTAGAACATGCCTCTCACCTTAGAGACCATCTATCACAACCTATTCCTGAACAGAAATCTCTTCTATAGCATTCTCAACAAGTCGTCGTCCAGCCTTTGCTTGCTTCTTCAATCCACTGCTGTAACTGGGGAACTCATTAACTCATGAGGTTGCTCATTTTATATGGAGATCACTTTATATTTAAAAAAATAAAAATCTTAGGTTTGCTACGTAACTGTTGAATACCTTTTCCCCTAAAAGCTCAGATAATTTAACAGTCGAATATTCTTTCTCCCCCAAACTCCCTGAAATGTCAATCCTAAGTCAGTCCCAAGTTAGCCATATTAATTTCCTACACGATCCTTGGAAAAGCCTATTCATAAGTTTCAAAATCCTTGTCTGTAAAATGGGAGAGGAGGGGTAATAGTGGGGGTTTTTCTAAGGTCCCCTCCAACTCTAATCTTCTATTAAGTGTAAATCTAAAGTTAAGAACTATCTCTTGTATTATAATGAAAAGCACATTGGATGTGAAGTCAGTAGTCCTGAATGTGCATTCCAAGCTTTGTCATGAAACAGCAATCTGATGTTAAGCAGGTTAATTCACCTCTCTGGGCTTCAGTTTCTTTCTCCATAAAATAAGCATCCTGCATGCACAAAGCAGGGGTCAAGTATGATGACATACCTAGACATATGCAGAACATGTTGTGCACATCTATGAATGGAGAAATAATGAAAATCACAGTTTCCTGAATTTATTTCCACTTTTTATTCAGAAGGAAAGAAATGACCCTTCTCTACAAATGCATGTTTTCACAGCTTGGGAAGTATTTTACCAACAAAGAGAAAAGTTATGCCTCTTCCTAGAATCGCTCTCCAAACTCGATGGCTTCTTTTTAAGCCCCAACTAAGATCCTGCTTTCTACAGGAAGCCTTCCCCAACCCCTCTTACTTCCAGTGCCTTCCCTCTCTTAATTACTTTCTATTTATCTTGCATACTTATCTTGCATATTTATCTTGCATATATATTTATTTGAATGCTATCTCTTCCTTTAGATTGTCAAGCTCCTTCAGGTTAAGGAGTATTCTCTGCCTCTCTGTCTCTCTCTCTCTCTCTCCCTCTCTCCCTCCCTCCCTCTCTCTCTCCTCTCTTGTTCTCTGTGTGTATGTCTCTGTGTGTGTGCCTTGTATTTACTTTGAAAATATTTGCACACATTCATTGTATATTTATTCTCTCTATAAGCAGATAGAGAGATATATGTACTTTTTGTTATTTCCCCATTAAAATATAAGCTCCCTGAAAAGAAGAATTATTTCACTCTTTGTTTTTGACATCCCCAGAACTCAGTATAGTGCCTGGCATGTACTAGACATTTAGTAAATGTTGATTGAACTATTTATTAAGCTCTTATATTCCAGGCACTGGGTTAAGATCTGGGGATATCAAATGCAAAGAATGGAATAGCTCCTCCTTACAGAGAGTTTACAGTCTAGTGGGAGAAACAACCAAAAGTCTATCTATCTATCTATCTGTCTATCTATCTATCTATCTATCTCTATCTGTTTGTCTATCTCTATCTACACAGAAAAAGAATATATATAAAATAAATAAATACAAATATATACAAAGTAGTTAAATACAAGGTAGCTTGAGAAGGAGGGCACTAGTGCTTTGGAGATCAGTAGAAGGTGATGTTTGATCTGTCTTTACCCTTGTATCCTTGGATGGGGGAGCAGCCACAGGAGGCACACAGAGCCCCTACCACTATCCCTCCCCTTCCCTTTTAAAACTCTAAGAAAAACAATTTGGGATTATTTACATAACCTGAGCCAGATGCCCTGGAGGAAGATGAAAGTCAAGTGGAAAGAGAACCAGAGTGCCCCTCTGATCCACAAAAGGAGATGTTGAGGGTGAGCAAGAGTCTATAAGCCAACCCACAGCAGAAAACAGAGAAGCATTTGAGTAGCTCAAGAAAGAGGTGTTCATACCTAAAGAGGCTCTTTGTGTAAAGGGTGGGGCTGTGGGACCCAGGCATAAAAAGAGCAGAGGCATTCAATGTCCCAGATGCAGAAAAGAGTCGGAAGAGAATCATCTGAGGCTCCAGTGTAACTTGTCCGTGGCCCCAGTAGCTCAAGACCTGGTACCTAGAGGGGAGGTGATTAGCTCTGCCTGCTGAAAGAGAGCAACAAAGCCCAGCTGAGCATGCAAATAGAGATGAGAAAAGTCTATGATGCTAGCCAGCAACAGAAGACGGAGACAACAGCAGTAGAGCTCAAATCTTGGAATGAATATTTATCCCAAGAATGAAATCACAAAAGAGGAAAGGTGTCCTCTGGGGGAAATAGTGATCTCTAATAAGCAGATAGTGGGACAGTCAAATAACATGATGATGGTTGTATAGTAAGGAGATTCATCAGGATAATGATGGGCCTTCAGATTATGCCACCTGAGTGTCAGCTGAAGGAACTGGAAATGCTTATCCTACAGAGCAGAATTTGCAGCCAGTCATATATTATGCTTCAGTTGACTCATGACATGATCAATTAGGGTACCAATATAGAATGTAATATATTATATCCATGCCTTCTCATTCTATGCTATCCTTGTTGATGTCCTTTTTGGGAGGTAGTGAGGAAATCAGGGAAGTTGGGTTTTGATTTTGGTTTCTGGAGGCTGGAAGTGCTGGAGTCACTCACAGTAAATTCCACTATTGGTTGTCAAGGGAGCTTTGACTTCTTCTGTTTCTGAAATGCCTCCTCACTCAGCCAGTAGTGATTCCCCATACTGGTACATCTTATTGGCTTAACTCACTATACCTCAGAATTCCTGAGCTTAAGTGATCAACCAGCCTCAACCTACCCAGTAGCAGGGACGGCAATCCACCATTCCTAGAGTTCATGTCCTTCTGTAAATTATTCCTAGAGAATCTCCTCAGGATGCTGAAGGTCTTCTCTGTTTGTGGTAGTTCAATTGTTTCAGTTGTATCCAACTCCTCATGACCCCTTTTGGGGTTTTCTTGGCAAAGATACTAGAGTGGTTTGTCATTTCCTTCCCTATTTCATTTTACATGATGAGGAAACTGAAGCACAGTGTTAAATGACTTGTCCAGGGTCACACAGCTAGTAAGTATTTGAACTCAGGAAAGATGAGTTTTCCTGACTCCAGGCCAGGCACTCTATCCACTATGCCACCTAACTGTGAATAACGACACAACATAGGCTCTCTCCATATTTTAACCTCACTAACAAATCTCCTTGCTTTCCTTGTTATATATGCCCTTGATGCTATCTTCTGTACAATTCTTACATGTGAGTTATCTCTGGCAATGTGCCACAGCCTAGTTACACCCACCAGGCAGTTTTGCATTGCCATTTGGTCATCTTTTCCATGGTTCAGTCATATAGCATCACCAGAATATTGGTGTTAAAAAGATGGTTTTGAGGGAGGAATCATTCAAAATGTTGTGCTATTCTCACATTCAATATCTCCCACTCAACTCCTCCTATGCAATTCTAGGCCCACATCATTGTCTTATCTGTAGTTCCTATGCAAGGTATATATCTTGATGAACTCAGTGGGCTCCCTACTCAACTGCATGGCATATAGTGGACAATATACATGTTTCCAAATAATCTAAAAACTATGTGATTCTTAGCACCCTTTGCCCCCTTTTTCCTGACTCTACTACCATCTCTGTGGAAATGGAAAGGAGTTGCATAAGCCTATGACTATTTTATCTTTTTATCTGTTTCATGGACCATTATTGGCAGAATTCATCTAGTAACCAATCTGCTTATAATAGCTAACATTTATGTAGAACTTTAAAGTTTGCAAAGCTTCACATATATTA
The DNA here is from genome assembly GCA_028658325.1 of Potorous gilbertii. Lineage (NCBI taxonomy): Eukaryota > Metazoa > Chordata > Mammalia > Diprotodontia > Potoroidae > Potorous > Potorous gilbertii. Next base: position 408,427,586 of record CM053769.1, read on the forward strand.
TCTCATTTGCTCCTCACCATAAACCCAAGAGATAGGTGCTACTACTACCCTGATTTTATAGATAAAGAAACTGGGGCAGCGGCTAAGTAACTTGACCAGAGTCACACAGGTAATAAGTGCCTGAAGCAGGATTTGAACTCAGATGTCTCCTTTTATCTGCTAGACCATTTAACTGCCTTTAGACAGCAAAGACTAATATTAAAGCTTCCCTGCTTGGCAGAAGCTGTTAGAGATTTCTATTAACAAGAAACCAGGGTCACCTCTAACCTATGATCTGGCATCCTTAAGGAAGGAAGTAGGAGAATTTCAAAATATACAGAAAGAGAATATAAGCATTGGAAAGTTTCTTGGAAAAGGGATTAGACCAGTACTATTTGGCTTCAGAGAGAAGAATTAGGAACAATGAATGCATGTAGATAAAAAAGCTTACTATAAAAAGAAAATTTCTGGAATCAGAGCTCCTCCAAAGTGGAATGGAAGTAGTGAGTTCACTATCATTTCAAGGAAAAACTGCAAAGTAGAACTAGAACTGAACTTGGCATCAGAGGGAACAAATCTGAAACTTAGCTTTACTGCTTACCACCTGTCCAACCCTGGACCAGCAACTGTCATCTGAATGAGTCTCCGATTCCTCATCTATAAAACCAAAGGATAGGACTTGGAGATCACTGCTATGATTCCTTCAGCTCTTACTCCAGGATAATACTCTTCCAGTAAAAACTGGACAGCTACTTATTGTAAAGAGATTTCTGTTCAGGTATGGCTTGGGTTGGATGACTTTTGAAGTCTCTTCTGATTCTGGGATTCTGAACTCTATTAAATGCAGTACCTCTGGACTTATCTTTCCTTCCAGTGTCAAAGAGAGGTGAATCTCTGATGCCAGGGGAACAAGATATAAACAACTTTTTAAAAGCGTTTAACTTGGCCAAATAGGCAGATGCTAATTTTCTTATAAAGCTGGTAATCTCTCTCATGCCTTACTATTTTTAATGTGCTGTAAAAACTAATTAGTACTTTGGGGTGTGCTTTTTTTTAACAGATAAAACAACACCTCTTTAGCTTAAAACCAGTGAAGGTAAGCATTCCTTTTTATTTTTCCTGGACCTAATCTTGGAACCATTTTAAAAATCAAAATTCTGACTTCTCAAACATCATGGACAATAGTCTCAGAATTTTTGTCTTTAATTTAGCTTAGTTTCATGTTGAACAATCAGGGAACGTGGAGTGGCAGAATTCCAACTTCTTGGCTGAGTGACAGGTAGCAAGTCACTTTTATCTCTCTTAATTTCATTTTCTCACCAATAAAATGGGAATCAAAATTCATACAATCTTCTTGGATGAGGTCTAGTGTCATCCTGATCAGAGTTAGTGTCCTATTTCAAAAAAACAAAAAACAAAACAAACAAAAAAAAAACTTGTGGCAATGCCTGGATTCTAGTTAAACATGGGTAAATAAGCTTGTGTGATTGATACAGTAAACAGACTATGGATATATAAGATCTATCTCAATCTTAAAACACAAAATTTAAGTTAGTAAAAATCTACTATAACCCCAAAAGAAAAGGCATCCCCAATATGAAGTCTCCAATAAGGATTGATCCAGTTTCTAGTAGAGACCTCAAATTAACCTATTACTTCTTGATTCTGCCCATTCCTCTTTGGTTTATTATGTTTTTCTTGACATCTTTCAGATAAGTTCCTGTAAATGCTACTTAAAACTCAGATTTGATCTATCCTCTAATTTGAATGTTATTTTGATCAAGCACAGATACAGTTTACAAGTTACTGAACTCTTATCTCAATCATCTATGTCTGTGTGTGCAAACTGAATGAATTAATGAAAAGTATATATTAACTATTTTCTATATGCTAAGCATTAAGGATACAAATACAAAAAAGAGCCAGTTCCTGCCCTCCAGGATCTCATATTCTTTATTTTCATTTTGTTTGATTTCATCTATTTGATCCAGGCTGGAAGTGCAGTGACTGCTAACATTTCCAATTCTACAGTTACTCATCAAGTAAGCTCTGACCCACTCCTTTTCTGACCTGGGTCTGATGGCACTCCCCTCTCAGGGGTTCACCATAATTGGTACTAGACATAGTGTAGATACTGATTGGCTTTAAATCTGCTCCAATTCAGAACTCCCAACTGGGGTCAAATCATTCACTGGCATCAATAGCAGTGATTATGGACACATGGATATTAGACCTAGCAAGGAATGTACATTCTAACAGGAAGAGACAACACATACAAGGGAGTGGTGGATTGGGAAGGGAGTTTTCCTCTGGGTTAAGTACAGGGAAGGTGAATTGATCCATAGGAAAGCTGATGGATAAATTCTTTCCCCCAAAAGCAATAGCACTGATTCTGATTTAAGTACTCCAAGAAAGATATAGAGGGAAGGATAGGGAAAAGGAAGTGTTACAGGAAGGTGGTGATGAAACATGGTCAGGTGATGAAACAGCAATCACCAATCAGGATAGCACAGCCAAACTAGCATTTCCCATGCATGCTGTCTCTCTGTGACACTGTGAGGAAGTTGGGGAAGCAAGGTGGACTCTGCTGGTTGTACAAATACCTCCAATAAAAATACCAGGAATATGTAGAATGTTCCAAAAGGGTGAGAGAAGCCCTTTTTTTAATCTCTATTCAGTGGGAAGGAAGGGCATTTCTTTCCTTGAAAAAGCACCAGAGTTGCTATTTTGATTGATATCTGGGGTGGGGAGGGGGTTGGCAGTGGGGGAAGGAAGTAAGAAAATGAAACACCTTCTAGTTCTCATCTCAAGAGTGAATCATTTGGACCTGATGGCGTCTAGCCCCTAAAACTGAGAGAGAACGACACTGCACCAAAAAGAACGCTATCTTTGCAGTTTATTGGATTGTCGGCCAGGGACCAAATCCAGCAATTAGGTGACACAGTTCTGAGGCTGTCTTTTTAATGGAAAGAATTCCCCAGACTTAGGGTTGTCTGTAGGATAAGATTTTGACAAAAGGAAATTCTGCTCTCATAATATTTTGAGTTTGACTATATGGTCAATAAACCACTTGTATTCAAAAGAGATACAATTGGTAATATGTCTGTTACTGGAGAGCTGAACTCAATTAAAGATCCAAAAGGGTCCAGGGAGGGCAATATAACTGACTTACCCTGATTCCACTCAGTCCCTGGTGAGGAATACGCTTGCAGAAATGAAGGTAGCTAGGGGTACAGTGGATACAGCAATGAACCTGGTATCAAGAAGATACAAATTCAAATCTGGTCTCAGATATTTACTAGTTGTGTGACCCTGGACAAGTTACTTAATCTCTGTCTGCCTCAGTTTCCTAGACTGTTAAATAGGGATAATAACAGTTCCTAAATTTTAGGGCTCTTGTGAGGATCAAATATCTGTAAGGTGCTTAGTGCTTGACACATAGTAGGCACCATATCATGTTTATTCCATCCCTATCAACTTTTAAAGAGTTATATAAGTACAAGTTATTGTTATGAATATCAAGGTTGTTTTTTCAGAGGTGAACAAAGTGGATTTTGCCACAATTCAGACACAGGTGAATGACAACAGCATTAGTCATAGATCTTGTTCTATTGGGTAAAAACCACAATTTACTTTGACAATCTCTAAAATCTCCAAGAGCAGGACAGCACCTGGGCTAGCATCTGAATTCTGACTCTTATTCCCTGTATATGACCTCAAGAAAATATTTTTATCTCTGTAGGCCCAATTTTTCTCATCTGTAAAATGAAAATTGAACTAGAGAATCTCCAAAATTCCTTTCAGCTCTAACATGACACTATGACATTCTAATGATTTTCCCTGAAGATAATTTTTTAAAACCTTGCCACAAGCTAGCAGTGTCTATATATTTGGAGAAGTAGGAGCACATTTCAGATTTGTGATTTCATTGGTGTAAGGAAAATCCTTCTACCAACACAGATCAACAAATATCCTGCAACTTTTACTCTTTTTTAAATTAATTAATTTATTTTTAGTTTACAACATTCAGTTCCACAAGCTTTTGAGTTCCAAAATTTCTCCCCTTCTCTCCCTTCCCCCTTCCCAAGATGACATGCAGTCTAATATAGGCTCCATATATGCATTCACATTAAACATATTTTCACATTAATCATGTTGCAAAGAAAAATTATAACCAATGGAATGAACCAGGAGACAGAAGAAACAAAACACAAAAGAGAGAGCAAATAGTATGCTTCAATCTGCATTCAGATCCTAATTCTTTCTCTGGATGTGGATAGTATTTTCCATCATACTAGAGTTGTATTAGAACCTTGTATTACTGAGAAGGGACCAGTCTATCAAAGTCAGAGATCGCACAATATGGTTATAACAGTGCGCAATGTTCTACTGGTTCTGTTCCCCTCACTCAGCATCAGTTCATATATGTCTTTCCAGGTTGTTTTTTTTTAAGTCCTCCAGTTCAACATTTCTTACAGCACAATAGTATTCCATTACATTCATATGCCAGAACTTGTTGGCCATTCCCCAATTGAGGGGCATCCTCTCAACTTCCAATTCTTTGCCACCACAAAAAGAGCTGATATAAATATTTTTGCACACGTGGGTCCTTTTCCCATTTGTATGATCTCTTTGGGATACAGTCTTAAAAGTAGTATTGCAGGGTCAAAGAGTACGCACATTTTTATAGCCCTTTGGGCATAGTGTGACTTTTATTCTTAAAACGTTTTCTGGGATACTGTTGTAGTTGTGTTCGTCCTTCATTGCCAAAGAAGACATGCCATCAGAGAAATGATGACATGACTTGCACTTTTTTTGAGAGCTTAATCAACCTACCAATGTGTATCAGAAGCAGAACTTGAATCCAAGGCCAGCTGTCTAGTAACTAAACCCAACTATTCTGGATTTTTTTGAGCTGTTTCAGTTATGAATAATTAATTCTTTGTGACCCCATTTGGGGTTTTCTTGAAAAAGATACTGAAGTTGTTTGCCATTTCCTTCTCTAGCTCATTTTACAATTGAAGAAACTGAGGCAAAAAGGGTTAAGTGACTTGCCCAGGGTCACAGCTAGTGTCTGAGATCAAATTTGAACTCAGGAAGATGAGTCTTCCTGACTCCAGGCCTGGCACTCTAGCCACTGCATCACTTTGCTGCCCCACTATTCTGGGTATAAACCAGTAATTTACTTACTACTGTGTGCCAGCATTGGGCTAGGTGCCGGGGGCTGTAAATACAAAGAATTATTCGATCCCTACTCACAAAGAGCTTGCTTTTGAATGGAGGAGACAACAGTTACATATAATAATGTACGGGGTGTTCAAGGAGGATTAGCACCTCTGATGGGAGGACTTCCTGAGTCCTTTTCAGGGCTGCTCATCCACCATTGGTGTCTGTCTGCCATCCAACTCTCCCCTGTGACTTCAAGAAGCTGTAACATGTGAAGCAACCACACCTTGGTGAAATCTTCTCAGCAGACTAGGTAACCCAGGTTCAGGTTGAGGGTAACCAACAGGTCTCAAATCTATTGCTGAGTTAGGGGGACGTCTGCCCCAAGCACGTAAAGACCTCTGGAAAAATGGGTGAATGAGAACAATTTGTTCCAACAGCCATGAAGGCTCCAGACACAGACACGGTGGAGCGCATAGATCTTGGAAGACATGGAAGATACCAAGGTCAATCACTGCATTCTGGGCCAATGCCAGTCATCTTGACTTTTATCTTACCACTGGACTTCAGTGACTCAGAAAGAGAGAGTGAGACTGAAGACTTAGCACAACTCTGCCTCACTTAAATCTAATTCACCAGCAAGCCAAGATATGTGATGTCACTGGCCCTCTTCAAAAATGGACAAACAACAATAACAACATAAATATAAAACAAATAAATACCAAGTCACTGTAGTTCATGAGGAAGGGAGGATGCTGTTGGGGACAATCAGGAAAGGTTTCTTTGAGAAGATCATGCTTGAGCTGCATCTTAAAGGAAGATTGAAAATCTGGGGACTTAGTGTGGGTCCTGCCCCCACTAACACAGGTGACAACTCCTCCACATTTAGTAGCTGTGTTCACCAGTTTCTTTGGCGAAGAAAATTCATCTCCTTGTGTCCAGACCTTTGACAGTATGTCCCTCCACACTTGGCTTGATTGGTCCTCATATTAACAAAATAAGTACCCATTGCTTTGCCTTCCTTGTAGGATCTGCCAGAAGATGTGTTCCACTTGCATCCCCATGGAAAGTCTCCTCTATGCAACTAGGAAACACCAGACCAGGAATTTCTTTGAAAATAAAATATGTAATTTCAAAAATACTATACAAGGCTATGTTTTATGGTGCAAAAAAACACAGGTTATTTATCTTTAATTCTAGCCACCTGAGCATGCCTTTCTAAGTACCCAATAGATGTTAAATTTTTGAAACCTATACTGATATTATTGTACAGTCCCCACTATTTTCCTGGGCAGCTGCGTGACACAGAAGATAAAATACCAGGCTTGGAATCACTCATCTTCAAATCTGGCCTCAGATACTTACTAGCTGTGTGACCCTGGGTAATACACAGCTTAGTTTCCTCAACTTTAAAAATGAGCTGAAGAAAGAAATGGCAAACTACTCCAGTATTTTTGTCAAGAAAAACCCCTGTGGGGTCATGAAGGTCATACAGGAATAAAATGAATGAACGATACCACCATTTTACTATAAGTTCTGCATTGGTCTATGAATGTGGAGGCTATAAGACTAACCTCTCTAATTTCTATTATCAATGACATGATCGTAGATGGCTAAAATAACCCTTTTCATTTCAATAAACAAATCAACCTGACTTAACCATTCATTGACTCAGAATTTTCCTGGTTTGAGTCCTCCTGCTCCAAGAGAGGAAACATTTGCCCCTCTCTGCCCACCTGCCTGCCATCCCCATGTCTGACCCTAGCACGTCTATCTTCTCTCTGTCCATACTCAAGTACAACGTGACTTCCCCTGGCCTCAACATCTCCATCCTTTCCTGGCTATATCTGTGTCTAACCCCCACATGTATGCTCATCACATGTTCTTCTTCTCAGTTCTGGCCAGGCCCCCATGTGACTGACCCTGGGTTCCTCCTCTTGGTCTCACTTCTCTGTACCCAGCCCCAATATATCCTTGAACTGTGTACTGACATTTCCTCCATAGGTATCCCCCAGCCTCCACTCCCTTCCCTGAGACAAAATCTCATCATGAAAAAAAAATCCCTTTATATAGAGGTCTGCATAATGGTCCACTTACATAAAGTAAGAACCATCTGTAGTCCAGCCATGAACTAATGAGGACCTGCACCAAAGCGGCAGTTAGCAGACCGAAGAGGATGCATAGGAGAAACGTTTAAAAGACAAAAGTTAAAAGGTTTTGGCAACAGATTAAAAATGGTGCACCTGGAGAAGTGAAAAGAAAGTAAGGAGCAGAGAATGGTATCTAGGTCATAAGCCTGGGTGACTAGGAGGAGGATGGTCCCCTTGGTAGTAAAAGGGAAGTTTGAAAGGGTGGAGGATGTGGGGAGAAAGATAATGAGTTTAGTTTGAAATATGTTGAGTCTAAGATGTCAGAGTCATCCCCCTTAACATTTCCAACAAGCAAGTGAAGATTTGAGTCTAGGGGTTAAGAGAGAGTTTAAGGTTGGATAAGTAGATATGAAAACCATCACAAAGATGATAGGTCAACTGGTGGGAGGTGATGACATCACCAAGTGAAAAGTATTGAGGAAAAAGAGAAGAGACCCAGGACAAGATCCCTGAGGAACACTCATGGCAGGAATGGCCTGGACAAAGATTCAGCAAAGGAAACTGAGAAGTCAGGCAGGTGGGAGAATAGTATAGAGACCTAAAGAGGAGAAAGTTACAAGGAGAAAAGGGTGATCAACTATATCAAAGACTGCGAAGATGTCAATGCAGATGAGCACAGAGAAAATGAGTAGATCTGGTAATTAAGAAATCATTGAAAACTTTGGAGAGAATAATGAGATCAGAATCTGAGTAATAAAGAAAGGAAGAGGAAGAAAAATGGAGGCACCTATTGTGTTATGGTTATTAACATTCCCTGGGAGTTTGGCCTCAAGATGAATGGAGTTTTCTAGGGCCATTAATGTTATGCCAGTTTTCCTTTTCACATTTGATCAAACTGGTATTTTCTTTGTCTTGAACTTCTTTCAATCAATTGTATAGGCAACCAGAAATTTTCTGTATCCATCTTTTTTGGGCCTCTCCCTCCTTTGCTAAGTTTGTCTTTGTTAAGCCTTTGTTATATGTTCTTTGGTTGATATTTGATTGTTTATTTTTGTTCTTTGCTCTGCCCTTTGACTTATTGCCTCAACCTTCCAGTTTTCACTCACCATTGTTCACAGAATCACAAGATTTAAGAGTCAGAAGAGAATTGAGTAACCATCTAGTTTAGATCACAGGAGAAAGAAATCTTCACTATTAACACAATCAACCAACAGCCATCCAACTTCTGCATAAGCCCTCCTAGGATGGGGGCAATTCAATGCCTCACTGGGCAGATCATTCTGCTTTTGAATAGCTCTATTTTTTTAGCTTGTCCCATTGAAATTTTTACTGGTTGCTTCTGATTATGCAATCTGAGGTCACGTAGAATAAGTCTAATCTCCCCTCCACATGACAGACCTTCAGATACTTAAAGACATCTATCATATCATTCTGAGCCTTCTCTTCTTCCAGGCTAAATGTCCCTATTTCCTTTACCACCCTGGTTACCTTCTTCTGGGCCCTCTGAAGCACATCAATATCCTTGGAAACAACAATAAAAAAAAAAAAATACAGCCCTGACTTGAACACTGTCTTCTTCAGGGACTTCCTTGAGCATTCCCACCAAGCCCTCCAAATACCTGTAAAAAATGACTCTAAACAAATTCGAGAGCCAGAGAACTCACAAAATGATAGAGTGAAACAAACCTTCAGCCTGAATCTACCTAGAAAGTGAACAGGAAATGTCTTTCACACTGTTCAGGGAGTGGAACAAAGTCCAGTGTGGGCTGCACAGGCACAGATCAGCTGAAGCAGGCCTCAGAGGACTGAATCATTGGCAGCTGTGGCAGTTTTCAGACTTCTCAAGACATAAATGCCAAAAAAGTCAGAGAAAAAATTTTGTGGGACCTGAGTGAAAGAGGAGCACAGTCTAGCCAGGTTCAGTCCCAGCTCCAGGGTAAGGAAGAGGCAGTGGCAACCAGTGATGGTGGCAGCTGCAGCAGCAGTGGAAGAGGCTGCATCTAGAGCTCTGGGCCCACAGACAATGAGGGATCTAGATGGATGATAAAAAATCCCTGAATCCTAAGTCAGTATACCCATCCCCTTCCCTACTCCCACTGGAAACAGAGTCCTACCTTGACAAAGAGTTAAAAAGTCAAGTGTTTGGCTGGGAAGATGAGTAAACATCGTAAAAGAACTCAGACTATAGAATCTTGGTTGGGTAACAAGGCACATTAGGATATACAACCAGAGGAGGACAGCAGAGTCAAAGCTCCTACATCAAAAGCCTCCAAGAGGAATATGAGTTGGTCACAGACCATGGAGGAGCCCAAAAACAATTTTGAAAATCAAGTAAGGAGAAAGTCCTAGAATACTAAGAGATTATCATCTTCCTATTCCTAGAAAGTATGTCTTTCTTAATGCAGACCAAGACCAAATTAATTTTTTTGGTTGCCACATTACATCATGATTCATTAAGCTTACACAGTACACTAAAACTCCCACATCTTTTTCCAGAATAATTGCTATCTCTTCATACCTTTCTCATATTGTTTTTGTGCAACTGACTTTTTGTACCTAAGAGAAAGATTTTACATTTATTCCTACTGAATTTCATGTTATGAGATTAAAAATAATCCTCACACTTGTCAAGATCTCTTTGGATACTGACTCTGATATCCACTGTGTCATATATTAATTTGGTGAACATACTTTATCCAAGTTACTGATACGTATGGCAAAGCACAGATCCTTGGAATGTTTTGCTGGAGACCTCCTGCTACATTGAAATTGAACTATTAACTCTATTTTGAGTCAAACTGCCAAACCAAAAGGTGACAATAGGTGACAATGGAGAAGGAAATGGCAAATCACTCTACTATCTTTGCCAAGAAAACCCCAGGGACAGTGCTAAAATGACAAAAAATATGACATCAGAAGAGGAACCCCTCAAGTTGGAAGATATCCAGCATTACTTGGAAAGAATGGAGGACAACTACAAGACAATATAGTGTCTGGGCCAAAGCTAAAAGGAATCTCATCTGCAGATGTGTCTGATCATGAAAAGAAAGTCCAGTGCTGTATAAAACATACATAGGAATATGCATAGGAACCTGGAATATAAGATCAATGAACCAAGGTAAACTAGATACAGTCAAACAGGAGATGAAAAGTAAAAACATCAACATCTTGGTTGTTAGTTAACTTAAATGTAGGAGAATTGTTGAATATAATTCAGGTGATCACTAAATATACTACTGTGGACAAGAATCTTTTAAAAGAAATAGAGTAACCCTCATAGCTAATGTGAGAAAAGCAGTAGTGGGGTATAATCTCAAAAATAACTGAATTATATCTGTTCAAATCCAAAGTAAATCATTCAATATCACAGTGATGCAAGCCTATGCTCCAATCACTGATGCAAAAGAGGCCAAAGTTGACCAACTCTATAAAGACTTGCAACACCTTCTAGAAATAGCACCAAAAAAGAAAAAAAAAGATGTAGCATTCATCACAGGAGATTGGAATGCTAAAGTAGGAAATCAAAAGATAATTTGAATAACAGGCAAGTTTGAACTTAGAGTACAAAATGGAGCAGGGCAAAGACTGAAAGAATCTGTCAAGATAATGCTCTTTTTCAACAACCCAAAAGATGACTCTACACATAGACATCACCAGATGTTCAATATCAAGATCAGATTGGTTATATACTTTGCAATCAAAGATAGAGAAACTCTATACAATTAATTAAAACATAACCTGGAGCTGATTGTGGCTGAGATCATGAACTTTTTATTGCAAAATTCAGAATAAAATTGAAGAAAGCAGGAAAAACCATCAGATCATATAGGTATGAGCTAAATTACATCCCTTATGAATATAAAATAAAGGTGTTCAATAAATTTAAAGGATTAAATCTGGTAGATAGAGTGACAGAATAACTATGGACAAAAGTTCATGATGTTGTACAGGAGGCAGCAACAACAATGCCAACAAAACATTTCAAAGAAAAAAAGAAAAGCAAGAAAACAAAATGACTATCTGATAAGGCTTTGCAAATAGCTGAGGGAAGAAAGGGAAAAGGGAAAACTATATCAAACTGAATGTAGAATTCTAGGGAATAACAAAGAGAAATAAGATTTCTTAAATGAACAATTCAAAGAAATAGAAGAAAATGATAGAATGAGAAAGACAAGATATTTCTCCAAAAATAACTAGAGATATCAAGGAATATCAAAAATGCAAAAAATGAGCATGATAAAAATAAGAAATGGTAGGGATTTAACAGAAACAGAAGAGATTAAGAATAGGAGGCAAGAATACACAAAAGAACTATACAAGAAAGAGCTTGGCTTCACCATCACTGTGGTGTGGTTACTGAGCTAGAGCTGGACATACTGGAGAGTGAAGTCAAGCAGACCTTAATAAGAAGCACTGCTAACCATAGGTCCTAGTAGAAGTGATGGAATTCCAGCTGGGCTATTTAAAACCCTGAAAGATGATACTATTAAAGCACTGCACTCAATATGCCAGCAAATTTGAAAAACATAACAGTAGCTACTGGATTGAAAAAGATCATTTCATATTCCAGTCCTAAAGAAGAGCATTGCCAAGACATATTCAGATTACAAGCAATTGTACTCATTTCACATGCCAGCAAGCTAAGCTTCAGTGATATGAACCAAGAATTGCCCATGGAACAGGCTGATTTTCAGAGGCAGAGGAATTAGAGACCAAATTGCCAACATTTGCTGGATTATGGAGAAAGCAAGGGAATTCCAGAAAAACACACACTTCTTCACTGACTACACTAAAGTCTTTGACTGTGTGAATCATGACAAAATGTGGCAAGTCCTCAAAGAACTGATAGTACCAGATCATCTTATGTTTCTCCTGAGGGACCTGTATGTGAGCCAACAAGCAAGAATTAGAATCAAACATAGAACAACTGATTGGTTAAAGATTGGAAAAGGAGTATGATAAGTATGTAACCTTTTTTATTTAACTTACATGCAGAGTATATCATGCAAAATGCCAGCTTGGATAAGTCAAAAGCTGGAATTAAGGTTGCCAGGTGAAATATCAATAATCTCAGATATGCAGATGAAACCCCTCAGCTGGCAGAAAGTAAAGAAGGATTAAGAAGACTCTTGGATGAGAGAAAAAGAGAAGAGTGTCTAAGCTGGCTTGAAGATTAACATTTAAAAAAAAACCCTGAAGTTCTTGGCAACTGGTACCATTACTTCCTGGCAAATAGAGGGAGAAGAAATGGAAGTAGTGTCAGATTTTATATTCTTGGGCTCAAAGATCTCTGCAGATGGCCACTGTAGCAATGAAATTAAAAGACACTTACTCCTTGAAAGGAAAGCCATAGCAAATCTGGACAGCATACTAAAAAGTAGAGACATCACCTTGGCAACAAAGATCCATATAATCAAAGCTATGGCTTTTCCAGGAGCAATGTATGGCTGTGAAAGTTGAACACATAAATGACACATTCAAAACGTGGTGCTGGGGAAGATTTTTGAGAGTCCCTTGGATAGCAATGGTATTAAATCAGTCAATACTTAAAGAAATTAATCCAGGCTATTCACTGGAAGGTCACATACTAAAGCCAAAGCTTAAATACTTTGGCCACATAATGAGAAAATGGGACCCATTGGAAAAGACCCTGATGTTGGGAAAGATTAAAGGGAAAAGAAAAAGGGGATGGCAGAGGAGATCGATAGATAGTGTCATGGAAACAATGAACATGAATTTGGAAAGACTTCCAGGAATGAGGGAGGAAAAAAGAGCCTGGCATGCTATGATTCATGGGTCACAAAGACATGTGACTGAACATGACTGAACAATTCCATGTCCAATCAGTTTTGAATCTATCTAATTGCAATATCATCTAATCCATATATCTCTGCCTTAAAGTCTAGGAAATGGAGCACTCTTCTAGGACTTGCCCCACCTCAAGTCACAATCACTGGTGTTTTAAGGTCCATAACAGAATGACTGACTGCTATTCTCGGGGTTGTAGGGGTAACTCTAGGGGTCTGTTCTTTTAATATTGTCATTTCTGAGTACCCACCTATGTGCTTCTCATTAACAGTCAGCCAGTAGATTTAGCTTTAACAAAGGTATTTCATAAAGTGGAATACTAAGTACAATGGGTACAAAATATTCTTCCCAAAAACCTAGAGTATACTCTCCCACAAATACACATAGGATTCATGGGAAGAGTGGACTCAGACTTAGAATAGAATAGTAGTTGAGTAAAAGATCAGATACATGCTATTCCTATGGAATACATGATATTTCATAACTCATAGATATACAGCATCACAGGAAGAACATTTATACTAAAAAGGTGAGTTTTTTATAATAATCTGGACAATAGGCATTCTTTATCCACTTTTTCCCCCATTTGGATGGTTGGTCAAACCCTTTTATCCATATTGAGATATACAATACAGGTGTGGCCATGATAACTCACAATTCCTGAAACAAGAAGTCCTTTCATCTTTGGTAGCACAATCATGAAGTTCCTCCTTGGTGTAGGTCTCTACTAGGTGGACCACTTAGGACAGGCTCTTGCCTTGAAATCATAGACTATATTTCCTTCTACCATAAAGGGTCATACTCTCCAAAACTTCCACCTTTTTTGAGCGACTGTCTCTCTTCCCTAGTGATATATTCAGGAAGAGGGAGAAAGAGTGTAGTACTCCCTATACTCCCTAAGAGTTCACTCTAAACCATTCTCTCCCCTGCTCCTACCCATGAGTATCTGGCATAGGACATGGGTTTGTGTCCAGAATTCCATAACTGACAATGGACTGGACAACTACTAGCAGTCAGTTTTAACCAGTTCATGAGAGACAGTTACTAAATTTTAGCATGAGCATTTACATCCCAGACATTGGCAAATGCTGCAAATCAGAGCTTGATTTATTGTCTTGTTCAATACCTAGACTTAAAGAAGTGATGGCAACAATTTTAAAAATGGAGATTAAACTTAAAAGGGTATTATGGTTACGTGCATTTTTTTTTTTGCAAACTAGTTGAGCTGGTTGTTAAATGTTTGTAAGCACACCAGTGACAACTGCTGAAATTCCTCTAGCTACTGAAAGACCTTGGATATTTGAGTAGTTTGTTTTGTTTATCAATGTTATTCCCTTAGTGATCCAATCAAAGAAGTTCACACTTTATAAAAGGAACACAGTGCATGAACTTATCTCATTTATAAATTTAAAATGTCATCATATTTATATTATTTTACTAAATTAGCTAAATTGGGGGTAGGAGAAAGATAAAATCCTCTCTCCCTCCTTACATTGAAATATATCCATGGCATTCCTTCTTCATATACTAGTTTAGTAACTCTCACAAAAAGGAAAGCTGGCATTATCTGTTCCTGAGGAAGTCATGCTGGTCCTTTGCAATCACCGTTCTCCTTTTCCCAAGTTAGGCAATCATCTTTTTAATGCTTTAATGATACTTCCTAGGTTTTTACATGGGAAAAAATATGAATATGTAGACAGAGAGAGAAAGAGGCAGATAGAGACAGAGAAACGGGGGGAGGAGGAAGAAGGAGGGAACAAGGAGAGAGACAGAGTCAGAGACAGAGAGACAGACAGAGAGATACAGACAGAGTGACTGACTGCTATATTTTGTCTTTGTCAGTAGCAGACAGCTTTGATAATGAAAAAAATCTCTTATTTCTTGTTTGATATTTATAACAAAAGAGGTGTTAAACAAAGTTATCTCTCTTGCTGTGTCTTTCAAAGAATCCTACATAATTTTAACATATGCATTGGAGAAACCTTGTTGCCAGATAGCCTTTTAGGTAGCATTTTGCTCTCCCATGTCAACTACTTTATATAGTCAACAAAAAACAAGTACAATAGGATCTTGTATTCTCTGTACCTTGTAAACCAGGACTGTAAAATGTAGACTGCTGAAGTGTCATTTCTTAAATCCTGTCTATTCCCTTCTACTTTCTTCAAGATGTCCTTCATACATACATAGATAATTATTACTATGACTCTATGGAGATGTATAAGTAGGTATATGGGATTGGAGTTGCTGATATTTCTTCTCCTAGCTTTTTGTCAGTAATAAAAGCCATGTTTTTCCCCCAAGCCTTCTGTCTTTCAGATATTTTGAGTACTGATCCCTTAGCACCCTCAAAATTGTGTTGTTCCCAGCACATATCTCCTCTGTGTACAATTGATCTAACCCAACAGTTTTCTCATTTTTCTTCTCTTTAGCAACATTTCTCTTTCCTCAAGCAGCACCCTAGTGACTGTGAAGTTAAGATTTCATTTACTATCACTGATGGAGAGAAAAATTTGTTATAGTAATCGTGACTGATCTTTTCCATTTTTCCTGTTTATTGTCTTCCTTCAACTTTCATTCTTGAATGCTCTCAGGAAAATTTGGCTTAATTGGGTCTTTCTCCAAGTTTTCTTGTAAGTTTGTTTTCCCTTCATTACTTCTCCATGTTTTATGAGAAAATACTTATCATAATCATGTACCATCCTTTCTCATAAAATTTTTAAAACAACATTCTAAACCGACGTTGTCCAAAACTTCCTTATTTCTCTTTTGGGCAAAGAGATCAAATGTTTACCAGCTAAAACAGAACTAATAGATGAGAAAATTTATCATTTTCCTCTACCAATACAGATTGGCACCTTCTATATAACTTAGAGTCTTGGTTGTGTGATAAAAATGGCTGAAGAAGCTGGTTTCAGAGAAATCTGAGAAGACTTGTATAAATGGATACAGTTTAAAGTGAGAGTGGTGGAAGAGCAAAGAAACATTTGCTAATTGAAAAAATCAAAATTAGAAAAATTAAGTTGGCTAGAATACTAAGGAGTTAAAGTACTCCTCTAGGATCACACAGCTAGCATGTGCACAAGCGAGGCTTGAACATAAATAGACCTGCTTTGTTCCAGGGGTGGCTTGCTGTCCACTATACGACACTGTCTCTCCTAATGTTTATCAAGATAAAACTATGTAAGCTGTGCAATTTTTAGGGCTCTCTTCTTCTACCCCTATCCATGCTTCCTGAGGGCTATTTTATATTTTTGTTTTGTTTCATAGGTTGCCATGGCCAAAGATTCATCACCAGGTGCCCAGCCTACTGGTGATATACCTCTCTGAACTTAACTAGGCTGGTCCTCAGACAATTGACTGTGATGACCAGACTGGCAGTCTTTCTAATTTGGATATAACTTGTCATAGCTTGTCCTGTGGCATAGTACTGGCACAACTTTTGAGAACCCAGTATCACACTATGATGTCTTTATCTCCATGAAATCAAAGACCCCACCAAAGGGGAACACAGTTTTCAAAAGCTTTACAGTTTCATCATTGTCAATGATCCTCCCAGTGCTTTCAATCAGATGTTCCATGCATTACAGGCCAGTCTTTGTGAGCAGCTTTAACTGAAAAGAAAAAGTTAATATAGGATATAACGCAGTAGTAACAGTAAATTCACTTTCAAACAATGTAATGGTTCTATGGTCTCACTGGTTTTGTTACAGATGCCAATTTATATTTGTCCATCCATATACTTTTATAGATTTCAAGGGCTTCTATTTGCATTTGGCACGGAGCTATAGGAAAGAGCCCTGGGAGAGACAATGTAGATAAAAAACTGACTTCAGAGTCAGAACAACATGAATTCAAATCCCACCACTAACACATGGTGGCTGTATGACCTTCGTCAGATTACCTGACCTCCCAGTGCCCCAAGCAGCTTCTTAAGACCCTAAATTGTCCAGCAGCTACCAATCTAAATTCAAAGAAGGCATTTATTCTCTGAGAATTCCATGAAATCAATAGTCTGAACAAAACTACAAGAACAAAAAAAAAAACACATAAAAGAATGTGAATTTGGAGGCATAAGTCCTGAGTTCAAAAAACTGCTCTCCTACTGTTATTTCCTGTAGGACCTTAAACAAAACATTTCCCCTCTCTGCCTTTCAATGTCCACCTTTCTAAAAGGAGGGACTTAAAGAAGAAGATTGCTAACATCTCTTCCAGCTCTAGGACCCTGTGATTCTAGGACGTGACAACATGATAACTATATGAACCTGACGATGAACCCTATGAGAACCATAGAGATGAACCATATGAGAGGGTAAGCATCCTCATGTTGGATGAGGAAACCAAGGCTCAAAGAAGAAAAGTAACTTTACTGTAATCACAGTAAGTGTCATATTTGGGTTTTGAAACCAGGTCTCTTGATTCTAAGTACAACACTCTTTTCTTTATACTAGGGGAATCTTAAGCATTAAAAATGAAAGCAGGGATTTGAACCAAACAGATCCATGAACTGAGACTCAGAACAAACCACACTAATTGACTGGCCACTGGACTGACCCCAAATATTAGTTTATTACTGAAGCATGAATTCAATGGAAGTCTTTTTTGTTTTCATTAAAACAACAACAACAACAACCTAATGAACTGATTTAAACTCTTAAGCCTGAATATTTTCTTAAACTATTAGGTTGGAATCAAACCAACACATCATAATATCTCCAAACTGACTGAATTAAATCAGTATATAATTCATTCCATTCAAGTCTTTAAATCAAAGAAGTGCATATCAAGACACATGCAGAAATGTATTTATAGAACCCCAGAAATGGTTCTGGGTGCATAAATGTAAATACCTGCTGGTATCATAATATCATGAAAAAGTGAAAGAAGACTTTAAGCCCTTTAGTTTGAACCTCCCATGATGAACTAATGGGAAAAAATGGACAAAAGTCAGACAAGATAGGCAAACATGAATGGGTCATCATCTGTCACTGGAGTAAATAGCAAAACCAGTTTGATCACAATCATTTTATTATTTAAGCTTTAACTAAGAGATGGAAAGAGCTTTCAATTGGGGCTTTATGTGCCCAAATGAGACAATTCTCCCAGATGTCCTAGTATAGGTATAGTGCTGAGACTAAGAAGAGAGAAAGCCCAGGAGCATATTAAGTTATCTAAAATTGAAAATAAATCACATTTCTATGGCGCTTTACATAAAATAACTTTCATTTCTGTGGCATTTTTAGGATTCCAAAGTATTTTCCTCCCATCAAACTTATTAGGTTTCTATAATGAGAGAAAACAGATGAAGCCATTGGGTCATTTCCAACGGGATGTATATATTCTGGCACATTATTGAACATTTTGAGACACAGGTATACACAGCAGGTCACAGGGTGGCAAACCCTGAATGGTCCCTTGTTTTCCACCCTTTCTTCATGATTACTACAGAAGTGGAAGAGAAGCTACATCAAAGAGAATTATGTACTAAGCCAGTATGAATAACCCACTCATCAAAGCTACTCAGATCTCAGGGATTCATTTTTTTCTGTTTCTTGAATGTGAGGTGGAACTCTTTCTCTCCTTCTGGGACTTCCGTGAGGGGTTCCTGGACAAAAAAAAATGGTCACTGTCTGCATATGGCAGCTAGATCAGAGGCTCAGAGGAGTAAGCTGAGACTTACCTAGGGTCTCTGGCCACCCCTTCTGCCTTATGTTAAATTACCTAAGTATAGGTGATCAAAGAGCACTTCTGTGATGAACATTTTTAGTTTGCCTTAGAGGCAAACTTAGGAGTAGAGAAAGGTTGGAAGCTCCTGGTTCCCTTGGTCAGTGCCTATGAGAAGTGTCCCCTACAGCTACCACAGCATTTCTTGAAGGGGAATATGACCACTAACAAAAGAAGAAGCCTGACTCCTGGATGGTAAAGAAGATAATGAAGAACTGATTAAAATCTACCATGTCTGCATATCCTGGGTAACTCTAGTCTATGTCCTTCAATGAGTCCATCACAGGAGGTCCACCCAACATGTTGGAGAACTTCCTTTTCTCCTGGTATCAGTGGACCTTCATTCTTGCCACTTGATTAGCCCATTGTCTTTTCCCATTATATAATTCCTTGATTATATTTTATTCCTATTCTTTAGAGTTCCTCTCTAGTAATATCTTGCACCTCATTTATACTCATTATGTGTCTCTACATCATTTTCTAGTGCTTAGCACAATGCCTGGTTCATAGTTGGTAGTGTGATATTTATTTTTAATCCTTAATAGATAAAAGTATTCCATGTCTTATTGCCATACAGCAACATAGGTAGAATATTGGTATTAAAAATATAGATATTTGATTTCATGGAAAGCTTGGGGTCAGTAAAGAAGCTTTAAAGTTTCATGGAAGTAATCCAATCTGGAATTCTCCTTCTGGCTGACTCGACGCCCAAACTATTGACCATCTCTTACTGTCTGCTTCATTTCATAAAACTTACAAATTGCTAAGGCATAAAAACCTCAGAAACAAATGCAGAAAAGCAGAAATGTTAATTACATTCCTTTATTATAATAATAACTAGAATTTTACATAGTACCAGATTTATTGTGGGCAGCTAGGTGGCATAGTAGATAGGGTCCCAGGCCTGGAATCAGAAAGTCTCTTTTCTGAGTTCAAATCTGACAGGTGGCACTTACTAGATATGTGACCTTAAGCAAATCACTTAACCTGTTTACATCAATTTCCTCATCTGTAAAATGAGCTGGAAAAGGAATGGCAAACCATTCCAGTATCTTTGCCTAGAAAATGCCAACTGGGGTCATGAAGAGTCGACAAAATTGAATAAAATTGGAAAGAAAGAATTTAAATTGCCCACTCTCAGACAAAAGAATTGAACAAATCATAAAGGAACTTACAAAGAAAAAACAATAAGACCATATAAATTTATAGGCACTTCTAGCAAACATCGAAAAGCCAGTTGAGTTAAATACTACATAAATAGATTTTTTTTTAAAAAGAAAAAAAGGTAAATTCAGCATTCTACCAAACTCTTTGAATGAAATAAATATAGACCAGATACCCAAACCAGGAAAAGATGAAGCAGGGAAAGAAAGTTATTGACCAATATTGCTGAAATCAATGGTGTTATAATATAAAAATGTAGAACAAAATATCAACACAGAGGCTGTTCTTAAAAATTATACTATAATATGAGGTTGAATTCATACCAGGAAATTATGGTTTGGTTCAATATCAGAACATATGTATAAACATATTAAACTATATTAAAAACAAAACCAAAAGAAAACACAGCATTATAATAATAGAAGCAGAAAAAGCTTTGGACAAACTATGACACACATTTAAGGTTTAAAAAAATTGACAAGCATAGGAATAACTAGAAATTTCCATTATTCAGTAGATAACACTTAATCAAAACCAAAAACTGCCATTATCTGTAATGGAGAAAGAAAGGATGTCCACAGTCTCCACTATTGTTTAACAAAAGTCTAGCAATGCTAGCTATAGTAAAAAGAGAATGAAAAGAAATTGAGGGAATGAGCACAGACAAAAATCAAACAAACAATGCTATGTACAGATGATATGGTGGTTTACTTAGAGACTCCTATAGATTTAACTAAATCTTAATATAAACAATTTCAGTAAAGTTGTGGGATATAAAATAAACCCACAAAAATTATCAAGATTAACTTGAGGGCATCAGCCATCCTCTAGAAACCAAACTTGCAAGTACAAGTTGAGTGAGTAGTCCAGAAGGGATATTAGATATACATTTCATTTTTTAAAAATATATTTGTTCTTTGAAATGTTTGCTGGTTTAAGTTCATAATAGTTTTCAAAAAAAAAAACTTTTAAAGGGAAAAAAAAGCAATAATGGACCAAGCATAGTCTAAGGACTTGGTTTGATGTCAATAGGTCTTTTGCCTGTAGCTTCATTCTTTCTGGCTCCAGGTACAGTACCTGAAACCCAACCCCGAAGAAACACTAACCTCTGACATCTTGGTCTTTCTCTTTCTTGTCTCCCCTAAAACCTTAGACCCAGTGCACTCTGAAGCACATGGATTGAACAACAACTTCCACTCAATGGTCATTTTTGGACCCTCCTGACAGTAGTAATAGTTTCTCTTTGAAACAACAACCCTGAGGCTCCTGCCTCACCCAGCATGATTTATCTATTTTTTTTTCTTTTCTATTAAAGGGACCATCCCCCTGACTACTTTTTAAAGAAGACTATTTACTGAATGAGAATTTCCTCACTTTGAGTACCTGAAAAGGCCTAAGACTAAAAGGTCAAGGTCTCCCACTGCATCCTGAGCCATCTCCAGTCATCCTGATCAATATCTGGTCACTGGATCTAGATGGTAAGGAAGAGAAAGTGAAGCTGGTGACCTTGCACAGCCCTCCCTCACTCCAAACAAAGTAAGTCAAGTGAATGTTATCATTTCTCTGACATCACAATCCTCTTCAAAAACAAAGAATGAGCACAACCTGTGAGTTCTAGGCATGATATCTCAGTTTTGTTTAAACATAACTGTGTGAATTGGGTTTTTTAATGCATAATTTAATGTAATATTTATTCATTATATGAATGTGTTTCACAGTGTTCTGAAAAAGGTCCATTCTTCATGAAAGGATATATTCTTAAACTAAAGCATAATAATGTTAGTTATTTTAATAATTTCTACATTAAATGGTTAAACTGAATTTTAAGGTTTTCTCCAGGATAAGACGATGAGCAGCTAAAGGTGACATTCCTCATTATTTCAGCAATTCAAGGTTCAATGAAGATATTTCCCTATACGTTGTGTACAAAACACTAGCAAATAAGGAACCTTTCTTTATATAAAATGTTCTGCTTATTCTAAGGAATAAGAATGCCTTGTCATTATTTTTGAGAAAAAAATAGATTAAAGCATAAAGTCAACCATATAAAAGCAAAACACAGAAGACTGCAATATACATGAAATAAATGATCTAGGGCAAAGGTTCTCCACCCAGTCTCCATTAACTTTTTTTAAAATATATTTTTATGTAGCTGCATTTTAGTTTCTTCCTAAATACTATGTATGTTCTTTTATACATTTTAAAACATTATTCTGAGGAATCCATAAGCTTCACTAGACAAAGGATTTCATGACATAAAAAAGGTTTAGAATCACTACCCTAGCTCAACAAAGATGTGTTAAGCATCTCCTATGGGCAAGACTTTGTACTAGATCCTGAAGAAAACCAAGAAAAAGACAGAAATTTCCTTAGTGCAATAGAAAAGAAACCTAGGTTTAGAACCAGGGAATCAGGAATGAAATCTCACCTCTAATATTTTATTATCTATGGGGCCTCAGGAAAATGACCTCAGAGAACTCATTTAGAAAATAAAGGCATTGGGCTTTGTGATATCTGTTAGTCTTATTACATTTTCTGCACATTTTTCTAAAAAGGATTTCATCCCTTGTTCTTTTCTCTTTCTGTTAATTCTTGACTTTTCTTTGATTCATAGTCCTTTCTTATTTTTTGCTTCTTTCGTCTCTATATTCCCTCACAGTCTATAATCTTTAAAAGAATGCCTTTAAAGGTATTTACTTGCTAGTATAACAAAATGAACCTAATTAGAGAGAAATCCCTTTAATTAGTGAAATCCCAGTCTTAAGTATATATAAACATTCACCCCAACACTCCCCTATAGTGCTAAATCTTTTCTGGATTGTTTAATTACCTCTGTGTTTTTAAAGTGTTTACACCTTTTCTTCCCTCCATACTTTCTTTATAAACAAACAATTATCCCAACAGACATCCACAGTACTAGATTGATTCAGCTAACTGGAGGATTTTTTTTCCCTCTGTATCCCTCCTTCCCTTATTTCTTTCCCCCTTCCTCCCTCCATTTTCCTATATGGAACTGTTACTCTGTTGAGGTCGCCCATTCTCCCCTTTCCCTCCAAGAACCATTTTTCTTAAATATTTACAAAGCTCACAATCCCTGAATTCTTCTTAAACTTTCCTCCCTTTTTGTGATTGTTATAATGATGTCTACTTTTAAATTTTTATTAGTTCTCTTTCCCTCTGTCCTCAAGCCTATTTGTGACTTCCAGCTGCCAGTCAAAATGTCCTTGTCATTGAATCTTTTTAAGTAAAATCCTTTCTTTTCTTGGCATTTTCCTAAAGTTTCACAATTGATGAACTGTACCAATGCTTACATTACTCTGATGCCTATCCCAAGCAGATTCCCTCAGTCTTTGACATCAGCTTAAGATTTCCCCACTCCAGTTGTCCCTTTACTCATCCTAGAAAACATGAATGTAGGATCCCCATTCCAAATCTGTTTATCTCTTCCACTAATCACTAGAGGTGAAAACAGATGATAGCATCTTTTTTTGTTTAAGTAATATTCACAATAAATCCCCAATCTATTTTTCTCTATCCTTTGTGAAAATTTTATATGATAGTATTCTCACTGTTACTTTGTTAACCCTGTATAACATTAGTATGGAATCCTCTTCTACCGATTCAGGAATTCAGAATTTTGAAGGTCATATTATCGCACCTGAAGATTGATTTTCTTCCTAATTTGAATAACAGATTTCATCCCAGTATGGCTATTTTTCCTGTAAAAAATTTTTTAAAACATGGTAATCAAAATTATAGTTTTTATCTTTGAATATTATTTGGTAGGGTAGAAGATTCTGTGGCCAAGTCTGATTTACCTCAACTATCTTTCAATCATGTTCTAATTTTTCTGTGCTTACTGACAGATAAATGATCCCATACAATTTGTAAAAATTGTTATTGATTTGTTTTCTTTTTAATCACTTGTAAAATCATCTCTTTCTCAATAAAACTCTATGGTTTGATGGCAATATTACATTTTGAGTTGAATCTGATAAATCTCTCTAAGGTTATCTAGTAAATTCAACTGATGTATAATCTACTTCTTAATTTTATATTTCTAAAATTTGTTCTTGAGTAATTTTTTCTGAAAAAAATCTACATTTCTATTATATTCACGTTTCTAAAGTAATGAAGTGATTCTTAGACAATTATCCTGAGTATTCCTTTCTATCTAGTTATATCACCTATGTATATAGTTTTCATTTAAGCCCTTTTTTCCAAGTCATGTGTCCCTTTAACCTTGTTTGGCTACATTTTCTGCTGATTTTCTTTATAAACTGAGAATTTCACTTCTCATTGATTGCATCAAAATTCACGTCCAGATCTGGCTCTGTTATCCTGTGATGCTTATCAGAAAGTCAATCTATAATCTTTTGCAGTACTTTCATAACTTCCCTGCTTTACTCTCATCCCCAAAGGTAAGTGTGTTTGTGGGGGGCTTTTTATTCTGAACTTAAGAAATAAAACAGGCATTTCTATAATATAGTAGAATAGAAAAAAAAAGATGACTGCCCATGAAACTTCAAATCCATTAACTACAACTTGCTGCTCCTTCTAAATATGTAATAATCGTGAAACTTGTTTATTCATTTTTTTCTTCTCTCCCCACCCCTGGCCTTGAAGATGGCTACTATTAGACATACACACACACACACACACACACACACACACACACACACACATACACACATATATATACACATATATGTACATATATATAATATATATATGATTCTTGTTAAACTTGCATTCCAATAGAATACCCAGGTCTTTTTCACACAAACTATTGTCAAGTCATATGTCACTCATCCTATACTTTCAAAGTTGATTTTTCTTAACTAAAAACTGTAGGACTTAATATTTGTATCAAATTTAATCCAATGAGGTTGGCTCATTACTCTAGCCTATCAAAATCTTTTGGACTCAGACTCTATTATTATTCAACATTTAATTCTTGTTCTCAGATTCATGTCATCTGTAAATTTTTATAAATATGTCTTCTCCGAATTTGTCCAAATCATTGATTGAAAATGCTAAATAGTGTAGGGTCAAGGACAAATCCCCATTAGAAACCTCTGTCCCAGATGACATTATATTGAGTCACTAATGAATACTCTTTTGGTCAGGTTGCCAATGCCAAATCCACCTTGCTATCCAGTCATTTAGCCCATATTGCTTCATCTTGTCCATAAGAACATCACATGAAGTATTGCCAAGAGCTCAGTTGAAATCTAGGCATATAATGTCTATGACTTTCCCCAGATATGCCAGTTTATTTACCCTACTGAAAAAAGAAATAAGTAAACTAAAAAATTTTTACACAAAGTCAATGCAACCAAGATTAGGGAGGAGCAGAAAACTGGGAAAAAGGCTTCTATAAGATAAAGAGAGCTAAGTGAAATTTACAAGAATATAAGCCATTTCCCAATGATAAATGGCCAAAGGATATGGATAAGCAGTTTTCAGAGGAAGAAATTAAAGCTATCTATAGTCATATGAAAAAATGCTCTAAGTCACTATTGATTAGAGAGATGCAAATCAAAACAACTCTGAGGTTGTCTCAGATTGGCATGAAAAAACAGGAAAATGATAAATGTTGGAGAGGATGTGAGAAAGTTGGAACACTGATTCATTGTTGATTGAGCTGTGAGGTGATCCAATCATTCTAGACAGCAATTTGGAACTATACCCAAAGGGCTATAAAAATGTGCATATCCTTTGACCCCACAAAATCACTTCTAAGGCTATGTACCAGAGAGATCATAAAGATGGGAAAAGGACCCACAAGTACAAAAATATTTATAGCAGCTCTTTTTGTGGTGACCAAAAACTAGAAGCTGAGGGGATGCCCATCAATTGAGGACTAGCTGAACAAGTTGTAGTATATGAATATAATGGAATGTTACTGTGTTATAAGAAATGGTGAGCAGGTCGACTTTAGGAAAACCTGAAAAGATTTATATATAAACTGATGCTGAGTGAAATGGGCAGAACCAGGAGAACATTGTACACAGTAACAGCCACAATGTGCAAGGACTGATTTTGATATACTTAACCCTTCAAAGCAATGCAAGGACCTAAAACATTTCCAAAGGACTGGATGCAAAATGCCATCCACATCCAGAGAAAGAAGTATGAAGTTGGAATGCAGAATGAAGCAGACTGTTTTCTTTTTTGTTGTTTCTTTGTATATCTGTTTTGTTTTTCTCACAGTTTCTCCCATTCATTATAATTCTTCTATGCAACATGACTAGTGCATAAATGTATTTAATAGGAATGCATGCATAGATACCATATAAGATTGCATGCTGCCTTGGGAAGGGAAGAAAGAGAGAGGGGGAGAAAATTTAAAATTATGGAAATGAATGTCGACAACTGAAAACAAATAAATTAATAAATTTGGAGGAAAATGGAAATAGGGTTACTCTGTCATGATCCTTCTTGTTGAAGATATGCTGCTGTCTTTTAGTAATCATTTCTTCTCCTCCTACATAATCACAATATATTCTAGAATTTTCCTAGGCTTTGAAGTCTAGCTCTCTGGCATATAGTTTCTTGACTCTCTTTCTTTTATTGAAAATTGTAACATTTGTCCTCCATTTCTATGGGACAACATCAATTCACTAGTCCTTTAAAGCGTAGGTATGAAACATACCTCCATTGGGCTGCAGCCCATAATGCACTCCCTACTCAGCTATACCTGATTAAAATCTAATTAGGAAATATTTAACAAAAAATAGTAAAACATAGATAGCATCACATTTTAAAAGTAAGACAATATGGGACTGAATGTTGACTTTTGGTTTGCAGAACATTACAGATATTATCCCTTATGCATAAATTAGGGCCCCCCTCCCTATTTCTATTTGAGTTTGACACCACTGCTTTAAAGAACATTTACAATGCTTCACCAATAGCATCTTCCAGTTCTTTTAATATTCTCAGATATAGCTTGTCTGCATCAAGAGTCTAGAAGTTTATAAATAAATGAACTCTTTCCAATCAATTACTTATCTTTGATTTCAACTCCTTGTTAATTATTTTTGCTCCATTCTCAGAACAAAGATCATTGTCAGTCCAAAGGCCATATTTTTGAGATATTTTGAGAACATTTTATAACATTTGACCCTTCCCTTAGGCAAATAAAATTCAAGGATATCCAGAGTTGATTGGAGTTTGTTTGGATTTCTGGTTTTGTTTTGGTTGGGAATTCTTTCCCTGATTTCTGCTGCTGCCTTCATGGCAGCCCTGCTGAGTCACATTTATGTTTTAAATAAAAACGACTTCATTATAATTTAAGAAACATCCTATCAGTTGAAATGGGCCAGTCATAAATTCTAGAACTCTAATAATAAGGATAACAGCTAATATTTATATTGCTTACTATGTGCCAGGTATTTTGCTAAGTGCTGTATAATTACTATGTCATTTAATCCTCACAACAACCCTGGAAAATAGGTGCTATCATTATCCCCATTTTACAGATGAGGAAACTGAGGCAAATAGTGACTTGCCCAAGAATGCCTATTCTTCTACTAAAGTTCTCCTCTGATGCCTCATTCTGGTGTGGAAAGGACCTAGGATTCTTAAAGCTTACATCAGGGAGCTTCTTATCCCCTGGTATTTCTTTATAATCTGACTCCAGGTTAATTTGCAGATAATACAGTGGAAAGAGTACTGAATTTGTGTCCAAGGGCTTAGTGACCCTTAGCAAATCATATAATAATTTTGATAATAGCAACAACAGTTAGCATTTATGTTGTGTTTCAAGGTTTGTAAAGTACTTTACACATATCGTCTCTTTTTATACTCACAACAACCCTGGGAGGTAGATACTACAAGCATTCCAACTTTATAGATGAGGGAATTAAGGAAGATAAAAATTAAATGATTTGCCAAAGCAAGTAAATGTCTGAGACTGGATTTGAAATCAGGTCTTCTTGACTCCAGGCCCTACTCTATCCATTGTACTTCCTAGCTACCTTCACTTAACTCAGTTGAATGTAAGTTTCTTCATCTATAAAATGAGGGGACTGGTAAGACCTGCCAAAATGGATTAGTTTTAAATATGAAGCTATTAATGGATTAGGATTCAGCCAACAAAGATATTAGATAAGGGCTAAGAGACTCTTTACCAGAAAAAAAAATGTCTTTAGCTATGGCAACTCATTGATTCATCTACTAAGAGATGAATAGGTTACAGTCTGGGTTGATGTGCTAATCCCAGGTTTGTAATGAAAAAACACTTCTTACTGGACAAGGTTTGACAGATTCTGAATCTTGCAGGAATAACTCTTTAAATCTAAGTACCAAGTTGTAGAGGAATTGTGGTCTTCATTAATGAAGACAACATCCACAACATTGAAATCATGGTTCTTTGTAATGCAAGTACTACCACTATTATTAAAAAGTATAGAGTGAGAGCTTAGAAGCAAGAGGGTATAAAGCACAAAAATATTTTTATTTTTACAGTATACTGAGTACAAAATACTGCCTTTACTTAACTGTGTACATGTTGTATTATTCAGTAAAATCTAAGTTTGTTGAGGGAACAAAGTGATTTTTGTCTTTAAATCCCCAATACTTAGCACAATGTCTTGTACATAATAGAGTCTTAGTGGATATTTGTTCAATTTAACAGTAATTTAATAATCTTGTATGTTAGTGAGTGTTCAATTATCCTTAGATTGGGACAGGTCCCCCAGATAGTAAGTATCAGATATAAGACTTAAACTCTGGTCTTTTCACTCCAGAACTAGCGATAAACTATGCTTCAGGCACAAGTAGATCAGTTTGTCTGATCTGATACTATTGGAAGATAAAGTGTAATAGGGGACAGTCTTATATGCAGACCCCCATCAGCTTGCTTCTGGGAGAATAATAATATGATGTTTAAAGAAAGTATCTTTGAGAGACTAGAGCATAGAAAAAGAGAAACAGGGAAATTACATTATACTTAAAGATAGTATAGATTTTTTACAATCAATATAAATACTTAATACATATGTGCCTAATAACATCTAAATACCTAAAGTAAAAGTTAATTGAATTAAAGGAAAAAATAGATAATACTGCAAAACTATGATCATGGGGGAGATAATGTATCCTTTTCAGATCTAGACAAATGTAGTCAAAAGGGAAATGAGAAAGAAGTTAAGAACTTGAAGAGAAGTTTAGAAAAATTAGGGAGGCTAAATCTGTGGTAATTACTGAATGAGAATAGAAAGGAAGATAAGTACTTTTCACTTGCATGTAACAACTTTACAAAAATTGATAACATATTGGTGTTTTATAAAGACCTCACCAAAATTATAGAAATTCAAAAATACTTAATACATTGTTTACTAATTGTAATTCAATTAAGGGTTCTTAAAGAAAGAATCTCAAAGTACTTGGAGTGCAAATAATGTAATTCTAAAGAACTGTTAGTCAAACAACAAATTATAGGAACAATAAGAATGTTATCACAGAAAATAACATTAATGAGATAACAAATCAAAATTTATTTGATACAGTTAAAGCATTTCTAAAGCAAGTGTGTGTGTGTGTCAGTATGTATGTGTGATTTTAATAAATGAAAGAAAGAATAAATCAATGAATTGGGTGTGCAATTTTTAAAACTTGGAGTTATGACAAATCAAAAATTCCCAATTAAGTAATGAAGAAGAATTTCTGAAAATTAAGGAAGACACTAATAAAAACTGAAAGCAGAGATGATTGAATTGGTTAATAAAATTAGCTCTTTTTAAAAAATAATTGATAAAATAAAATTAGCTAACCTGATTTTTAAAAGAGAGGAAAATCATATTATTAATTTGAAGAATGGAAAGGAAAACTCAAAGCAATTGAAAGGGAAATAAAAGAAATTACCAGGAATTGTTTTGTCCAATTATATTTTAATAAAACATAATTTAGAGGAAAAACTTGGTGTAAGACAGGAACTTTTGGGTACCAGGTTCTAGCAGGTTCACTCTTGATCCAGGCAGCCAGAAGGACAGTGGCCAAAACATGATAAGGGTCAATTTCTTTATTCTTCTCAAGGGGGTTGCTGATAACTCTTACAGGATCCCCTAAGTCTCGATGGGGGCCAGTTGAGACAAGCACACACATTACTCAAACTCTTCCTCTCCCAAGAGGTGGAAAATCAAGGCAGGCACAGCATTCCAGCTTGAACATTCTGCAGTTCTTCAAATCCCCACTTACTGACCAGTGCTCACTTGATTTATTGAGAACACAAACAAGGCAATTTGCCAGAAATAACCTCGCAAGTTTATGTTAACTTTAGCAATATCATGGTGACTTAGCACAGAGCTCTCCAAGTGTGCTGTTCACAGCTTAACAGAAATGTTTATATTATGCATCCTTATGCATAATAACTGTGCAAACGAAATGAGATTGGGAACTAGTAGATTGTTTATGGAAGTGAATCCTGGGAACTAGTATCTTAAAAAGAAAATAAATCCACTTTACATGCAGATAGATATTTACAAAAATACAAAATACACAGATTAAGAGAAGGAGAAATAGACTATCTAAATAACCAATCAGTAAATGAAATCAAGCCATAAATGATTTCAAAAGGAAAAAATTTTCCAGGACCAGATGGATTCATGAGCGAATTCTAGCAAACATCCAAAGAGTGATAAATTCCAATTATATGAAAAGAAGGTACCCTTCCAGTTTGTTTTTTAATGACACAAGTATGGTCTTGATTGTTATTGCATGTTCCTTCATCCTTGAAAAGGACCAATAATATCAGGAATCCAACATGAATTGGATTTAAATGAAACAGAACTGTGCAAGGTCATCAGCCTCACTCTCTCCTCCAGAGTCACCAGGGTCCTATGGCAAGATATAGGTCAAGACGACTGGAGATGGCCCTTGGATTTTTTAAGCTAAAGTCTTTCCCAGTTCTCATCCATTCAGTGATTAAAGGTTAGGTAAGAACTGAGGTAAAAGATGGCCTAATTTGCCTTTTAAAAAGAATCAATCTGAGAGGGAAAGACCCTCAGAGTTTCTGGTTAGAACAAAACCAAGTGCTATTTACACTCACTCTGAACCATCAAATTCTTAACAATGAGCAAGTGAGGCTTGGGATGGGACCTATTTATTATTGGCCAAGCAGTTAGAGCCAGAGTGATTTGAATTTAAAGGCATAGTCAAGTAGCTTCATTTGAGTTCCAAAGGGCTTTATCAAAGCCTGGTTTACCAGAGCTACATTTCAAGAAATCAAAATGAAAACTACATGAGACAAAAGAGTTAATTGTCCAAGTTTAAAAAAAGATAGAATAAATAAATAGGGAAGAAAAAAAATCTTTCCCCCACATCCCAAAATATCTTGCAAAGTACAAGCAACCAAAATTTATATTTTTTTAAGGAGAGCACCCACATGTAAGGGTATGACTCCCCATGCAGACAGAATGAGAAGAGAAAGAAGGAGGGAAAGGAGGAGAAGGGAGGAAATAGCAGCATTGCCCAACTGGAACTGACTAGTTGGGTCCCTGGGGGCCAGCTACTACAATTCACAGAGTGTTGATCATCTTTAGTTCTCAAAAAGGATACCTAAACCAGGAAAAGACAAATCAGGGGAAAAAACTACAGATCAATATCTCTAATAAATACTTCTGCAAAACTTTTAAATTAAATATTAACAAGTAGGCTACAAAAACATATGAGAAAAATTACATACAATGACCAACTTGGTTTTTTACCCGAAAAATAAGGGAAACAGAAGATATAATAAGTCATATTATTATATTAATAAAAAACAATGTTTACCTCAATAGATGCTGAAAATAATTTTCAGAGAATCCAACAATCTAATTTAAAATATTATTGAAAGTTAGGGAATAAATGGATGATTGCTTAATATAGTAAATAGAATTTATTTAAATACAAGAGAATAGAGAAAAATAGAGGCCTTGCTTTTTGTTTTATTTGGAGGGAGTTAACCAGGGTTAAGTGATTGACCCAAGGTTCACACAGCTAGCAAGTGTCTGAAGCCAGATTTGAACTCAGCTTCTTCTGTTTCCAGGGCTGTTGCTCTATCTCCTTCACCACCCAGCTGCCCTGACCTTTCTAATAAGATTAAGGATAAAGCAAAGATGCTACTATTTAACACAGTGCTAGAAATACAGATAGAGAAATAAAACAAGAAAAAGGAATTGAGTGAATAAACTTGGGCAACATAGGAACAAGATTATCACATTTCGGGGATGGTATGGTGATGTACTTAGAGTGAGTCAACTAAAAATTAGCTGAAATAATCTCTTCAGAAAAGTTTCAGGATATTAATCATCAGTGTTTTTAACAAAACCAGGAAAAAAGAACTAGAAAAAGCAAGTCTTTTCAAAAGAACTACAGAAGCTATAAAATACTTGGGAATATATCTACCAAGATGTAGCCAGGAGTTATATGAATCTAACTAAAAAGCACTTCTTGCAGAAATAAACTCAGACTCAAATAATTGGAGAAATTATTTTTTTACTTGCTAATGGGTAGGTTGAGACAATATAATAAAAATGGCAATAATTTGTTTCGTTTCTTTAGTGTTGTACCATTCATACTCACATATGGATATTTTAGAGAGCTAGAAAAATTAATAACCAAAATCATATGCAAAAGGAAACATCAAAAATCTCAATAATAAATATTTTTAAAGGAGGCAAGTGAGGAAAGGGAATCTGTCAGTACCAGATCTCAAATTGTACTCCAAAGCTGTAATATTAAAGTAATTCAGTGAAAGAGGAAAGAGGGAGGGGGGAGGAAAAGGGAGAGAAAGAGAGAGGGAGAAGAGAAGAGAAGAGAAGAGAAGAGAAGAGAAGAGAAGAGAAGAGGAGAGAAGTGGAGAGAAGAGAAGAGGAGAGAAGAGGAGAGAAGAGAAGAGGAGAGGAGAAGACAGGAGAGGAAAGGAGAGGAGGGGAGAGGAGGGGAGAGGAGGGGAGAGGAGAGGAGAGGAGAGGACAGGACAGGACAGGACAGGACAGGAGAGGAAAGGACAGGAGAGGAGAGGAGAGATCAGTGGAAATGATTAGGTATACAACATCTTAAAGAAAACAAATATAAGAGAAAACTGATAAAGCCACAGCTTCTGAGGGAAAAACTCACTATTTGGAGAAAAGAAGAAAGAACACTGGGAAAACTAGATAGTAGTCTATAAGAAATTAGGTTTAGATCAACACTAATGCACAATAAACTATGGATACAAAAGAATAAAGATGGAGCATGCTACTCACCTCCTAACAGAAAAAAGATGGAACTTAAAGTGCTGATAGATGCATACATTTTTGATATGATGTATGCAGGAATTTGTTTTGCCAGAGTATGTAGCTATGTATTGAGAGATTTTTTTTTTAATTTGCTTGAGGTGGGACTGGGGTAGTGGAAGGGACAGATTAATTTTAAAAAATAATTTCTTACTTAAAAATTAAAAGGCACTTTAAAGAAAAGTATTGTGCTTAGTGGAAAAAAAGCAAAAATAGGGTACCCATCAAGGAATACCAGAGATCCAACATTCATTGGAGACTTAGTCCAGCAGAGAGAATGAATGAATGAAGAGTATCTCCACAAGATCATCATCTTCAAAGTATCAGAGGCATCAGGCTCTTCCATTATACCTTAACTCTATGTGTTCAATAAATTTATAAATTTAATTAACAAATTAAATTAATAAATGTATGTGCCTCCCCACATGTATACTTCATATATGTGTGCTCCATACTTGATCTCTGTTCACATGCATTTTTTTCTACTGAGGGTATATATATTTGTAGGAGAATGAACTCAAGGGTTATGAAAGAATATTTTGTTGTTTTTATCACTGTTATTTCATTAAATGTCTTTACTTTGAACTAAATATACTCTCTGGCTGACTAGTCAAAGTAAACAAATCATCAATTGGGGGCTCATGAGCTATAGTTTAAAGATACTTCTAAACCCCAAAGTACTTAGAAATTGTGATATCTTTGTAGGAGCCCACAGCTTATTGGAGCCCTGGGTGCTTTACCCGGAATGCACTTCATCTCCACTTTTTGAAATCTTTATCTTCCTTCAAGATTCAACTCGAGTACCACTGACTTCTAGAAGCATTCAATGATCCCTCTTATTGAAAGTATTCTCTCCCTCCTCAAATTTTCCTCTCAGCTCTTTATCTTCATCCCTTTTTGGTCCCTGTCACATTCCACCTTGTATTATTTTTACCTATATATCTGTTATATCTGTTTATCCCTACCACTACCAGCCCTAGCTCCATGGAACTAGATGAAGCCTGTGTACTTTTTTATCTTTCTATATCTCAGTCTTATATAACCCCTCTAATATAACCTCTCTAGTTGATCAAATAATCCCACGCCATTCTGTCTCTTCCAACACATTTTTCCCGTCACCCCTACTCTTTCACTTATTTTCAATCTCTCTTGCCCTGATGGCTCATTTCCTACTACCTGCAAACATGCCCATGTCTCCCCTGTCATGAAAAAAAAAGCCTCACTTGATCCCTTCATCCCTACTATCATCCTATATATCATCCTCTTTTGCCCATTGTGGCTAAACTCCTCAAAAAGACTCCCTATAATAAATGCTTCTAGTTTCTCTCTTCTCTCTCTCTTCTTAACCCCTTGCAATCTGACTTTCAACTTTATCATTCCACTTAAATTGCTCTCTCCAAAGTTACTAATGATCACTTAGTTACCAAGTACAATAGCCTTTTCTCCTTTCTCTTTCTCCTTCTTCTCTATAGCCTTAGACACTATTGATCACTGTCTCCTTGATGCTCTCTTCTCTCTAGGTTTTCAGGACACCACTCTGCTGGTTTTCTCCCTATTTACCTGACAGCATCTAGTCTGTCCTTTTGCTGGATCCTTCTCCAGTTCACACCCTCTAAGAGTAGGTATTGCTCAGAATTTTTAGTCTAATTCCTTCCACACTACTTCATATGGGGCTCCACAACTGGTCCCATGAATTTAATTACCATCTCCAAGCTGATGATTCTCAAATCTACCATTCCTGTCCCAGTGTCTCTACTGACGTCCAACAGTCTTTCAGACATCTCCAACTAGATGTCCAATAGACATCTTTAATTCAATATGTCCAAAACAGAACTTATCTTTCACCCTAACCTTCCTTATTACTCTATATAGAGGGCAACACCATCATCCCAATCCCTCAAGCTTGCAATTAGGAAACATTCTGGACTCCTCACCATTTCTCACTCCTATATCTAAGCTGTTGCCAAGGCCTGCCACCTCTGCAACATCTCTCAAACAAACATCTCTTCTCTCCTCCAATACTGTCACTACTTTAGTGGAGTAGCCCTCATACCTTATTCCTGGGTTACTGTATTAACCTACTGATGAGTTTGCCTGCCTCAAGTCTCTCCCCACCCCAATTCATTGTCCATTCAGCTACTAAAGTGATTTTCCTAAAACACAGGTCTAATCATGTCTCTTCTCCTACTCAGTAAACTTCAGGGGCTTCCTATTGCCTCCAGGAGCTCTGTTTCCCATTCAAATTCCTTCATAATCTGGCCCCCTTCTATTTTATCAGCCTTTTTACACCTCCTATATACACCTTTACACCTACTATATAACTCTTTGATCCAGTGACACTGGCCTCCTAGTCATTCCACAAAGAAGACACTCCATCTCTTCTCTCTCAGCATTCTCTGGTTATCCTCCAAGCCTAGAATGGTCTCTCTTTTCCCCTCTCAGCTACTGACCTTCCTGGCTTCCTTTAAGTCCCAACTAAAATTTCATCTTCTACCAGAAGCCTTCCCTAACCCCTCTTAATTCCAATGATTTTCCTGTTTTAACTATTTTCCATTTATCCTGCTTATAGCTTGTTTGGCTTATTTTTGTTTGCATGTTTAGTCCAAGCTTTTTTGAGTTCAGGAATTTCTCTTGCCTCTTCTTGTATTCCCAGTGCTTAACACAGTGATAGGCACAATGTATTAGGTACTTAATAAATGCTTATGGACTGATTGATGAGTGCTTAATAAATATTGTCAAAAGTGAATTTAAAGGAGTGACTATAATGTCCTATTTAAAAGCCTTTCATAGCTCAGGTGCAAAAACATCAAAGTAAAATCAGAAAATATGAATACAAACTACTATTTTTTAAATTAACATCGATAATTGAAAAACACAAACAAAATTCAATTTTTTTTTAATCTTAGCACTTGGCTTTTCCAACAAGGTGCCTGTTTATACTTTAATTCTTTACTTTTGCTTAATTTCACAAAGGTTCCAGTGACCCAAAGAGCAATAAGTACAAAATGAGTACAAGTAGTCTGCAACCTATTTCCAATGGTCATCTCCAAGCAAGAAATTGAGTAAAGGATATTATGGAGAAAATGTATGGCTGGAAAAGGAGATGGGCCAGTGACTTATTGAAGGCAGGGGATAACACCTGGACAGTCCAACCAATTCACTTATACCCACAAAATACTAAAAGTCATAGGAAGACTATGGCTTCTTGGGGTAGTGCTTCTATGAAAGAACATGGATAAGAATTTCACAAGATAAAAAGGCATGAATGGAATGAAAATCTGCACTGATGGAAAGGATAGTCATATCAATGATATGACAGATCCATTTAATGTATTGAAATAATGGTTTTTTAAGACATTACCTATGTCTCTTTTAAATATTAATTTCTGACAAGGGAGTGGATTCAGACAACTTTGGAAAGTTGTTTGAATGATGAGAGGAGTCACTGAAGAATGGAATGACACATTTTCCAGGAAAAATAACAGGGTTTACTTATATTTCCAGACCTGGTGGATGGTGACATGACAGGAACCACCAATCAGCAATCTTGTGAGGCAGGGATGGAAGGGATTTCCAACATGAAAATATTAAATCCTCCAGGACTATATTTCTAGTCTGGATAGAATAGCAGCTGGGGAGGTAGCTAGGAAGGAGTGAAGTTGAAATATATAAATAGATGAGAGAGAGACTCCCAAATAATCAGTTCAAAAGTTTATTTCTGAGTTTTTCCCTATTAAAGCTAGCAACTTGATTACAATATTGTTAATTGGCTGGATTCATCTCATGCTTTTGGAATAACTTGCTAGTTGGGTCTATAGATCTTATTATTTCTATTAGAACTGTTTTTTCCTCTCCTCAATAGTCTACTTTGTCAGTGATAATTTGGCACTAAATTGAGTTAAGCTGAAACTTGGTCCTCCATGATCTTTTCTGAGAATAGCAAAATTTCCTTGACCCATTTTCCAAATCTAAGCTAATCAATTTTCAAACAGAAGGAGGTAAATATTTATTTCCACCTCAAAAAGAAGAAAAGCAAGGTACAAACTAGGTTGATTTACTTGTTTAATTAAACACTTGTAATATGATATTACTGAATTAAACTGTTTAAAGTTTAAATATTTGTCAACCCATATCCCAATAGATTTTGTAGACATTTTTTTACGCCAGCTGTTTATGTCCTTTTACCATTGGAAATTTAGCTGGGAAAGGAAGGAGTGAACAGTTCACGGTCCAGGCTGTTGTGAGCCAGATGAAGGAGGAATTAAGACCGAATGGCTCCCAATGAACTAGCTAAAGTCTGTGAAAGTATTGAGTCCCTCCTATTGAAGACTGTGGGAGTTTTTGGCTGCTTAATAGGATTGTGATTAGGCCCTTCAGACTCTGTCCTTTAAAAGACTCCATGGCACCAAAAAGAAAAAAAAAGAGTCTAATTGCTGACTTTCTATGAAACTTTTCTGAGCTATATGGACATCCTCGAAAACAACCACAAAATTAAATGCTACAGAGTAATAATAGAGTTAAATACTGTAGAATAACAGCAGTCACAAAATTAAATACTTCAGAATAAAATTTACATTTCTGTAGCTTTTTTTGGTTTTCAAAAGAAATTTCTACAACATTAGGAAGAGAAATTACTCTCTGGAACCCACAGGCTTGAAAAGGAAAAGATAACAAAAATCATTTTTTTTTTTAAAAAAACTCGTATTTCTGTATTCTTTAGAGTTTGCAAAGCATTTTCCTCAGATCTTCAGAAGGGAATTACTCCTACAAGGGGAGGTTGCTCACAGTAATAACTCATTTCTGTAGCCCTTAAAAAGTTTTATAAAGTGCTTTCCTTACAGGAACTCTGGCAGAAAAAATTATTCCAAGGGGAAAGATTGTGCTGTCAGTGAAGTGTGTATAGGGGCTAACACTGGGAGAGAAAAGCCCTTTGGTTTATGTTGGACAAAGGAGAATATGAGTGTTCCCTTTGGTAAGAGGGAAAACACTGGCCCAAGGGGAGAGGGTCGCAGCTGGAGTGCTGCAGGGGCTCCCCAGATCGGCCTAAAGCAAGGGGGGCAGCCTCCTCGAGGACGGAGCAGCCTCCCCGCGCTGCAGTTTCTACCTCTGCTACTTAGGCGGCCCATTGTGAGTCAGTCACCGGCAGCATCGGTATTCGGGAGGCGCTAGCAGCCAGTCTGGCGCGGGCCCTTCAAGGCCGCTGTCCTCAAATGACCCCAGGGCCCTGGCTGCCCTTTCAGGTCGGGAGCGCTCAGACAGCCTAGGGCTACTGCGAGGGAGAGAAATGGCAAAGCCCGGGTTCCCTGAGCCTTCCTCCGGGGGGACGTCACCACCCACCCTCTTCTCCGCGTCTCCCTCCCACCTTCCACACCTTCCCCTAGGCGCTGTAGAGAGCGCGTGGCCCCAATAGTTTAGGGGACTGCAGGCAAAAGGCGGCACGAAAATTGCGCCGCAGAGGCGAAGGTAAGAGACATGGACAAACCCGGCGGGGGGCAAAATGGGAGGCAGCAGGCCTGGGTCTGTGGTTGGGGAGAGGAGGAGGAGGAGGAGGAGGAAAGAGGAGGGGGGCTCGGGGTGTGGGCGCAGAGCGTGGGAAGGCTTCGAGCCTGCTGTGGGGGCGGGAGGAGAGCTGCAGCTCTACACTCTCCCGCCCCCCTCGCATTCTGCTCTCCTCTCTCCACTCCCTCCCTCTCCGGAGCCAGCCTTGCTCCCTCCTCCCTCTGCTCAGTGCTCCAGGTGAGGATGGGGAAAGGAGGGAGGACCGCGGGCGCAGCTCCGCTCGAGCAGTCCCCGCGCCTCCCCTCTGGTTTCCAGTTTGGGAACTGTTTCCCACTGACTTTGCAATCGTTTCTCCACTTTACTACGCGTAGCCAAAGCTGGTTTAGGGACATCATGGAAGAATGATATGAGTAACCGAGCCCAGCATTGGCGAGAAGCCGAATGGCCTCCCTACCCATCCCTCCTTGCTCCCAGTACCTAAGTTAGGCATTCACTCCTAACCTCGCTCTTCCCTCAGCTCCCCTCTCCAGAACCAGATCCTCTTTCCTGAGAGAGCGCAAAACCGAGCAGGGACTAGGGATGTGGGAATCACCCAACCCTGGGAAATTGGTTTTCCTGCTAATCACAAAGGAAGTGGACCCTCCTGACCTGGGGGCGGGGTGGGGTGGGGGCGAGGGAAAAGCAGGGCACAGCTTTCTTGTTCCACTGGGCTCTCTGCCCTTTTCAGTTTTAAATTCCCTGAAGATTGGGATTGGATTCCCTCACATGGCCGGGCTCCTCACCCAGAAGCTCTTAATGTTTGTTGTTGGAATGAATGACGGGATACTTGTTGAACTAAGATGGACTTAGAGTCAGGACTTGAGTTCCAATTCAGCGTCCTATGGGCAAATCACTTAACGTCTTCAACCTGTATTCTTCCACTGTCATATCTCAATACTTATGGATCTGAGATACTTGAACTGACAAAGATCTCAGCTCTTGGGCATCTACACCAACTTCTCCTGGGCAACTGTGGTCACTATTCAGTCATAAATTCTCCATTGACCAACTACTCCACAGGTTGGGATGGAGGCCTTCCTTTAGATTTTCCGTTATGGTTCCTTTTTGGAGAGGCAACTTAATGTAGTGAATAAAGAGCTTGCCTCAGAGTTAAGGAATACTTAAGTTCATACACTTCTAAGGTATGTGACTTTGGGCAGGTGAATTAATTTTTCATTTCCCTCAGACAACTCCCTAAGACTCTAAATTACAAAGAAATCGATTATCTGATTTGGTTGGTGGAAGCCCTATAAAATCACAGATAGGGTTCCCCCAAAATTACATTTGTAGAAAGGGGGATAATACTCTTGCACTACTCCCTATCTTGGAGCTACTACTATTAAGAAAGTTTACTGTAAAGCAATATTGTGTTGTGAGCCACCTCTCTAGTCTATGCTACTACTTGCTGAGTGACTTCATTCCTCTCAAGTTTCAGTTTCTTTATCTGAAAAAAATGGAGATAATCATTGTATTGCATCGATATGGGAAGAATGAACTTTTAAAACCTTTAAGCACAATCAACATGTTTAATTATGAGCCTGGGTGGTACAAAAGGGGAGCAAAATCTACCGGAAGAACTTGGTAGAATTTAGGGCTCAACCATACTAACATAGCCCTGATAGAAGTTGTTTTCTTCAGGTAAGCATCCCCAGTCCTTCAACAGATAATATTCCCCTTCTTCCTCTCCCTCTTGCCTTCCTTTTCACCAATATACCTCCTCCTCACCCTCTTTCTCTTACTTCTACTAGACTCTTCTTTTTTCTCCTCTCTTGTCTTCTTCATCCATCTTGTCTCTTGGGTTATGTTCTGGGTTCCATTGTTCAGAAAGAACTTTGAAAAACTGGAGGGTGTATAGAAGACAATGAGGATGGTAAAGAATGGTACTTGAGTTCATACCATGTGAAAACTGACTGAAGGACAATGAGGTGCTTAACCTTAGAAGACTGTAAGAAGGGGCATGATGGCTGTCTTCAGTATTTGAAAAAACATCAAAAAAGGCATTAGAAGCAGATTTGGGGAAACGTGGATAGAAGTTGCAGAGGAAGATAAAGGCTTGATGTAAAGGAAAGCTTCCTCACAATTCCCAGCAATCCAAAAGTGTGTTCCCTCTGACTAGAATTCTTTAAACAAAGGCTGAATGACCAATTGTTAGGTATATTTATATCCTGGGCCCTTAGCATAGTACCCGGAGTATACTAAGTGGTTAGTAAATGCTTGTTGATTAATTGATGTTATAGAGAAGACTCTTGTTCTGGTATAGAGTAGACTAGATGGTCTTTGAGGTCCCTTCTACCTGAGATATTATGATTCTGAGTTTCTTGCTCTTATTCCTCTTTTCTTCCTCTAGTTTCTCTTCTTCTATATCAGACTGGCTCCATTCTTTTCTTTTCTCCTCTTTGTCTTCTCATTTTCTTTTCTTCTAATTTCTCTTTATTTGTTATGCCTTTCTTCCTCTTCCAGTCCTTTTCCTCCTCTTTCTCAGTTCCTCTTCTGGCTGTTCTTGCTCAGCATTATGCGTTTTTCTTCTTTGCTCCTCTATCTTTCCCTATCCATTTTAGAAAAAAGGGAAGAACACGCACCATTGAACACTTGCAGCTAAGTGTGTGATCCTCTTCCTGAAGAGAATAGAGCTGGACCCTGTAAGAAGAAAATTTCTGCTTCTCTTCCAAGGAATGATGATGTGAAGCCACAGGTTGAAAGACTTTACATACAGTAAGAGTATGAGAAGGAAGGGACCACTAATGGTGATTCCCTGCTGAGGGAGGTTACTGAGGAAGCTATTTGTCAACATTATGATAAAAACAAAGAGATGTGTTGTGTTTCATATATGTAAGACATGAATTGCTTTCCAAGATGTAGGAAAATTGAGGCCAACTAGCCTGGCTATGCCTGGTGATGCATGTGAGTACAGATGATACTGCCAGAAAGAACATTGACTAGGGATTTTAATTCTTGGGAAAAAATTGAAGACCTGAGTGGTACATGTGATGTTTTCATCTTTTAAGCTGATGAAAAGCAAAGATATCAGAAGAGAAAGACAGATTTGTGAAGGGAGCAGCTGATTAAGATGATGATATATAAGAATGGAATTTGGGGTTCTGGATCATGGCTTAAAATATAGATATGAAAGGCTCATGGACAGCAATGAAATATACCTAACAAGGGCTGGTAAAAAAAAAAATGTATTTACTTGAATTCTTGCAAATCCAAAGGACCTTTAAGGGGGTGGGAGGGGAGGGGAAGGAGACTGCCTATGTATGTATGTACTCAGCTAGATATCATGAGAGTAACTACAGTGGAGGATGATTAGTAGAGGAGTGTAGAAATTCACTAAAGATAAAAAAAGAAGTGTAATAAAATGTAGGATTTCAGATGATTTATACCCAAATACAAAAACTATGTGTAATAATGTAAACTAGAGATACTAAGTCAATAAAGCAAATTCAACACATAGATATTGAAATGTAGGATAGGATCCATCATTTGAGTATGGCCCTGAAAGGTTATACATTAACTAAAACAGTAGGATAAGAAAAAAGTGCTATGGAGGGAATAGGACTCCATGTGAAGGGACACTCATAAGGAAATCTGGGAAACAAAGGCAAGAAGCATTATAAAGAATATATAAATGAAGTTTAATGGAAGTAGAAACGTGATGTCATCAGAGAATATTACAGAACAGAGATGTCAAACAAGGACCAAATATGGTGGCAACACTCTGGAGTGCCTCCAAAGTAGATTAAAATATAATGAGGAAATATTTAATAAAATAAAAATACCATAAAAGATAGGTAGCATCATATTTTAAAACTAAAAGAAGGGAATTAAGAATTTAAGAACCAGAACCCAAGCTTGGCTCAGACACATGCAATATAATTAATGGAGAACTTCAATTATCTGGACATCTGTTGGCATTCTCTGCCAAAACCAGTGCAGTTAGTAAACTCTAGGCTTGCTTTAATCATATTTTTGTTATTATTTATAAGGTAGAGGAATCAACAAGAAAGTCGCAATTCTGTACATGATTCTGAGCAACAAAGAGAAACTTGTTGCTAAAGTAGAAGTGATGGGAAACACTAAGAGAAATTGATTATTCCATCTTAGAATTTATGATAGAGGAAAACAAGGCTGCATATAGCCTTGATTTTTGAAGAGCAGATTTCAGAGAAAACTTAGGTAGGATTTCAGAGGCTAAAATTGTAAAAGTAAGTCAGTACAGGAGAGATAGGAAAGTCTCAAAAATGAAGGCAAAACAGGGAGAATTCTAAAGAGAAAGAAGTTACCTGAAGAGACTCAATAAACATATAGAATACTTACCAACAACAAAAAAAATTTAAAGGATATGTAAGTAAGGGTAGAAAATGGATAATCAAAATAAAATAATATGCCATAGTCCTGTAACAGTATCAAGAAAGTTAAAGCTCAGAATTAGCTAAGGCAGGTGAGGAAAACAAACAGCAACAAAAAGAAATGTGGGCATTTTAGGCATATTGGAGGGGAAAAGATTAAAGAAAAGAATGTACCACTGGTTGGACTATATTGCGATGACAATATAGGATGAAGGAGATAATCAATTCTTGTTATATTTGTGTTATATCTGCCAAGGAAAATGATCTTCATATTGGAAAAAAAAGGTGGGGGACAGTAAGTAATTAATACCCAATAAAATTAAAGAGATAGTAAAATAGCACCAAGTTACCTATAATAATGTGAAGTCACCTGGTCTAGCAGAATTACATCCCAAGTATTGGTAGGAGTTACGGAGAGGGTAAGGAGAGAGAATGGATGACTGAGTCAACATCAGTAATCTTTGAAAGATTGTAGAAAATCAGATAAGTGTCACAGGATAGGAAAAAAATGTTCTAAGTAGAGAGACAGAGAGGGAGAAACCTACATACTACAAACTAATGATATTGACTGACTCCTACCAAAATTCTAGAATAATATATTATAAAAAATGCTTATAGAACATCTCAGAAATGACAAATATGAGACTGCTGTATATAGTTGTTCCTACATTTTGATTTTCATAATTTTTATCTATACCACATAGTTGTGATAATTACTAATCTACAAAATAATTTAAGTTCTGATCATATTAAGCCTTCTTCATTTCTTTTCACTTTTTAATATTTCCCTTGAAATTTTTACTTTTTTTCCTCCAAATAAACTTTGTTTTGTCTGTTCCTATTAAGTAACCCTTCATAGTTTCATTAGCATAAGACTTAGTCTGTAGATTAATTTAGGTAGTATTATCATTTTTATTATATTGGCAATGACAAACCATGAGCTACAACTATTTTTACACTAATTTGAGTCTTCCTTTATTTCTGTAGAGTGTTGTTTTTAGAAGCTCTCTATATATCTTGTTAAGTGAATTCCCATGTATTTTATGAATTTTATCTATTTTCATCTATTTCATCTCTCCTTCCTAATGCTGATAATATATGTAAAGGTTAGTTATTTTTGTTTTCTATTCTGCTACTTTGCTCTCTCTTAATCATCTCAATTATGTTCTTTACTAATTCTCTAAATTTTCTAAGTACTTATTTTCTACAAATATGGATAATTTTGCCTTCTTTTGGGGCTTTCCTTTCTTATTTGTTATAAACTAACATTTCTAATATTGTGTCAAATTATAATGGAGAAGGGAAGTGTCCTTGTTTTACAACTGAACTTATTTTAAAAAAAACTTCCATGTTTTTTCATTACAAATAATGCTGGATCTTAGATAAAATCATTGGAGGGTTAGATCTGAAAGAGGTGTTAGAAATCATCTATTCCAATATCCTCATTTTACAGAGGAGGAAACTGAGACCCAGAGAAATGGAGCATCTTGCCCATGGTCACATGGTTAGCAAGTGACGACGCAGGGATTTGAAATCAGGTCCTTTTACTCCAAACCTATCATAATCCCTGTCTCATCATGTTGATTTCAAGGGACCTTCCATGTCTACTTCATTGAGTTGTAAACATAAATAAGTACTATATTTGTTCAAAGGG
Organism: Potorous gilbertii; assembly: GCA_028658325.1. Lineage (NCBI taxonomy): Eukaryota > Metazoa > Chordata > Mammalia > Diprotodontia > Potoroidae > Potorous > Potorous gilbertii. The sequence continues at coordinate 408,472,323 of CM053769.1, forward strand.
AAAGGTGTTGGGTTTATTGCTGTTATCATTTACATTTATTGGTATGATCACAGGTTTTGGGGTTTTGTTATTTATATGACTAATTTTACTAAATGTTTGCCTAGTGTGGAATCATACTTTAATTGCCTTGTATAAATCCAACTTAGTCAAAAGAAATACTTTAAGATTTATATACATGTATATATATATATATGTATATACATACATATGTATGTATATACATATATATAGTGTGTGTATATGTAACATATACTACTGTAACCTGCTAGATTTTGGTCAAAGTTTTTGCATCAATAATCAGTAATATTGATCTAGAGTTCACATTCTTTATTTACTTCTCCATGATTTGGATATCAGGGTCCTATTTGTCTCAAAAAAGAAACCATAAGGTACCATTATTGAGAGCAATTTATGAAGCAGAGAGTTCGATTGCTCTTTAAAATGTCTGATAGAATTCAATTGTAAATATATATAGACCAGAGTTTTGTTATTATTCATGGCTTTCAGGGGTTGTCTTTCTAAGATTTTGTTCAGATTTCTACTTCCTATTTTTTAATTTAGCTATTTATCATTTTGTGAGTATTTGTCCATTTCCTTTCTTTTCTCTGGTTCATTAGTTTATATATTAGGCATCATTTCTGATAATTCGCTTTATTTCCTCTCTATTTACCATACCCTTGCCTTGATCATTTTTTAGTTTGGTGATTTGATTTTCCTCCTCTTTGATCATCATTAATTATATTATTTATTGGTTTTGTAAGCCTTTTAAAAAGCAGTTTTTTTACTTATCAGTTAAATAATCTGTTTTCAGTAATTATTCTCTGATTTTCAATATATCTTATCTTGTGCTTTTTTTCAGTGGATGTTATTTGGTTTATTTTCTAGTTTGTTTTTTTTTTAATTTTGAACTCAATTTATTAATCCCTTGGTATTTAAAAAAAATGTCTTCAGGAACACGAATTTGCTTTAAGGACTGTTATAACTGCATCCAATATATTTTGGCATATTGTCACATAGCTATCATTCCCTTTAAAATAGATCTTAAGGATAATTATCTCTAGGATTTTTTCTTATTTGTTCTTATTATTTAGAATATCATTCATAAATTTTTGTCTATATCTTTCAGTGCATTTTTATTGATTACTTTTTTTGTTGCATAGAAGGATTTTTTACTTTCTGCATTCATTTATGATTTTCACATTAACATATGATGTTTTTGTAAAGGTACTCTGTAAAGCAAAAAAACATTCTTTAATATTATTTCTATAATAATTATAATATTAACATGCCCATTAAAATTATCACAGGTCTTTCCTATCTCATTTCTCCAACAATATGCTTGAATTTGTGATTTCCTTCTTTATCTTTCTGCTAGATTTATCCACATCTGAAAAAAAAGGAGTGCCCAAGTCACTTATACTTATTTGTCTCTCTGACTTTTTATATTTCAATTGTATTTTTCCTTAAATCCTTATACATTGTACATTTTGGTACAAATGTATTTTTAAATGATATTGTTTCATTGCGTATGGTGTCATTAAGCACAATGGAATTTTTCTGTTTCTCTTGACAGAACCAATCTTTAGTGTTGCCATATATAAAATCCTGATTGTAACTCATGGTATCTTTTTTAATTGCTTGAAGCATAATAAATTTTGTTACAATCTTTCATTTTAGCCCTGTGTCTTTATGTCTGAAATGTTATGCTTTTATGTAGCAAATTGTTGGAGATTGTTTTCTTAACACATCCTTCTATTACCACTCTTCCATTTTATTGACAAATTTAGTAATTCTCATAAGCAAAGTTAGCATTGTTAATTTCATGCTTTTATCCATTAAAATCTGTTATATGTGTGTGTATATATTTTATATATATATATATATATATATATATATATATATATATATATATATATATATGGAGAGAGAGAGAGAGAGAGAGAGAGAGAGGGAGGGAGGGAGTGAGGGAGGGAGGGAGGCACATATGTGTGTAAATAAAATCATATGGCTTAATACAGAACATATGTATATATGTAATACAGAGTATATGTATAGCATAATATATTTTAAATGTGTGTGTTTGTTTGTGTATACTAACATGATGTACCTATTGGAGGATTTTGATTGTTTTTTTGCTTGCTTTATACTAATCTGATCTCAGACTCTTTCCATAGAACCTTACTCAACTTTCTGGTTATACATGCCAAACCCAAATTCCTTGAATGTAATTTTATTGTACTTTTCTCCTCCCCTCCTCTTTCCAATGCTCCCTTCCTCTCTCCTTCATCTGAACTGAATTTATCTATCTTTCCACTTTCCAAGAAATATTATTTTAATTCACCCCTTTCTTATTTCTTGCCATTCCTAGTGTATTCTCAAATCCCATTTATGAAGTTTTGCACATAAATGCTTTCTTTTTTCTCTGTATGATCTTAATACTGTTTGATATTTTTGGAAGACAAAATCATCCCCCTACAATTCCCTCACTGCTTCCTTGCCCATGTCCTTATACAAAGAATAATTTTTTTTTCTATGGGGACCCATTTCCAGAAATGCTAATTCATGAAGAAATCAGTGTGACACAGTAGGAAGAGCTTTATATCCACAGCATGAAGACCCAAGCTAAAACCAGGTTCTCAAAGTCATCACCTATACATTCTTCTGTCAGTCATATCATCTCTCTGGTTCTCTTTTCTCCCTTGTCTGCCTGCCCTTTCTGCCAAAAGCCCTAGGAACCTACAGCTATCCTTTGCTGGGGTGGTACATGAACTGAAAATACACTTAGAGGAAAGAGTCAACTGAAATATTCATTCCTTCTGGATAGAATCTTTTGTAAGGCTTGGAAGCAGCTCCTCACCTCCACAGGAATGTGTGGGGAAAGTCCTAGACTGACGCATTTTTATTGGTGGAACTTGATTCATGCTCTCTGACAAAAGGATCCTAACTCCAAATGTTATTTTCCTAATTTTCCCAGTTAAGTTTCATGGAAGGAAGAGCTATCACAAAGGAAAGAGCCCTCATTCCTCTCTGGCCCAGGTCAAGTAGTGAGGATCTCTGGCTCTTCCTAGTCTATTTACTTCTATATTCCTGTTTGAAAGATCTTCATCTGTGAAATTCTCCTTCCAGAAGTATTAACTGCATAATCAGGGATCAAGATTCTAATAAAAGATTAGAACTAATCATTCTTCACCCTTTTTGAAGTTTGTTCAGACATATTCTCTCAGAGTTCCTGAAACAAGGAGAGAATTTTGTAAAATAGATATGGTTAACCCTAGAAGTATGTAAACATTAAATACTTAGTTTTTGGTAAGTCTCCTGCTTTACCTTTCATGAGGTTCTTTTGTTTGATGAGTTTGCCTGTTAAATGCCCTGATCACTTCTGGCTTCTTCAGAACTTTCTTTTTGCCAAAAAAATTTAAGCTCAACTTTTCAGGATACATTGTTTGGAGGATGCTTTTCAAAACACAGCATTCCAGTTTTCCTGTAAATTAAAATAGTCTTGTGCATTTCATCCTCTTAGATGCTTGCAAGATTTGATTTCAACACTGAGGTACTGAAGCTTGATGAGTTCTATAGATAATTTAAATTTAGGATTTCTCTTTGTCAAATTTCTATGGACTACATTTATCTGTACTTTGTCCACTGTTTCCAGTACTTTTAAAAAATTTTCTTGTATGATGCCTGGATGAGTAATATTTAGGTTTTTAATTCCATCTCTTTTTGTTGTTGTTGTTGTTGTTAAAAACCTATTACTCTCAAATTATTTTAATCCATTCTGCCCTCAAGCTTAGGTACCTTGGCTTATAAAGATCTAAGGTGTTCTTCTAACCTATTGGGCTGTGTGTGTGTGTGTGTGTGTGTGTGTGTGTGTGTATTTAGTATATATATTCACTATATGTGTGTATATTTAGTATGCATATATATATACATATACATATATATTCAACTTGTGTGTGTATATACACACACACACATAGTTGCTATTGTCCCTTGTTTTTATATTTCCTAGATTTCCCTGCATCTCCCTCCTTCCTTGATCCAAGTGAATCATCCCTTATAACAAATGATATGACTTTATTTTCTCTTGCTCTTGCTCTGACAATCTTTCTTCCATTTTTGCATTTTTGAATTTCAAAGTTGCTATACCATTTTCCAGAATCCAGAGAATCTATTGTATTTGGAGATAATGTCCATTATTTGTTCTGTTATTTTATTTGTCTTTTTGAGCTTTAATTTCTATCCAAATTCCCTCCTTTATTTCTTCCTTTAATTCTTGTTTGCTCTGCATTCTGGAGTTCCTTAAAGGTATTGTACTAATCATATCTGGAAATCTCAATTTGTTCAATTCAATTCCATTCAATTTAGTTAGCATTTATTGAGTGCTTACTATGTGACAGTCACTGGAAATTCAAAGACCAAAAATGATCCCTGCCCACAGGGAACTTTAATTCTAAGGGGGTAAAACAAGGGGGTATAACAGAAAAGTATGTATAAATTATACACAGAGTGGAAACCATTATGTGGGCAAGAACAACACTTACTGGCTGGGGAGATCAGAAAAGGTCTGTAGTAAAAGGAGGTACCTAATCTGTGCTGCAGCATTTTCATTCTCATTGGAGTTTTCAAGTCATTTTCTTGTACTCTATGGTATTTATTCAATATATTGGAATCTTTAGTTGGATTCCTACATAATTCTTTTCTTCTCAGTTTCTTTGCTGCCTTATCTGTGAAGTGGATCTTTGAGTAAGTTCTTTCTTTTCCTCTCTTTGATTTTTGATATCGTTGTTATTTATTACTCTATTAAAAGCATTTATTATTATTTTGAGATGCTGGGAAAAGGCTAGGCTTAGTAGAATCTCATCAGACATAGAAGTCCTATTTACTTAGATTTGGAGTGGGAGGAGACAATTAGGGTTAAGTGACTTGCCCAAAGTCACAGATCTAATAAATGTCGGAGGCAAAATTTGAACTCAGGTCCTCCTCACTCTAGGGTTGATGTTCTATCCATTGTACCACCTAGCTACCCCTAGGTTTTCTTAAAATAAGTTTTTATTGCTGTCTTCTGTTTCTTACATCATCATAGTTATCCCAAATATCCCTTCCCCTCTCTTCCAGAGAGGTATCCCATATAACCAATTATATTTTTAGAAAAAAAGAATTGGCACAACTTGTCAATACATTGAAAAAGTCTGAAAACATATGCAATGTGTAACATCTACAGATTTTCCACCTCCACAAAGAAGTAGGTTGGGAATATCTTCTCATATCTCCTCATTTGAATCCTGCTTGATCTGTAGGTATATATGTATGTATGTATATACATATATCTTACATTTACTTTTGATTTTTTGGTGTGTGCTTCTTTCCATTTACATTGTAGTTTCTGTGCATATTGTTTTCTTGGTTCTTATTTCACTCTGCATCAGTTCATATATATATATCTTTCCATGCTTCCTTATATTCATTACACACATCATTTCTTAACAGTACAGGCTTATATCATCACATTCATGTACAATTTGTTTAGTCATTCACCAATTGTTTCTTAGCTATCACAAAAAGTACTGAATAGACTTTCTTCTTATAGATGACTTTCTTAGAGTATAAGCCAAGGAATGAGCTCTTGAATTCCAAGAGTGTAAACATTTTAGTCATCTTATTCACCTAATTCAAAATTGATCCAAAATGACTGTACCATTTCACAGCTTCAACAATATATCAAGTGTGCTTATCTTTCCATAACCCTTCCAAAATTAACTGTTGCCATTTTTGGTGATTTTTTTTTGCTAGTTGCAGGGTATATGACATGAAATCTTATGGCTGTTTTGGTTTGCATATTTCTTATTAATATTGATTTGGAGCATTCTTTCATGTGGTTGTGAATATTTTGCACTTCTTTTGAGAATTGTTTGTCCATATCTTTTGACCACTTACCTATTAGAGAATGGCTACTAATTTCCCATAAAATTCTCACTGATAAACTGAAAATTAGGGACCAGACAATGGGACAGTTGGGTGGATTGGGAATGGACTGAGTAGTTGAACCCAAAGAGCAATCAGAATGACTCAAAGACCAGCAGAAATGAGAGAGGTCCAGTAGAATTCTCCAAAGATGTGTACTTAATACTGTGCTAAATGATTTAGCCTTTGGGGGACTGAATAAAAGAAGAGCTCACATGATTATCAAATTTGCAGATAATCCAAAATTAGGAGAAATAAATAGTACACGGGTTGCCTCAACAGAATCAGAAGTGATCTGTCTAGATTACTTTCTAGTGATATAAAATATCGAATCACAGCTAAGATCAGATAGAATAAAAATTAAGATATCTTTGGGCTCAAAAAAATCTATTTTACAAGTACAAGATGAAGGAGGTGTAGCTAGTCAACATTTTGTTTTCTCGGTTAAAAAAAATATAGATATTTTAGGGGGTTTTAAACATCAATATTAGTTAACAGTAGTAAAAACTTTTTCTTTTCTTGCAAACCTTAAGATTCAAATGTTGTCTCTTATGATGCTTTTAACAACCCTGTGAGGAGGGGAGAGGAGGAAAGAACAAAAATTGAAAAGTGTCTGCTAGTGCCAGGCACTTTGCTAATAATTACTTTACAAATATTATCTCATTTGATCCTTACTACATAGTGAAATTGGTGCCATTATTATGCTGGCTTAACAGGAAGATGAAAGTCAGCCTGAGGGAGGTTAAATGACTTACTTGAGATTTGCCTGGGGTCACATAGCTACCCACTGTCTGAGGTAGTATTTTAATTCAGGTCTTCTGAACAAAGGAAACAAAACAAAACAAAAAAAAGTTAATGCTATCTTAGGCGTTAAACAGGGTTGGAACCGACTTATCTCAGGAGGCCACTTCATTCTCTCTAGGTCTTTCAAACATAGTCTGTGTCTCTCAGAACGTTACAGAGGGCATTTGAGTTAGGTTTGGATTTTACTAAAATGACTTCAAGCTCCCTTCCAACTCAGAGATTTTTGCGAATTTTTCTCCTCTCTCCCCATCCTCCTCTTCCTCCAGTCTTTTCCTCCTTCACTCATCTTTTTCTACTTCGACTTTCTATCCTTATTAGGAAAAAGTGACAAAGTAATGTATTTACTAAAAGCCCTGGTTTCCACACGTCTGTGGGAGTCCTCTGGTTGCCTAAGGGCAGGCTAAAGGAATGGGAGGATAGGGAGGGATAAAAGATCTTTATTCTCTAAACTTCGTGGGGCTGCTCCCTGAGTTGCCCTGACCTCCATCCTCACGTTTCTTCCCTATGCTTTTCGTTATCTAGTCTTTCTCCTTCCCTGCAGCCCAAACTATGTTGTGAGGGTGGATTAAAGGCTACTTAAGTGTTTATTAATGAATCTTGCCTAGTGGGCATCGGTTGAGACCCACGACCTAGCCTCCCCTCCGGCACCCTTCTTCTTGAGTACGGTGCCCATATTCCTTCTCCTTATATCTTCTTGCTCTTGTTCTCCTCTAGCTCCCATCTTGGTCTTTCTTCTTCTTCCTTCTCCCATCCTCTTCCCACTTTTCTCCCTCTTCCTAGCCCCTCACCCTTGGGACTCATAAACTGCCGAACCCCCTCCGCCCAGGTGGTCACCTCCTGCTAGGCCGCCCTGCTCGCCTCCCACCGAGCCTGCCCTGGCCGGAGGGCGAGATCGGTGCGCGGTCCGGGGGAGCTTTATGTAACACGTTGTGCTTTAGTCCCGGGCCAAGAACCGGCCGCCCTTGGTTGTTTTCTCCCCGTAAATTTTTCAGTCTCCCTTGTTTTGAAAGGAGATCAGTGGCCTGAGCCCCTTTCCCCAGGTCTCCCGCCTCCCTCTTTTCTTTTTTATGCCCATCCTCCAGCCCCGAGGCATTAGGTGGCTCCGGGCTGTCTATGGGGGAAGGGAGGAGGGAAGAAGGGAGGGAGGCTGTAGCAGCATTTCTTCCCTTGTTTACATGTGAGTTCAGGAACGTGGGGGTATTATTTTGGTGTTTGGGGTTGTGTTTGTGCGCTGTTTTGTTTTATGATTTTTCCCGATTAAAAAAAATAGCTGCCAGTTTCCATGTGTCGTTGTTTTTAGTCACCCCCAGACTCCGGTTTCTTCCTTGCCCAGGGGGCTGGTGCCTTCATCTCTCCCCGGCCCGCACCGCCCGCGCTCTCCTCTCTCTAGCCCAGGCCTCGCATCCTCCCCATTTGTTAAACACATCATTAGGACTCGCTCTGGGCCTCCATTCCCCCGGCCCGGCCCCACCCCCTGCCCTGAAATGTATTTCCCAGATAAAAGGCCACCGTGGGTGGTCTCCACCTCCTTCCCTTGGGGGCTGTAACTTCCCTGGGCCGCTGGGGGGGTGGGAGGCGGAGGAAGGCAGGACTTCTCAGGTTGGTGACAGCCTGAGAAACTCCCAGAGAAGCTCTCTGGGAGGCCTGGAAGGCGAGAGGCGAGGAGCGGGGGCGGGGGCGGGGGTGGGGGTGGGGGGGAGATGTTGAGGAACTAAAGGGGGTCACTGCTCTTTGAAAGGAGCGACTCCCCCTTTGGAGGGGTTCTTGCCACCCCCATCACGTCCCCCCACCGAGGAGGAATAAGCAACCCTTTGAGGGACAAGAAGTAGAATGGAAGAGGGCGGGGGCTTTCCCTTTTGGATTTCTGATTGCATACGATTGCATACTTGGTTTTTACAAAAGCTGACCTCAAAGCCCCCCTCTTGTTAGGAATCTCATTCTCAGCTTTTAGTTCGTCGCTCTCGGCCTTCCACCACTTCCAAACCTCCCAGAAGAACACTACACTGTTTTAGCTAGAAAGAACCTAAGAGATCTACCAGCCCAAGCACCTTCTTTATACAGAAGAGGAACTGAGGTTGAGAGAAGGGTAGTAATGTGTCCATGGTCACCCAGCTTCTAAAAATACTAAAAATAATACTGACATTTATATAGCACTTTACGGATTAAGAAGCTCTTTACATATATTATCTTATTTGAGCCGTACACAGATTTCAAGAGAGGTAAATTAACTATTATTTTATCCTCATTTTAAAGGATACTGAGGCAAAAAAAAAAAAAGGTGATGACTGACTAAAGTTAGAGGATCGTGAGTGACTGAGATGGTCCTAGATTCCCGGTTTTTGATTTTGTTTATTTTTTAAAGCAAATCCAGAGCTCTTTACAATGTCCATTTAGTGTTCAGTAGGTTTTGTGTGTGTGTAGACTTTGACTCTTCATGACCCCGTTTGGGGTATTCTCGGCAAAGATACTGGAGTAATTTACCATTTCCTTCTCCAGCTCATTTTACAGATGATGAAACTGAGGCAAACAAGGTTAAGTAACTTGCCTAGGGTCGCTCAGTTAGTAAATGTCTGAGACCAGACTTGAACTCAGGACGATGAGTCACTCTATCCTCTGGGCCACCTAGTTGCCTCTAATTTGTCTACTGACTTCACCACTAATGCCATCAGCACCACCCTTCTTCTCCTACTCGCTGTGTGCCTGTTCTTTTCAGTGCCCCTCCCCCCCTCCATAAAATCTAGAGTGACATAAATCCCCCAGGACCTCAGACTCTGTGGTTGGAAACTGGAGAAGTGCATTTTCAGTTGCACTTTCAGAAAAGACCGAAACGATCCTATGTTCATAAGATCAGATGCTAGATAGAAGAACCTTAAAGAGTCAGACTCAACCTCCTTTTAGCGAGAATGTGGCCCAGAGAGAATGTGGCGAGCCCAGTATAACACAGGTTAAGTAAGCATAGCCTGAATTCCGACTGAAAACCTCCTGTCTTCCAAACCTGAGTTCTTTGCGCCACATCACTCTCCCTCTTAATGTTTGTAAAATGAATGAATGAGTGAACAACTGCTTCCCAATTCAGTCATCTGTGAGCTAGCTGCCCCCAGGCCGAGATTTCCGTACCCTGCTCAGAATAAGACTGCATAAAGGGAGGAGGAGGGAGAAGAAGCAGCTAGAGTGACAGTCCTTAATCCGCCCGGGAAGGGAACTTGAGAAAAATGACATTGTCCATATTAATGTTATTCTCTTAGCCAAGGCACAGGGAGTGGGGGGTGGGGGGACCGCAAAAAAACCAAAACAAAATTAAAACAAAACTTGACCCTCAAGAGGTGCACCCAGGAAATTCACAAGAGGTATGCTTTAACTGAGAGTTCCTCCTAGGCTTGGAGTAGTCTTTCCCTAACCGAAGTCCCTGGAGGGGGCCGAAAGAGCGCTGGGGCTGAATTCCTGCCCCTCCTGAGCAGAAAATCTGGAATTCGTTAAGATGGGGCTGTAAGAAAGGGGGAGGGCGAAGATAAAAGTCAGATTGAAGCCAGGCGGAAAAGTAAGCTCAGGACACTCGCTTTTGGTAGCCTGTGCCCGGAGTTAATCTGTCCCGGAGATGCGCTTTACTGTCAGCTCTGGTCGAGCTTGCTCCCTGCCAACAGAAAGCCCTTGCGGTGAGAAAGGTCCAGTTGCCCCTCCTATGCCCCTGCGGGCCGGATGGGACTGCCTTTGTCTGAGAAAAGGGCTTTGTTTTGGGGGAGTGAGGGGGTTGCTTTCCGTTCTCTTAAAGTTTAGGATTTGGGAAGTGGGGGGAGGAGAAGGAGGAGAGAAACAATGGAAGGAGCTATTAAATCACAACCTAAGAGAAGGGAGGGGGAAGAAACGCTGAATTAAAATAGAAGAGCTGGATTCGAATTCCGAATATTACCGGCAAATATCACCCTCTCTGGGCCTTGCTTTTCTATTCTGTAAAATGATACGATTCTCAAGCTCTAAACATGATGCATTTAGAAAATTTAGGCAAAACCGTCATTGGGCACGCAGCCTAAGAAGTCTGTGAACTTTCTTTCCACCTGCCACTGATTCCCCTCAGTTCCTACACTCCTTGCCCCTCTAAACGCCCAAGTTCAGCCCACTCGTACTTTCTCTCTACACCACTACCACCGCCGCCACCACCATCACCACTACCACTCCAATACACACACACACACACACACACACACACACACACATGCGCGCGCGCGTATATAGACACACACACACACACACACACACACACACACACACACACACACACACACACACACGCACGCACACAGCTGCCCTGCCCATTCGGTTTCCCGTGGTCTGACATGACATTTGTTTCTAATTAGCAGTTACCAAGGACTCAAAGCTAGAAATGTGGCAAACATGATGAGCGGGGAGCCCGGGGAAGGTGGACCTTTTCCCTGCATTGAAAGTTGTCTGTCATTTAATACAGCTGTTAAGACACTCCTGGGTGCTCCTTGTAGCCAACGGTTGGGCTGAATACTTAGTTCAGAAATTGCACAATATCTGTAAATTTGTGAGCCAGGATTGGCAAATTTTAACTCTTAACGGGTGGAGTATCCATTGGATACTTACGTTTTGTCTTTTAGAGAGAAAATAAATGGTGGAAAGAATACTGGATTTAAAGTCTGAAGACTTGGGTTCCAATCGAGCTTTGCTAGTTATGTTTTGTAGTGTAATAAGAAATTCATTCTAGTCTAGTGGCTGGTTTTGGAATCAAGGCTCTTATACAAAAGCTCCCTAGCCTCAGTTTCTCATCTGCAAAATGATGGTAAAAATAAACACACGACTTTACTCTTAAGGTAATTGTGAAGAAAAGAAAAGCACATTGCAGGTCCCTTTCTTTCTCTGGGTCTGTTTTCCATGTGAAGTGAGGGGGCTAGCGCTAGATCTCTAAACTCCCTTCCAACAGTACCGGCACGAGCTGTCATCATAAGGATAATTATCAAGTTGTATTTGTATATCCCTTTAAAGTTGACAAAATTCTTTTGAATTTATTATGTCCTTTGATTCTGAAATGATGAATGTGTCCAGAATACAGTCAGTGAGCAGTTGAGGGAAAGGGGAGGACATCTTCTATAGGCAGCAGTGTCTTTGGACTATGTTGTCTAAAATCAGACCTTTTCCTTCCTGCCTGACCGATGCTTTGTAGATCCCAGATAGGATTTCTGGAAGCCTCTGGTAATCTACCTCTCCTTCCTTGGTGAAGAAAATCTAAGGAGGCTACAGGAATAACAGATACATTTCTGGATCTACCCAATTGCACTTTCCATTTCTATTAGTTTCTTCTTTTAATACTCATTCAAATAGGCAAACCAGCTCCTGTAATTATTTTGAAGGTCTGTTGTTTACTTTTCAAAGTCTTCTTAACTAAATAGGTGACAGTACTTTTCCTATCCAGCAAACATCTGAGATTAAGCTCCTACGAGACAGTCTGAAAAGGACAGCATTTTAACTTGAACAATCAAAAGCAAAGTGAACTTTAAGAAAAATGAGTTATTTTAAAATCAATCATTGTGATATTTAATTTTGTCAGAGTATTCAAAATTCTGAAAATGTTTCATATTGTAGATAATGAGATTTAGAGCTGACAGACCAATGAATGTTTTTTTTTAACCTTCATGGAAATTAAGGAACAATAACAATTTTTAAAAACCTAAGTCAAAGACTAAAATCCTTCTTTTTCTTCTATTGGCCTTAAAGAAGTCTTAATGAAAATGAAATTATTTCATGTTAACTTGATATAAAGAATTAATTGTTTTTCTTTAGGATTTATGAAAAGAAATCTAGCTACTTTCTGTGTAGGCAGAATGTGCCAACTAGACTTAAACATAATTGATTTCTTTTCTGAAAGCTTCTGAGAGAATTATGAGGGAAGAGTAAATGACTCTAACCCCCACAATTTCTGTGTTATGTGTGTTTTTAAGAATCAGCTTATTAGACATAACTAATATTTTAATAGACTCTGAAATGAAAGTCATGTGAGAAAATCTAGCCATATTCCTGTTTCCTTTTTTGAGAGATTTTACCAAGAGAATATTTCTGTTTTTGTTTTGTTTTGTACAAAGCAGTAACTTTTGACTAATATTTAACAAAATGAGTGACCTTGGTGTTTAATCTGCAACTAATTTCACGTCATTCTGGCTACTGGGTTGTTTTGTTTTTTTTAAGTTCAGTATTTGAAGTGAACTTCCATTTATTATCAAATGTCTTTGGTTTAACAAACCTGTGTCAATAGGAGAGTAGTGTAGAGTAAAACAAATACTTTGTATTTTCCTGGTAAATAAGATTCAGTCTCAAAAAAAATTAAAAATATGTTGACTGCTTTTTAGGAATAACCTTTAGACTAAAGAGGAAAGGGAAAGAGGACACCTGTTTATTGGCATTTGGAAAACAATTCAGAACGTGTTATGCATTATTCATCTAGACTCCTTGTTTTCAACTCTCAGTCTGAGGAAAAGAAAAAGAACACTTTGGAAGACAAGATACATTGAATAACATTTAGGGAATTAGAAAAATGCTGCATTGTTGTAGCATATAACTTTCTAGGTAAATAACACTAGAATATAATTTCCTAGATAAATGAAATATGAAACTCTATCTGTAAGAAAATAACTTCCCAGGTAAATTAAGACTTGACTGAACTTTCTTTTCAAAAATAAGTAAATCCTTTAAAAATGTGGAAATGTACATATATAAATAATTCTATTGTAATTCTTGGGGTACTCTGCTTGAAGGTCCCCAGAAAATTTATCCTGAATTCAAGGCAATCTCTCATTCAATAACCATTCAAAAACTATAGTTCATAAATCTCCACTATGTCTAACTTTACCAGATAGGAGACACAATAGTTCAAAACAAAAGAAATTCAATCAAACAATGTTGTGGGGGGCAATGATAAGAAAAGACACCACCCTCATGCATACAATGGAGTATCATTTTCCAGGGGTTATCACTTCAGTGTACGAGGTTACCTAGAGGCAGAGGACATATGTGACCAGGGAACACATTTGTAGAACACACACATAGCTAACACTCATGTCCAGGGAAGTAGGGTACCAACCAGGAATCCATATAAGCAGGGTCCATACAAGATCAAGACATTTCATACCTTTGACCCTGCAGGGTTTCTGCTGTCCTTTCATGATGTCATTATGATGGATGGCCTGTGCTAGATATATTTTCTCTGCTAGGCATCTCTGGTCATGAAATTTTCTCTACTACCATCTCCTGGCTCTCTGCTCCCTTCTACTAAGGTGAGGTGGCCAGAAAGTCTCTCCCTGACAAGGGCATGCTGTCTTTTTCATTCCCAGCCCTGGGCTATGAGACACCATACCTAACCTGGCAACAAACAAAAGCTGGCATGCGCATCCCAAGCTAAGATTGTCTTTTTTAAAATTATCGTTATCTGTATCTGATGTTGATTCAACGTCTATGTTTCCAGACAACTGATTTTAAATTAGAAATCACTAGTAATTTCTGATCAACCTGTTGTTGATCTTGTGACCATTTTATTAAGTCTTCCTTCCTTCCCACCGCCCCCCCAAAGCAGCCTCACAAGAGCTATTATGGAGATCGAGACCACAAAACCCACTCTCTCCCAAGATCCTCCCACAGTGGCATGCAAATTAAATTGAGAAAGAACAAAGCTTCTGAGCCACATTCCTCCCTTTATTATGAATAATGGCAAACAGCAACAACAAAACAAAACCTGGTTTGTTTTTTAGGGGTGTTGGGGGGGTTTTGGTTTTTTTTGGTTTTGGGGTTTTGTTTTTTTTTTGGTTTTTGCTATATTCCAGCCAGGATATTACCTCATGACTTACCTACACTATACATCATAGTAAATTACTTACTAAGATCAGACCAGGACTCAATATCACGTCTTCTGTCTCTAAATTTAGGCTGTTTCTACCATACCATATTGTTTCTTTTTAAGACAAGAAAAAAAATGATAAAAGAAAAGAAGTCTCAGTGACTGTGAAGAATAATTCACAGTCTATTGTAGGAATCTCAGTCTAGTTCATTTCTTCCAGGCTCTGCACGCAGCTCGGATCAAACAGACCAAAAATGACTAGACTCCGATGGTCATATCCAATTGAATAACTATACCACATAGCTCCTTACCTTTAGAGTGGAGGATCATAGAATCAGAATGTTTAGATGTGAGAGTAGCTCATAGGTTTATAGAAGGTTAAATTTGAAACTACTTTTGAGATCATTTAGATCAAATCTTCATTTGACTAAGGAGGAAACTGAGAACCAGAGAGGAAAACAGATTTGCCCAAGAACATACAGTAAGTGTGATCCTCCCTTTTTCTTCCAAGACTAAGCCCATAGGGACAAATCTATATGCAATGTCTACCAAGGATATATGTATTTATGGACCAGTTCTACAGTTCTATCCATCCAATTGAATATCCAAGTCTGTGATTTCAGTTGTATCTGACTCTTCATAACTCCATTTCAGATTTTCCTGGCAAAGAGACTAGAGTGGTTTGCCATTTTCTTCTCCAACTTATTTTACAGGTGAGGAAACTGAGGCAAACTGTGTTAGGTGACATGCCCAGCATCACACAGCTAGTAAGTGTTTGAGGCTGGATTTGAACTGATAAAGATAAGGCTACAGGGTTCTATCTACTGTGCCATCTAGCTGCTTCAGTCTGAATAATAGACTTTCTTCATTCACTCGCTTTTTTCTCAGAGAATAAGACCAGGGTGTTTTGAATGATTATAGGTCTCATTTAGGAGGTCTGCTGTGTTCTGAAGCTTAGTGCAATGAGGATAACATCATCTACACATAAGCACATGTGTTTTGTGGAGAATACATACATATACGTGTTTTGTATTTGGTCTGATACTACTAATCATAGCATTGTTGAACAAAGTTTCCTCTGTTTCTATATCTATCATCACAAGCTTAAAAGACAATTTCTTGGAGAACCTTTAAGGATATGATTTGATCTAGCAGATCAAAATTTTTTTTATAGTTATCAAGGAGTTACTTGTGTTCTATATACCTTTCAGTCCATGTGTAACTGTAAAGATGTGGTTTGTTGTAAGATACCATTTAGGAAAGCATGTTTGCACCCTTCTCATGTTTGTATCAAGGGTATTTTCAAAATCTGTAACTTTTTCTAATAACAATTTTCTAGAAATGGAAAAGGAGGCATATGATACCTTTTCAATCTCATTTTGGGGGCAGTAGTAATGTCTGTGCTTTTTTTCTAAGCCATTCAGAATCTCTTCCCCCTTCCTTTCCCATCCCCACTATAATTTTGGATTTCTTTGGAATCTCTTCCTTTTACCATCAATGTTTGTGTTCTCCTACATTAACCTTCTCATATATTCTTCTATTATTAGTTTAGTAGAGAAACTATTCTCACCTTTTTTTCCTTTAGTATCATATCCTTATCAGAATATAAACATGATGGTGGTACTGTGATTGATGGAGAGAACAGTTTATTGTGGAAATCATAATATAACTTCTCCATTTTTTCCAGTTTGCGGTCCTATTTAAATGCTCTTTATAATAGTCTGACTTAATTTCATCTCATGCCAAGTTGTCTGTAATTTTGTAATTTAAGATTATGTAATCTATAATATTCCTCCATCATTCCTCAAGAATACTGAAAATAGGTTATATTTTAATTCATTGTTGTTCTCAATTGCTACACTGATACCTTGCAAGGACATCAAGTTTTGGTAACTGATAGGCCCTTTGCCCTCCTCATTATTCTGATCACTTTATACTGGTTAAACTTTTCTAAGAAGTAAAAATTGTGTCAGTGTCTGATCCTTTATCCATTTCCAATATTTTAGCATCAATGGCTATTTTAAAGAGGTTACTTTGAAAATGTATTATTTGCATGCCATATATTTTCATTTTAATTCTTCTAACTAGATCTTGTTTTTGAACTAGTAGATGGTCTGCTTGTACATAGATAGCTGTTTCTAAAGTGACTACTATATAGGAAACCAGTTCTTTCCTATCCATTAAAATATAGCCAGTTTAATTTTCCTTGGTGCTATTTGGTGCTCATCACATACAATACCTACTGATACTATTTTTGAAAAACATATTCTTGACAGTTTAGATATGTGGCTTCTTTCATTTTTTGATCTTCAGTTATATTTTCCAATATATTTTTTACTATTCTCCCCTGTGCCCACATTTGTTTTTTAGACACTGAATGTTAAGGTATACATTGATTTGTCTTGAAAAGCCTTCTCACTTTCTCTAGAGAATTCTTCTATCTTCTTATTCTTTACAATAGACAGAGAATAAACTGAAGTAAATTTCACTGTGATCTTTTTGTTTATACTCATCATGAGCACTGAAATACAGTATAACCAAGGGTCTTGTTGTTGCCTTTGGAGAAACAAGTACCCAACTCTACCTGTTCTTTTATTTGCCTCTCCTAAGCAGACCTGTGAGCCATCTTTCCAGCTACATGCAACTTCCTTTTGATTTTTGGTTTCACTTACGATGAGAATGTCAAGATTGAAATTATTCAGTTCTTCCATTAGTAAGCTAACTTATTGGTCATTAGACAAGAATTTCACATTTAGAAATTAGTTAATGATTATGGAGAGTCCAGAAATGGTCTGACTCTTAGCATCCTTTGCACTTTTCCTCCTACTTTCCTATTTTCACTGCTGAAATACAAGTTATACAGAACTGAAGACCATTTTATACTTTTCTTTGTTTCATTGGTTGCTATGGGCAAAGCAGCCTGCCTCTCTATGATGAGCCTCTCTATAAGTAGCTAGGCTGATATGTGGAAAGTTAAACTATTTTGTTTCTTTGGACTATACCTGAATACTTTCCAGCAGAGTAGAACTTTCCAGAGGTCATATTCCCCTTGCACAGTACTTGAAAATCTAGAACCACTTCTACATCATGATGAGACATTTGTGTAGGGTTTTCATGGAAGATAATAACTGATATATTGTGAGTGTTTTATAAAATGTGGGAGAGGAAGGAAGGTTTCACTGATCTATATTGTCTCCAAGGCTTAGTTTTAATGAACATATCAAAGTCAGAAAGGGAAAAAAAATCTGATTAGACATGGGAAAAATGGGATTTTTAGACTCAGGCCATTCTAGTTCAGTGGTGTAGGTCTGAGGTAGCAAGAAAATAAGACACTTGTAGTCAGGTGTCTATTAAATGCCTGTTGCATGTCAGGCATTGCACTAAGCATTGAGAATCCAAAGAAAGGCAAAAATAGTTCTTGTCCTCAAGAAGCTCATAGTCTAACAGGAAAAAAAAACAAATGATATATGTATGCACATGCACAGGCATACACACAGAGAATTAGGGATATCTAGTAAATGTTTAACAAGTGACTCTTCTGGGGAAAAAGTATGTAAGATACACCTTTAAATTTAATCTTCACTAGTAACATTTTCTCCATCACTTTCTTAAGTCTAGACAATCAGCACAACAGCAACTCAAGCATTGATTTGTAGTATTTGTGGTTTTCTGTAGTAGAGATGCTCACATTGCAAATTTAAAACTCTGTTCTTTCAAGCAGGCACAAATGTTCTCCATCATACTTGTATAAACTGGAAATAATCTGAGAGGAAAGACACTAGCATTATGGAGAGAGAAAGTAAAAACTTCTTGCAAAAAGTGGAATTTTCACTTAGACTTGAAGAAATTCAGGAAGAAGAGGTTAAGAGGGAGAGAATTTCAGGTAGGTAAGGCAGTTAACATTTAGCAAAATTAAGTTTTTCCAACAGTAACATAAAAATGTATATTGAGTGAGCATACAGCATTAGTTCAGTTGGGTACAGTTCCCTTGCCTATACATTTCACAATGTGCCCCACACAACTCCATTTCCCACTCCCTTCTCCCCTTGCCCTCCAATTCACCCCTCTAGCCACTCATGCCTGGCAAGAAAGTAGGTTAAACTAAAAGGACATCTTGACTTTTGATACTTAGGAGACCAGGAAATTACATTAATATTTTTAAATCTTATTATTCTTTACCAATTCATTCTGAGAGCCAGATAGAGAAGACAGATAGGAATCTGAGAGAGACAGAGGCAGGGACAGAAAGTCAAAGAAAAAGAGAAGAGGAGGAGGAGAAAGAAGGGAAGGAGAAAGAGGAAAATGAGAGGGAGGAGGAAAAGGAGAAGAAAGGGGGGAGGAGAAGGAGAAGGATGATGCTTGTTTTCTGAGCATCACATACTTTTTCTGTCATCCTATACTTTAACTTCCATAGTCTGCCCTCTTTCATCCACAGCCTATGATCAAATTACATGGCATTAACTTATCTATATCCATATTTTATCCTTCTTTCCCTTGCCCAAGAATGTAAGTTTATTGAAGCAAAAAACTGTTTCATTTTTTAAAAGGAAAACAAAAAAACCCAGTATCTAAAAAGTTATTTTTACATGGTAGGCACATAATAAATGTTGGATGACTTGAATCATAAGATTTAGAGCTGGCAGGGGGCTATGAAATCATCTAGTTCAACATTCTTATTTTACAACATTTTTTATTTGGGCCCAAGGAGTAAAGTTCACTTGATCAAAGTCAAATAGATAGTAAGTAACAGAGCAAAGTTTCAAACACAAATCCTCCAAATTCAGTACTCTTTCTTTTGCCTCCTGTTGCATGGAGCTGCTCCCAGTTGAGAGGTCTACTTCAGTTGGATTTCCCATTGTTACTTCATGCTGCATCTTTATATGTTCCCATTTATGCCACATCTACCTCCTGGTTCCATTCTGCATTTATTTCATGCTTTTAATTTCTTTTACTTTTGGATACTGACCTTTTTTTCTTGTCTTTTGTACTATCCACACTTGGGTTATTTATCTTCACATCAATTCCTTTATTAATTCAATTTATCTTTCAGTCATACTCATTTTTTCGTTGCTACAACTGTAAGGAGTTACTTCATTTAAATTTATTTTTCCCTTTGGGGACCATTAGCTTTTCTGGACTCACCAGGATCCTAAAGTAGGAGAATGTCTGCATGGAACGACCAGATCGAACCAGAACTAAAAGTTCTTGTTGGTCTGCCCAATGAGAGGCAGAGAATTTCAGAACTAATTGAAGGCTTTGACATACAAAGGACCCATAGAGATAATTTTATACAACTCTTTCATCTGACAGATGAAGAAATCAAGATCAAGAGAGGCCAAGAAGTTTATTCAAGGTCAAATAAAAGTATCAGCATAAGAATTAAACCCAGTCTTGGAATCCAAAGCTGTTTCTCTTTCCATATACTGTTCACTGGGCTTGTCATCATTTTTATCCTTGCTATATTGCTGTGCAGGTCTCATTCCTCTTTCAGATCTCTAGTCATTAGACTGTAATGCTTTCCTCTTGGAACTGTCAGGGTTTAGGGAACTCTTTCTAGGGTCAGTGAAAATTATAATTGTTGGCTTAAATTAGAGTTGAAATTTTGGTTTCTTTCCAATGCAACAAATAGACTTAGCTTTAATTATAGTATAGGTACCTAGTTTCATCATCTATAAAATGAACAGTTATATCAGATAGCCACCCAAGTTTATTTGAACTCTAAATTTGTGAATCCTATTTGTTTTGGGGGAGTTAACAATTTTCCTCTCATGTTGCACATAGATTGCCACACGCTTGCCATGCCCCTTGGAGAGTTTTCAATAAAAAATTGTGCCTACTGTTCTAGGAGTAAATATCAAGTATAGAACCCATAAGGAAGACTCAAAGTAAAGAAAGGAGGAGGTGATCTGAGCTACAATGAAACCTAAGTGATCATTTACAACACCTGAGTCCTTCCTACATTTTTTTTTCTTTTACAGATGAGGAAATTTAAGACTAGAGAGATGAAGTCATTTGTCTAAGATCACAGCAGTAGTAGTAGGTAGTAAAGGGTAGTAAAATACTTTAAGGTTTATAAAGAACTTTATTTCATTTGCTCCTCACAATAAATCTGCAAGGTAAGTGCTTTAATTATCTCTAATTACATATGAAGAAATTAAGACTAAGTGACTAGTACTGGGTCATACAACTAGTAATCATTTGCAGAAATATTTGAAGTCTAGCACTTTATTAGGCTACTTAGTTGCCTCCAATATGGCAAATAGCATAACCAGGATTCAAGCACACATCTTCTGATTCCAAATAAAGTATTCCATCCATTTCACTATACACTGGGCTTATTGTCTTTTTTTAAAATTTCAAATGAACTGAAAGTACTTGAGTCATGAACTCACAAAGTTTCAGACTTCGTTTTTAGTAACTGGAATTTAAAAACCTTTATCTGGAATATATTTGGATATTTAAAACCTATATTTCACCTCTTGATAGATAAATAAGTTCAAAGGAAGGCATCCAGGACATTTATAGAGGTGTAGTTTGCTATTGTAGGAATCGGGATTTAAGGAACTAAGATACAAGTTCAAGGTTATGCTCACCATTTGACATTGCCCACCACTAGGGGGCCGCTCTTATCAGAGAATGGAAGACAACTTTCAGACATATGGATGGAAAGGACTTTAGGAAGTTACCTAATCTAGCCTGTGTTCCACAAGCATCACAATGGACCATCTCAGAAAGATTTTTTATTCCAAAGTCTGACAGAGTAGGGGATTCTGCAATCTCACCTCCTACACCAGTTAAGTGTTTTAAACATGGAGGTAGTTAATTTATAGTAGACTACCAACGTGGTTAGAAGACAGTGGATTAACAAGTACAGATCCTTGAGTCAAGATTATAGACTTAGAGATAGAAAAGATGTTAGAGTTTATTGTGTATTGTGTACTTTGTGCTTTTGAATAGACATAATATAAAAAATATTGGATCTGTTTCAAGAACTCTAAACCTGAAAACACTACACAAAGGGAAAATAGTAATAATATACAAGTTGAAACTTTTATGTTCTATTTAAAAAACTACAAGATTTATAAACCTGAGATCTCTATAATCAAAGAAAGAGAGAAAGGAGTTTGTGACTTACCAGAGACCAAACCAGACTAATATGTGAAAGAAAAACTCTATCTGCTACTACACACTGTATCAAATTTACCAACACCTTCATTTTAAAAATTAAAGACTCACTCTCCGAGACTCAGAGATCTTAAGTCATTTGATCAAAGACTCACTGGTAATGAATGACAGGAGTGGTAATCAAACAGTGCCTCAAACTCTACATCTAACACTCCTTCCTCTGTGTCATGTTGCCATCCACTCTGTCTTCCTGCTTCTCTTAAATAATCTCAAAGAGGGATCCATCCCATTCTTAAAGAGTTTCAAAATCTTTCTTTGGCAACTTCTTATTCTATGATTTAGCCACCCTTACTCTCAAAGGACTCTTACCATCACAGAACTCTTAGTAAATGATTCTATGTCCTGTGGGACTGGGATGCTGGGCTCTTATCCTTAGGAGGATGACTGCAGATGGTGACATCTGGACAGATGATGAGCAGCTTGTATAAATTACCCTGATAGCTAAAGCTGCCAGTTAAATCAAGCTAAAAATACTCACAAAGCTCCTACCACATCTGAGGCACTGTGCTAGCCCCTGTAGAGACAAAGAAATGAAAGTTCCTGACTTCAGGAAGATTGCATTCTACTGTCAGGACGTTCCCTAAGCTCCCTAGTCTAGTCTTTCCAGAGCCTATCATGGTGCTCAGTAAAGAACATTTTAAAGTGCTTTCCTGATCATTTCCAATGTGGCATTGGACAAGTCATTCATTTCCCCTGTCTCTTCATCTATAAAATAAGAAGATTGGAATAGATGAACTTGAAATTTCCTTTAACCTTTAAAGTTCCACAATTTCAGTATATGATGTATGACTAGGAGAGGCAATTTTTTTTTAACAGACCAGAACTTATTCTAAATGAACCTCATCTTCCAAAGTGGCTATATGATTATTCCATTAACATTATCATTATTAAAAATGCTTTTGAAACTCCTCTTTAGGAATAGCATTTGAACCCATAGTACATCAATTCAACAAACATTTGTCATTTTTACGTATCTGCTATGTGCAGCCCATTATGCTAGGCACTGGGAAATGAACCACTAATGAGATGTCTTCCCTGATCTCATAGATCTCATAATCTAATAGGGAGGGTTGTGATGCATAAAAAAATATCTTATTTAAAATAAAATATGGCACTGCATAAGAGACACAAAGGAAGAATTGTGTGAGGTCTAATCATATCCACCTAAGGAGGAGGCAGACATCACAGAAGGCATCATAGAGGTGATAGCAGGGGAGCCAAGTCCTGAATTTAGGGTAGAATTTTACCAGGTAGGGGTCAGAAGCAGAAGACATTCTAGGGATAGAGAACGATGTGACCATTCTTACCAGTACAGGCGATAGAAAGTACTTCCATTTGGCTAGAACACAGAGTACAATGCTTCCGGTACTGTTTGGCCCAGACAAACTGGACTACTCAACGTCACTGCTTCTTATTCTGCCCTTGCTTAACCCTGTACCTTGGTTCTTGCTGTCTCTTGTTCTTTGAATGAATTTCCTCCACCCCTAATTCTATCTGTTGAAGTCTCTTCCTTCTAGGACTAATTCAGGTTTTACTCCCTCCCAGAAATCTTCCATGACTCCTACTCCCTACCCCTGCTCATAAAGAAAATGATCTTTTCTTTCTCAAATGTTTTTTTGCCTAGGATCTGGGACCTCATCTCTCCCTCTACTTCTTAGAGGTCAGAGACTTCCAAAAAACAAACCATTCTTTCTTATGTGTCCCAGAATCCTTTCCTTAATATCAATTTTAAAAAACCACCAACCCAGCACCCACAATGTTCAAAACACTGAGTAGACAAGCAGCTAAATATATAGAAATAGAAGAGTGTAGTGTTGAGTAATAGACATGAGCCTCTTCTACTAGAGAGAAGAGTAGACTTTTAGAGGAGGAAGCAGCTGTTTGTGGCCCAAGGAGTGATCAAGTGAATTCACAGATTCTTTCCAGAAAGAGGTTACCTAGTAGGAGAAACAGGAAGAAGAGATTGTTCATTGAGGAGTATAAAGGCAGGTATTTGTCTGCTTACTGTTACCAAGAGGTCTGCTTCCTTCTCGAAGCATGTATCTGAGATATAAAACTACTTAAGACTTAGAAAACCCAGTGACTATTACCTACTAATTGTGATTCATATGAGTACATATGATATTGTCATAAAATAAGAATAGCTTATATTTATTAAGCAATTTAAGATATTAAAGCATATTATAAACATCATTTCATTT
The DNA here is from genome assembly GCA_028658325.1 of Potorous gilbertii. Lineage (NCBI taxonomy): Eukaryota > Metazoa > Chordata > Mammalia > Diprotodontia > Potoroidae > Potorous > Potorous gilbertii. The sequence continues at coordinate 408,496,314 of CM053769.1, forward strand.
GAATAACAAACAAATGCATTGTAAAGGATTATGAAGTCACTGGATGAGGAACAAGTGATTATCAAAGATAAGAAGAAAATGCTCCTTGAGGGCAAGTGTTGTTTTATGGTGTTTGTTTTTGTTTGTATTGTATTCTCAGGGCTTATTGTGTTCTCTGGTATAAATAAGGAAAGCACTTGGCAAATGCATATTTTTTTAATTTTTAAAGGGAAAATTTGAGACGAAAATATCTGGTTAAAAATTGGTAGAATATTGCATGAAAACTAGACTTCCATCTCTGTACATGACTTGAAACATGGTAATACAGCCTCTTAGCCAAGTATGGAGTCTGAATAGAGAGCAAGGGAAAACACATTTGCTTGAATTCTTGAAATCCTATTGAAAAGGCTTTAAACTGAAAAGGGAGCAGGAATAAATAAGTTAAGCAAGATACCATAGAGAGTAGATACAATACAGAGAGAATAGCAGTTATTCCTAGGAGACAAAAATTCAAGAAAAGAAAACAACATTAAAGCCCATGTCCAAATACATATATAAATGCAGCACAAAAAATTAATAACAAGCAAGACAAATTAGAAACACTGATGCAAGAAGGCAAATTTGACACCATGGATATAACTGAGATGCTATTGATCGGAGTTCATAATAGAACTATAAATCTGGAAGAATATCCCTTATTTAAAAGAAACAGATTTAAAAGAGGAGAATATTGAAGAGTGGTATTGTTTATTAAGATGAACTAATATGAGAAAATACTGAAATTAGAGAAGAACATGATGGGAGAACATTGGAGCAGAGACCAAGAAAGGGAGAAATAGGAGGCATTTTGCTATTTGATTATTTTAAAGACCAGCTGGACAGAAGGAAAAATTTGATGAGGAATTCAGAAAAGAGAAAAAAAATTTGGAAAAACTGTATGATGTAATAATGGGAAATGGATATGAAGTAATTAATAAATGCTTGCCTTAATGATAATATCACCCTTCAAAGTTAAGGAAAGGCATTATGGAACTGAAATTATGGAGCTGATTCTGAACAATAAGTAGGAATCAATTTCTGGATTATAGATAATGGAAACCTTTGGAGGAACTGACAGCTCCATTTTATAATTTGTGATGAATGAGATAGAAAGTAGAGCCTGATATACAACCTAGATTTTTGGGAGAGCAGATATCAATGGACTAGTAACAAGATGGGTAGTAGCCTGCCATGATATAAAGGAAGTCAAAGGGATTGGGAAGTTTTTAGTTGTGAAATTCTGGAGAAAAGAGAAAAAAATCCAATAAGGAGTAAAGAAATGGGGAATTATCTAAAGAAATCAATGTGGATGCATTGTATACTCCTCAGCCAACTTAGAGACATTAATAGTAAATAAAAAAGAAGGTAATACAAGATGGGTGGAGCTGTGAGCTGATCCAACCATTCTGGAGAGCAATTTGGAACTATGCCCAAAGGGCTATATAATTATGCATACCCTATGACCCAACAATACCACTTCTAGGACTGTATTCCAAAGAGATCATAAAAATGGGAAAAGTACCCATATGTACAAAAATATTTATTGCAGATCTTTTTGTGGTGGCCAAGAATTAGAAACCAAGGGGATGCCCGTCAATTGGGAAATGACTGAACAAGTTATGGTATATAAATGTAATGGAATTGTGCTATAAGAAATGATGAACAGACTTCAGAAAAACCTGCTAAGACTTATATGAACTGATGCTGAGTGAAGTGAGCAGAGCCAGGAGAACATTATATGCAATAACAGTCACAATATGCTGCATGTCACAATATGCGAAGATTGTTTTTTGATAGACTTAGCCCTTTACAGCAATACAAGGAACTAAAATATTTCCAAAGGACTCATGATGCCAAATGTCATCCACATCCAGAGAAAGAACTATGAAATTGAAACGCAGAGTGAAGCAGACTATTTTCTCCTTTATTATGTTTTGTCTTTCTCATGGTTTCTCCCATTCATTTTAATTCTTCTATGCAAAATGACTAATGTGAAAACGCGTTTAATAGGAGTGCATGTGTAGACTTCATATGACTGCATGCTGTCTTGGGGAGGGAAGGGGAGAAAACTTGGAACTTATGGAAGTGATTGTTGAAAACTGAAAGCAAATTACATGGCTCTGTAAGAATAGTCTCAGGAATCTTAAATCATAAAATTATCTGAGACTGAAGATGAAATGTTAAGATTGACAACAAAAACAAAAATTAAAGCTATGCAGAAAGAAAAATGAAAGAAAGAATAGGACCACTATTAAGTATGATTGGAAAAATGTCAATGGGAAGAAAGCAAATCTATTCAATCATCATCATATCATTAATAGATTCTCCTTTCTTTGCTAAGAATAGTGATCTTTGGCTATACAGGACAAAACAAAAATCACTAATATGGGTATGCAAAATAGGTAAGGACATGATATGAAAACACCTAGTGATGCTTGATAAGTTGAGGCCACTAGGCACAAGTAGAACATATCACCGGTTACAGATGTGATCAATGAATCACCTCTAATGATCTTTAATGGATCATAGAGTGGAAGAAATCCCGTGGGATAGGAGAAGGATAAATGTCTTGATTTCCTTAAACAGGAAGACAGTGGAGTAGTCAAACTCTAGGCTATTGAGCTTGCTTTGATTCCTGAAGAAATTCTGGGTAGCTTCATCAAGAGTAAGTCATACTACATAATACTCCTTGTATTTTAATAGGGTCACTAGAATGATTAGGGGAATGCCATTGGTATGGTTTACTTACATTTTAGCAAAGCATTTGACAAAGAATGAAAGATGTGGCTTATGAGCCAGTTGGACAGGAAGGATGCTGATAAGTCAGTCAAGAAAGTCAGTCAATGTATTTTTTAAAGTACCTACTATGTGCCAGGCATTGTGCTAAGAACTAGGAATGCAAATAAAAGAATGCAAAATGAATGCAAAAAAAACCCCTCAAATAAAACCAAACCCCTCAAAAATAATCATCTGTTTTCAAGACATTAACAGTCTAATGAGGGATGCAACATGAAAACAATTAAATATTACAGGATATATATGGGATAAAATCAGCAAAAAGAAGACACTAGTATTAAGAGGATTCGGAAAGATGGCTCATAGAATGTGGAATTTTAGCTCAGATAGCCAAAGGATTCAGAATCACTGGGTTTGGAGAGTACAATAGGATCAAGGACAACCTGAAGAAGAAAACCAAGATTTGTGGAGGGCTTCAAAGTCAAACCATATGAGCATCAGTTGAAGAAATTTATTGTCTGTAGGAGAGACAAAATAGGTCAGAATAGTCATCTTCAGGCATGTGAAAGTATGAGAAGATTTATTTAGCTCTGCCTTAGAGGGCAGAAGTCATAGGCAGAAACTGCAGAAGGGAAGATTTAGGCAAAATGAAAAGAAAAATTGTGAACAATTAGAGCTATTCAAAAGTTCAGTGGGTTGCCTTGGAAGGTGGTGGATCTCTCCCTACTGGAGACTCTCCAGTTAAATCTGGACAACCATTTGTTAGGGATGCTATAGAGGCAACTCTTGATCGGGTATACATTTGATTGAAAAGTCTCTGAGATCAGAGAATTATAGATATTTAGAGCTAGAAGTGGCCTAAGAGGCCATTGACTCAATCTACCGCAACTGAAAGATGAAAGGGCTGAGAAAAAAGAGAGGGTAATTGACTTGTCTGAGGACACACAGGTGGTGAACAACAAGGGAGGGAGGGAGAAAGAGAGAGAGAGAGAGAGAGAGAATCTGAAATTCTGTGATTCTATAAAGTATTTGAGTGCTTGCTCTAATAATCAGGATTATTTCTATTTGTCCTACACTTTGCAAAGTGCTTTGCCCCAACTTTGTGATGCTGGCAGGAAAGTCAATTTGTTGTGGCAGAAAGAAAGCATGCTGACTTTGGAGTAAGGAGAGACCTGGACTGAAATCTGTTCTTATTATCTGTATGACCTTGGACAAGTCACATAACCCCTCTGAGCATCACTTTCATTATCAATAAAATGAGGATCACAGGATCATAAAATTAGAACTGGCAACTAGTTCCTGGGGGCCACCAGGTCCAATGACTTCCCCCATTATTTTATAGATGAGGAAATGAAGGCACAGAGAAATTAATGAACCCAGACCTTGCTGACTCTCAATCCAATACTCTATTCTATCTTATACCAATAATACCTCATAGAGTCTCATAGAGTTATTGAAAACATAGAATGAGGTGATGCATATAGAGCACTTTGTAAACCCTAAAGGTCTATAGTCATGTCAGTCTTCATTATCTCAAATAAGTATTATACCTGTTTTAGATGAGAAAACTTGAACTTTTTCTTTACACATTCTAACAACCATAATTTTCCATTGAGTTAATAATAACTGATCTCTGTTAATAAGAGCAGGGTATGTGTCCATAAAAGTTGATGGCAGCACTGAACTGGGTCGGATTTTGCCCACTGTCCCTTCAGAAGGCAACCAAGCACTCTGTAAAGAAAGGAAAAGCAAAAGTGAGATGGTGTGCCCAAAGCTATTGGAAGAAAGAGCTCAAATCCAGGACTTTTAACTGCAAGTGGAATGTTTTTTCTCCTATTTGTTGTTGAGTCATTTCAGTCATGTCTGACTCTTCATGACCCCATTTGGGGTTTTCTTGGCAAAGATACTGGAGTGGTTTACCATTTCTTTCTCCAGCTCATTTTACAGGAACCGAGGCAAACAGAGTTAAGTGGCTTGCCCAGGGTCATACAGATAGCGTCTGAGGTCAGATTTGAACTGAAGAAGATAAGTCTTTCTGACTCCATGCCTGGTACTCTATCCACTGCACCACCTAGCTGCCCTTCTTTCTCCTATATTACATTTAATATGAAGATGCCCTCGGTAATACAGAGTAACTCTATGAGTCATGGTTTCTGATTTCTGACTTGCATGCAATCTTGTTGGATATATCCATAAAACCACTACCTGGTTTAACACAATATATAATTGGGGATAAAATTTGGAGTATTAATCAAAGAGTTCAGAGGAGAGGGAGGAATCAAGGTGAACTGGAGTAAGCAAGGAGGCTTCCTTGGTGGTGGGAGATGTCTTTGATTGAAACTCTACCCTAAAAGATGGATAGGATGTTGGGGAACAGTTGGTGGTGAGGTTGAGATAAAATCATTGAATGTCCATCAATCCTTTTTTATATCATCATTATAATCATAATTAGCATTTCTTTGGCACTTTTAGGATTGCAAAGTATTCTATGTATGTTATCTCATGTAATCCTCACAACAACCCTATGAGGTAGCTGCTTTTGTTATCCCCATTTTACAGGTGAGGAAACTGAGTTTCAGAAAGGTTAAGTCACACAGCTAGTAAGTGTCTAAGGCTGGATTTGAATTTAGGTCTAACTGACTAGTTGTCTGTTAAGCACCTGGCCTGAGGCAGATTAGTTAACTCATTCCCAGTTCAGCACCTTTCTTCTACCATATACATATTGTCTCTCAACTGAGCTGTACTGTAATTACATCCATAGAAATAAACAACCTGTTCTGTGTGTATGTGTTTGATTAACAATACCCAGTTTTTCTTTCTCACATGCATCAAAATGGCCTGATTGAATGGCGCTATTTTTATTTCTAACCATCCTTTGCCAGATTGCAATGTCAAGGCCAGGACTTTGGAGGTATTTCCTCTGTTTCACAATTCACACAGTGACTAACACATGTTCCGATTTGAAAACTTGGTAAAAATTTAAACAGAGCTGTAAATCCCTAAAAAGGATAACAGTTAATGGAGCATAAAGAGCTCTGATCCTTGGTTTGTAGCTCTGGACAAATATTTTTATGTAACAAGGGAGCTAAATATTTTTATAATCTATAAAAGGACTCTCTCTCCTCCTTCTCCTCCTCCTTTTTCTCTTCTTTCTCCTCTCTCCCTCCCTCTTCTTCCCTTTCCCCTTCCTCTCTCTTCTCTCTCTTCTTCTCTTTCCCTCTTTCCTTTCCCTCCTATTTCCCTCTCTCTTCTTTTTCTCCTCCTATCTCCCTCTTCTCTCTCTTTCCCTCCTCTCTTCTCTCTTGCCTTCTCCTCCCCTCTCTTTTACCCCTTCTCCCCCTTTCCTCCTCTCTTTCCCTCCCTCTTCCCTCATGTCTTCTCTCTATCTCTCTCCACCTATTCCCTCTTTGCCCTCTTCCTCTCTCCTTCTCTCTTCTCTCTCTTCTTCTCCTTGTCTCTCCTTCCTCTTCTCTCCAATCTCCCTTTCTTCTTCTTCCTCTCCTATCTCTCTTCTCTTTTTCCCTCCTCCTCTCTCTTACCTTCCCTTCTTTTCCTCCCCACTCCCTTCTCTCCTCTTCCTTTGCCCTCTCTCTTTATCTTTCCATTCCTTTTTCCATATATATTATATATATATATAATATACTGTATATTATATATGCATATGTATGTGTTTGTACATATGCATGTAAGTGTATATGCACATGTGTGTGGCTAGCTGCCTCTCACCACACATGAACTGTGCTATAAGACAAAGAACATCAGGTTAGGAGTCTGAAGATCAGGGTTCTACCCCATTCTATCCCTTGATTTTCTGGAAAATCTTAGAAATTAGCAAGGCCTGAAAATTATAGCATATAGGATGTTAAACCTAGAGCACTTCAAGATTCTCTGTCCCATGCTCCTCATTTAACAGATGGGAAAATGAGGTACAGAGGTCAATGACTTGCCAAGGGCACATAAAAAGTTTTGGTCTCACATTCCTTTGAAGAACTCTCTAATGTCTCACTTACATTTGTCACTTTACCTCTATATTTTATCTCCAAACCATTTGACAAAGATGGTCTACAATAGTGTGACTTACCCAGGTAATATGGGTAGCTAGGTGATGCAGTGTATAGAGCACTGGGCCTAGAACCAGGAAGACCTGAGTTCTAATCCAACCTCAGACACATACTACTTGTGTGACCTTGCATAAGTTACCCCACCCTGTCTGACTCAATTCCTCATCTGTAAAATGAGCTGGAGAAGGAAATGGCAAGACACTCCAGCATTTTGCCAAGAAAACCCCAAATGGGGTCATGAAGAGTCAAAAGTGACTGAAAAATGACATGACAAAAAATACTTAGGTAACATACGGAAGCAACATTTTCACTTATATGTCTTCTTCATTATGACCATGGTTTTTAATTCAACTTAACTAACATTTGTAAAGCACCTACTTTGAGTGGATGCTGATGAATAAAATATGGTTTGGAAAGTGAGATAAACATGGAGTCAGAAAACCTGTGCTTTAGTTCTAGTTCTACAACTAACTCGGGCTGGCTGACTCCAAATCCAGGATGCTTTCTCCTCCACCAATGGTTCCTGACTTTTCTGTTCTGCAAACCCCTTTCAACAATAACAAAGAAACATGTTGTAAACCCTCAGTTATATTACTCATAATGTTATTTTAGATTTGTTGCTTACCGTAATAACTACAATGATAACTTCTGTCCACAAAAAGCTTATGATTGTTTCAAATTGCTGAAGAAATAATTTTATAATGCTTAAAAACATGTCTTGCTGAGACAGTGGAAAAATATATTTGTAACATGATTGGACAATTGCCCAACTTACGGCTCCATTAAAGAATTTTTAGTGTGAATTGCTTGGACCAATATGGAAAACTCTCAAGGGATTCACAAACCACTAAGTGGAAACCACTGCCTTACACCATACTGCTTCCTAAGTTCTAATTATTCAAGCTAAGCAAATAGCACAGAACTGGAGTCAGAACTGGGAGAAACTTATTGCCTTTTTACTCAAATTTTTTCACTCTCCAGATGAGGAAACTGAGCATCAGAAAGATTAAGAGCGTTTCACAAGGTCACAAAGCGACAGAACCATGTTTTAGCTATCATCCTCTGACTCCATATTCAGCCCCCTTTCCACTATATTATACTGCCTCATCCCTTTTAGGGAAAAAGACAGATTTTTTTAAGTGGGGGTGTATTTTTATTTCTTAAAAGACAATGCTCTGTAGGATTGCTAATATTTCAAAAGTACCTAAGCAGTCCAACTTTTTAGAGTAGCCTTTGTTTCAGATGATAAGACTGTCATTGAAGATAAGTACATCTAACTTTCACCCATTTCAAATTATCTTAAATATTGCCATCCCTTTAACATGCTCTCAGGAGGATCTAGATTTGAGTGTACAGTTTTAATTCTCTTAATCTGACAGAAGCACAAAATCTGAGAGGTGGAAGGAACCTCAGCATCCATCTTGTCCAAACCCTCCACAGCAGAATACCCAGAACAACACAGCAAACAAGGGTCATCCAGCCTCTGCTTCGTGACCTCCAAGGAGTGGGATTCCACTGCCTCTGGAGGCAGCCCATTCTGCTTATGTAAACTTTCGGTTGTTAGAGTTCTTCCTGACAGGTCACAGTGGGCCTCTTTTGACCTTCCACCATTGTTCTTGATTCTGTCCTCAGGGGCCAACCAGAATATATGTAAGGTTAATCTTTTCTTTACATGACAGATTTTCAAATACATTAACATCTATCATGTCCCCCTCCTAATCTCTCTCTCTCTCTCTCTCTCTCTCTCTCTCTCTCCTTTTCTATCTCTCTCTTTCTCCCTCTCTGTCTGTCTCTCTCTCTCTGTCTCTGTATCTCTCTCTCTGTCTCTGTATCTCTCTCTCTCTCTTTCACACACACACACACACACACACACACACACACACACACACACACAGAGTCATCTTCTTTTCTCCTGGTTAAACATGCCCAGTTCTTTCAATGGATTCTCATATGACTTTGACTCCAGATCACTCATCATCCTTATTCCTATCCTCTGGACAATCTCAAACTTATCAATGACTTTCTTAAATAGTGGTGCTAAGCACACAGTGTTCCAGATGAGGTGTGACAAGGGCAGACTCTATTCCTGGAAGTTACATTTCCCTTAATGCAGCCCAAGAACGGATTAGCTTTCTGAGCTGCTGTATCACATTGTGACTCATACTGAGTTTGCAATTTGCTTAAATCCCCAGATATTTTTTTTAAGAATAATTAATATCTAACCATTCCTTTCCCCATCTTATACTGTTGAAAATACTATTTTCATGTCCAAGACTTTACATTTTGTTGTGTTGTTGAGTCATTTGAGTCATGTCCAACTCTTCATGACCCCATTTGGGGTTTTCTTGGCAAATATACTGGAGTGGTTTGCCATTTCCTTCTCCATCTGCTTTTACAGATGAGGAACTGAGGCAGACAGGCAGGGTCAAGTGACTTTTCTGGGGTCACACAAGTGTCTAACAGTAGATTTGAACTCAAGAAGATCATTGCAAGCCCAGTGCTCTATGTACTTCACCCCACCTACCTGCCCAGACTTTGTATTTACCTTCGTTGAATTTCATCTTCTTAGGTTCAGTTCAATGATCTATTCTGTCAAAAACTTTTTAGATCTCGATTCTGTCATCCAGTGTTTTACTTCTCCTTCCCAGCTTTGCGTCATCTGCAAATTTGATCATCATATCATTTGTCTTTATCCAAGTCAATTATAAATATATTAAAAAGCACAAATCTCTAGGGTTGCTAAAAAGAAGTCCTCTTGTTACATCAATATTGACTTTTTAACATTTACCCTTTGAATCCTCCATCCCATCATTTTTGATACATCTGATTCTATTACTATCTAATCTATACTCCTTAATGTTCTCCACAAGTATAGTATGAGGCACTTTATCAAAAGTTTTTCAATAATCTAGGTCAGAGGTTTCAAACATAATGCTGGACTGCACTGACCAAATTAAAATGTAATAAGGAAATATTTAACAAAATAAATAAGAATACAATAGAATATAAACAATGGTAATATGTGATTTAAGTCAATATGTGGCCTGCAGGGATGTTTATATCTGATTCAGTGGTCCCTGCTTCCATTTAAATTTGGTGCCACTAATCTAGGTTAAACTAATAGTCACAGAATTCCCCTCATCTACTAGTTTATTAATTCGGTCAAGGAAATGAAGTTTATCTGGCATGGCCTGTTTTTGATGAAGTCATCAGTCTCTTTGTAATCTCTGCTTCCCTTTCTAGGTGTTCACCAACCATCTCTTTATTGGATCTGTTCTAGAATTTTCCAAGTAATCCAAGTCAAACTTGCTGACCTAGAGTTTTTAGTCTTTGTTCTATTATATTTAAAAAAAGAAAAACTGGTCCATTTGCTCTTCTCCAATGTTGTAGTGTCTCTCCCATTTTCCATGACCTTATATCAGTGGCAGTGGACCAGTGGACAGCAATCACATCAGCCAGTTCATTTGGGACCTGAGGATATAGTTCATTTAGGCACCAGGCAACTTGAACTCAAATCAAATGGGAAATGGGAATCAAATGGGAAATCAAATCTCTCTCATTCTCTCTTTACTTATTTTGAGTATCAACTCCCAATTAGTCATTTTTTATTATTATTTCTGGTATAAAGGTAAGAGTAAGTACCTTTTCCTTCTCTGAGTCTTCAGTTTTCATAGTCCCACCCATGCAGCAAGAATCCTATCCTTTCTTTGACTCTCTCTCTCTTTTTTTTAAAAATAAAGCTAACTACCTACCTCTTTTTGTCCTTAGTTTCCTTCATACATCCCAGCTCGTTCTGAGTTCTGGCAGTCCTACGCTATTTTTATAGGACTTGTGCCATATTATTATTTTAATTCTTTCTTGTCTGGATCTTCTTCCACCTTATATACCTTTTTTTTAAAAAATTTACCTTCAATTTACAATTGTCAATTCACTGTTTTTCACTGGTAATTTTCTCATGTATCCATAGGGAGTTCTGGACAAATTTAACTTCACATTCCATTTTTCTTCTTCCTTGGAATTATTTTTCTTTATGTCTTCAGAATTTCATTTCTTGAATGTCTTCTATCCCTCCTGGGCTGATTCATTTGGAATATCTTTCCTCTGAGGCCTTTGAATTCTCCTTTCCCAAAATCTATAGTGTATGTCAAACTATGCCCAGATTTCTTCTCCTTTTCCATCACAATATGGTCACTTCCCCAGAGAGATCCCATCATTTCCACCCCATTTCTTCCTTCTTAACAAGAATAAAATCTACATTAGGGTTTCCCCTTCTTTGTTCCAATACCTTTGGAAAGATGAAATTATTGTTAAGGCAAATCAAGACGTTATTAGCTCTTCTGCTTTTAGCAGAGATAAAATTCCAGGAAATGTTTGAATATTTGAAGTTTTCAGTAACCTACAATCTCATAACTTTGTGACAAACTTATGATCTGTTTCCCAAACTTCTCATCTGTTTCTTCCTTCTGTGCATGTGGTCTTTATCATATACATGGCAAAATCACTTTCATTTCTCTCCTCTTATTTTCACCCAACAACTCTTCATTGCTTGAAACCATTTGGAATATCTAAACATATACTAATTGTCCTGTGAATGCATATTTTTTGACAAAAAAAGTCTGTTCCACTTATACATTTGCCCTACGCAGTCTTTCTTTGGGGTTGCTATTAGCTAAAGTTCTATTATTAAGAGGCCATATGATGTAATGGAAAAAGCAATGTACTTGAGTAAGTTAGTGGAAGTATTGATTAAGCACCTATCAGGTGCCAATCACTGGAAATATAAATACAAAAGCAAAACAATTCCTTCCCTCCCTAGAGGATGTTACATTCTTTGGGGGGAAACGTATATATAGGGGAATAGTGGTCAGGGAAAAAGAGTTTGTGGAAGAAAGTCACAAATTTGATGAGTGGAAAAATAAGATTGTCCATTGATGCATTTTTTCCAGAGAATAATGTAGTATTCATTTGATTGACTTTCTCAGAGGTGGAAATCAGAGAGAAGTGAGTAAGGTAGTAGAAGGACATGGAAAATACCTGGAGGGATGGACACTTGAAGTCAAGAGATCTGAGATGGTATTTTGTATACCTTAGAGCACTATAATTGTCAACTGTTGCTGTTTTGACAAGCACCATTGTTATTATGTGCTCTAGTGTTTGAACAAATCTTTTCACCTCTCTGGGCCTCAGTTTCCTTATTAAAAAAAATACTTCAGTGGATTTGTGATCCCATCAGTGTAAGGTAGTAGAGATCTCAACTTCCATTAGTAGAGATTTCAACTCATTCACACTCATCTTGTACAAATTCTCATTCATTTCCTCCGATAATTCCTCCATAAAGAATCTACCCAATACTTTTTTCTATGTCTTTTTCTCCCCAATTAATGGTATTTTATTTTTTCCAATTACATGTAAAGATAGTTTTTAACATTTCTGAGGTGAGGTGTTTTTGTGTTTTTTTTGTTTTTGGCTATTTTAATGTTTTATTTATTTAAAAAAATACTTTTATTTTAAGTTTTGAGTTACAAATTCTTTCTCTCCTCCCTTACCTCCCCTCTCCCTGAGACAGAAAGCAATCAGATATAGGTCATACATGCATAACATTTCCATATTATTCTGTACAAGAAGTCTATATAAGAAAACTCAAATAAAAGAAAAATTGAAAAAATAGCATGTTTCAGTCTATATTCAAACAACATCAATTCTTTCTCTGGAGGTGGATAGTATGCCCCATCATTAGTCCTTTGGGATTATCTTGAATTATTGTATTGCTGAGAATAGCTAAGTCATTCACAGTTCTTCATCACACAATATTGCTGTTACTATGTACAATGTTCTCCGGGTTCTGTTCATTATACATCAGTTCATGTAAATGTTTAGGGTATTTTTCTGAAGTCATCCTGCTTGTCATTTCTTATACCACAATAATACTCCATTACAATCACATACCACAACTTGTTCATCCATTCCCCAATTGATGGGCATCACTCCATGTCTACTTTTTTGTCACAACAAAAAGATCTGCCATAAATATATTTGTATATGTGGGTCCTTTCCCCCCTCTTTTTAAAACATTTCTTTGGTATACATACCTAGTAGTGGCATTGCTGAGTCAAAGGGTATGTACACTTTGATTGCCCTTTGAGCATAGTTCCAAATTGTTCTCTTGATTGGATCAGTTGAGAACTTCACCAACAATGTATTAATGTTCCAATTTCATCACATCTCTGACATTTATCATTTTCTTTTTCTGTCATATTTGCAATCTGATAGGCATGAGGTGGTACCTCAGAGTTGTTTTAATATATATTTCTCTAATCAATAGTGATTTGAGCATTTTTTCATATGATCATAGATTTAATTTCTTCATCTACAGACTACCTGTTCATATTCTTTGATCATTTATCAATTCAGGAATGACTTGTATTCTTACAAATTTGACTCAGTACTCTGTATATTTGAGAAATGAGACCTTTATCAGAAATACTGACTATAAAAATTGCTTCCCAACTTTCTGCTTTAGTTCTAATCTTGGTTGCATTGGTTGTGCTTAATCAAAATCTTTTTTTTAACTTAATGTAATGTAATTATCCATTTGGCATTCCGTAAATGTTCCCTGTTTCTTGTTTGGTGATTAAATTCTTCTTTTCTCCATAGATGTGACAAGTAAAGTATTCCTTGCTCTCCTAATTTACTAATGATATCACCTTTTATATCTAAATCATATGCCCATTTTGACCTTATCTTGCTATATGGTGTAAGTCTGCACCTAGCTTTTGCCGTACTGTTTTCCATTTTTCCCAGTGGTTTTTGTCAAATAGTGAGTTCTTATCCCTGAAGCTGGAGTCTTTGGGTTTATCAAACAGTAGATTACTTAAATCATTTACTACTGTGTCATGTGTACCTGACATACTCTACTGGTCCACTATTCTATCACCATTCTATTTCTTATCCAGTATCAAATGGACTTGATGATTGTTGTTTTATCCTATATTTTTAGATCTAGTATAGTTAGGTCACCTTCTTTTACATTTTTTTTCATTACTTGCCATGGTATTCTTGACCTTTGGTTCTTTCAGATGAATTTTTTTATCTTTTCTAGCTCTATTAAAATAATTTTTGGTAGTCTGATTGGTATGGTACTGAATAATTAAATTAATTGCCTATGCGGAGGATGCTGTACACTATATTTGGGAGACATCCTCTTCACTCCAGAAAATCATGTATCAAACAAGCTGAGGAGCAGCCTGGAGGCTCCCCCTCTGCCTCCATGCCTACCAGGCCAGGCCAGGCCTCAGTACCAAAAACCTCCTCAGGCCCCACCATTTCTACCATTGTGGCTTACCTCAATGATAGTTACTCCTCCCTCAGTGTCTCCATATCTCTGGTTCCCTACTCTCTCACTCTCTTCCAGTCACCTCTTCCCCCAAGTTTCCCCACAGTCCCTTCCTCAGACCCAGACCTTCATATCACCCTGAGTGGATCTTCCCTCTGGGAAGGGAGAGGATGGTTCAAGGCCTAGATGGACTTAGAAGCCTCTTTTAATAATTGCCTGGTCCCAATCCTGGAGCTCTGATCCCATTTCAGGCTCCTAGAAATCCTCATCCTGCTCCTGCCACTTCATCGGGGAACTCCAGCAGGGAGGAACATCTAGCTGTCATGCATGAAAAATTGAGGCAGGAGCTCCCCAATTGGTTTCTTCTCTCCCATAATTACAACCTCTACTCATCTGATGTGGAATTCATCGATGAGATCCTGAACATCTGAACCAAAGGCCATAGGTGGTACATTCTATCACTGACTCTGCCAATTCTTGGCCTGGAATGACTTTGCTTAGCTGCAGCTAGAGGTCCTAAAGTTGAGCCAACACCCTGAAGACTGGATGCTGCAGACACATTGGCAGCTTGTGGCTTTGCCTCCCCATCTCCTGTTCTTGTGGTTCTACCACCGGGATAAGTAAGAGCTTTACTGAACATCTGATGCCTATTCTACTTTTTCCTAAACTCTGAAGGTCTCATTTATAGACATCACCTGGATTAACTGATACTCTCACATTCACCTCCAATATTTGTCAAGAAGTTGCTGGTCAGAGCCCTGGGAGCCTTGGGCTTGGTAGAGTCAGAGGAGCCTTGGATAAGGATGAAGGGAACTTGGGCATAGGTCTGTGTTTGCTCTGGGGGAGCTACAGGCTTCACTGAACACATTTTTATGTACAGGGTGATGGGATTGAAGGGAGTGGGCAGGCTTACTCTCCTCATTTGTCATACCTCCCCATCTTTTCTTTTCTACTCAATTTCCATCTCATATTAAAACTGAGGATGTAAAAAAATTAAATTAATTTAGGCAGAATTATAATTTTTATTGTATCACTCAACCTACCCATGAGCAATTGGTATTTTTCCAATTATTTTGATCTGAATTTATTTGTGTAAAAAGTGTTTTTAATTGTGTTCATACAGTTCCTGGCTTTGTCTTGGCAGGTCGACTCCCAGATATTTTATATCATCTACAATTATTTTAAATGGAATTTCTCTTTATATCTCTTGCTACTGGGCTTTGTTGTTAATATATAGAAATGCAGATCATTTATCTGAGTTTATTTTGTAACCTGCAACTTTGCCAAAGTTGTTTATTATTTCAAGTAGTTTTTTACTTGATTCTCTAAGTATATTCTCTAAGTATATCATCACATCATATCATCTGCAAAGAGGGGTAACTTAGTTTCTTCTTTGGTTATTCTGATTCCTTCAATTTCTTTTTCATCTCTTATTGCTAAAGGTAACATTTCTAGTACAATATTGAATAATAGTGGTGACAATAGTCATTCTTGTTTCACCCCTAATCTTTCTGGGAAAACTTCTAGCTTATCCCTATTTTGTATCATGCTTGCTACTTATTATTTTAAGAAAAACTCCCTTTATTCCTATGCTCTCTAGTGTTTTAATAGAATAAGTGCTGTATTTTGCCAAAAGCTTTTTCTACATCTGTTGAGATAATCATATGATTTCTATTAGTTTTGTAATTGACATGTTCAATTATGCTGATAGTTTTTACAATATTGAACCAACCCTGCATTCCTGGTACAAATCATATGTGATCATAGTATGTTATCTTCATGATAAATTGCTATAATCTCTTTGCTAATATTTTATTTCAATTTTTGCCTCTATACTCATTAGGAAAATTGATCCATAATTTCCTTTTTCTGTTTTGGCTCTTCATAGTTTAGGTATCAGCACTATATTTGTGTCATAAAATAAATTTGATAAGACTCCTTTTTACCTATTTTAAGTTGTTTATATAGTATTCACCTATTATAAGTTGTTTATATAATATTGCAATTAATTGTTCTTTAAATATTTGGTACAATGCATTTGTAAATCCATTTGTCTCTGAAGATTTTTTCTTAGGGGGTTCACTCATGACTTGTTTAATTTCTTTTTCTAAAATTTCCTTTTCTGTTAATCCGGGCCATTTATTCTCTTGTAAATGTTCATCCTTTTCACTTATATTGTCAGATTTATTGGCATATAGTTCAGAAAAATAGCTCCTAATCTATTGCTTTAATTTCCTCTTCATTGGTGATGAATTCACCCTTTTCATTTTTTATACAGGCAATTTGGTCTTCTTTCTTTCTTTTAATCAAATTAACCAAAGGTTTATCTATTTTATTGTGGGTTTTTTTTAAATCAGAACTTAGTTTTGTTTATCAGTTCAGTATTTTTCTTATTTTTAATTTTATCAACATCTTCTTTGATTTTCAGAATTTCTAATTTTATATTTAATTGGAGATTTAAAATTTTTTCTAGGTTTTTTTTTTAGTTGCATGCCCAATTCACTGATCTGCTCTTCTCTATTTTATTCATATAAGCATTTAGAGTTATAAAATCTTCCCTAAGGACCACTTTTGCAGCATCCCTTAAATTTTGGTATGTTGTCTTATTATTGTTGTCCTCTTTGATGAAATTATTGATTGTTTCTGTGATTTGTTGTCTAACCCATTTGTTCTTTAGGCCCAGATTATTTAGTTTCCAATTGATTTTTAATCTATCTTTCCATGACCCTTCATTACATAAAATTTTATTACATCATGATCTGAAAAGGATACATTTAATATTTCAGCCTTTCTGTATTTGATTGCTATGTTTTTATACCCTAACATAATACATGGTCAATTTTTGTGTATGTGCCATGAACCACCAAGAAAAAGGTATATCCCTTTCTATTCCCATTCAGTTTTCTCTGGAGGGTTATCATACCTAACTTTTCTAAAATTCTATTCACCTCCTTAACTTCTTTCATGTTTATTTTGTGATTAGATTTATCTAGTTCTTAGAGGAAGAGGTTGAGTCCTCCACTAGTATAGTTTTGCTGTCTATTTTTTCCTATAACTCACTTAACTTCTCTAAGAATCTCAATGCCATACCAATTGGTGCTTATATGTTTAGTAATGATGTGATTTAATTGCCTATGGTACCTTTTAGCAGGATGTAGTTTCCTTCCTTATCACCTTCAATTATCTCCGTTTTTGCTTTTGCTTTGTCTGAGAAGATTGCTATCCTACTTTGTTTTTTACTTTAGCTGAAGTATAATATATTCTGCTTCAGTCTTTTACCTTTACTCTGTGTGTATCTCTCTGCTTCAAATGTGTTTCTTGTAAACACCATATTGCAGAATTCGAGTTTTTAATTCACTCTGCCATCTGCTTCTGTTTTATGGGAGAGTTCATCCCATTCACATTCACAGTTATGATTTCTGTGTATTTCCCTTCAGCCTATTTTTCCCCTTTAGACTTTTCTCTCTCCTTTTACCCTCTCTCTCCTTTGCTTCTGAACACCACCTCCCTCCACTTGCCCTCCTTTTGATCAGTGTCTCTTCCTTTTCGGGTAAGATAAGTTTCTATACCCAACTGAGTGTGTGTTATTCACTCTTTGAGCCAAATCAGATTACAGTAAGGTTCTAATAATGCTAACTTCTTCCTTTGTTTCTCTCTACTATAATAGGTCTTTTGCACCTCTTCATGTGATACAATTTACCCTATTCTGCCTCCCTCTCTAGGTCTTTTAACAATACTTGGCAACCAGTTCAGTTTTGAGGCTATCCACCTGCCATCCCTTTCTCTTGATATAAGCATAACCAGTCTGCCTAATCACACATTTTCAATTACATACATACTTTTTATTCCATTTTTGTATGTGTAAGTCAACCTTGTTGTACCATACATTTCTCCATTGTTCTTTGGGTCAATTATATTTTTTTCTTTGGAGATGCTGATATTTCATGGCTCAGAACCATATAACATTACTGGTAAGGATATTAATCAAAATAGTCTAATAATAACAAGTCAAAAATATGAAATTTTGTTTCAGTGAAAAGCTTGGGATCATTAAAAATAGCTGTAGAGTTTCCTAAATGCAGTTCAAGTTGGCTTCTTCCACCTGTTCAATGACAGGCCAAGATCATGTCCATCAGCTTTGGCTGTTTAAGACATATATAGTCATGGATTAACTCTGTGAGTCATTAGTCCAATTATACATCCTAGTCTGGGCCATAGGTATTCTTCATCTACATGGTTTTTCCTGTATAGATTACTAAATGAAAGTCCCTTGATTGATGGTGACTCTCATTATAAAGTCTGTGTGCTATTCTGGAACTTGATGTGATCAATGTGTTATCCTCAAAGAGGAAAATCTGGAGGACCTCAGAATCTCTCTTCCATCTGTGACAAGGATAATAATCCTTGTAAAACATGATACATAGATAGGATTGTTGTAAGGAGATATAAATCATAAAAATGCGAGCTCTTATTATTGCTGCAAATGGAGGAAAGGGAGTTTTTAAAAGATTTTTATCAGTGTCTGAAACTGAACTCACATTACCTGAAGTTCTTGTTCTAAACAAGTCATTTTCTAAACCTAAAAGCACTAAAGAAATGAGAGTTAATTTCTTTTGGCAAGATACAGAATCAGAGAGTCTCAGAGTTAAGGGAACCTCAAAGATTAACTACATCAACCCATTGCTGACCAAGAATCCCCTCAACAAGAGGTCATCTGCTTAAGGACCTCTACTGAGGGAGAGATGGGGAAATCACTATCTGCCGAGGCAGTCCATTCCTCCTCTGGACAGCTCTAATTGTAAAGAAGGTTTTGTGTGTGTGTGTGTGTGTGTGTGTGTGTGTGTGTGTGTGTGTGTGTGTTTCCCTACATGGAGCCTAAATCTGCCTCTCAACTCCCAGTCATTGCCTCTAGTTCTCTCCTATGGAGCCCAGGAGAACCAGTTAATTCTCTCTTCCACATGGTAGTCCTTCAAATAATACTAAGAAGAAATAGCATTTATATAGTGCTTTCATATTTGTAAAATGCTTTACAAATATTACCACATTTATCCTCATAGCAAGGAGGGAGGAAATTAAGGAGACAGGTGAAGTGACATGCCCAGGGTCACACCGCTAATAAGTGTTTGATGCTAGATTGAACTCATATCTTCCTCAATTCAGATCCACTCCTCTATCCATTGTGCCACCAAATTGCCTGAATAATTCAGATATTTTCTCCTTCTAAATCTTTATTCTAGGCTAACTACATCTTTTCATCTGTAAAATGAGCTGGAGAAGGAAATGGCAAACTACTCTGGTATCTTTGCCAAGAAAATCCCAAATATGGTCATGAAGAGTCAGACATAACTAAAAACAATTAACTAAAAAAACCTTATACTTACTTCCATCCAACAATCCTTATGTATCTTGGTCTCAAGTCCACTTGCCATCCTGGACATTGTATTCTGGATCTCCTCTAGTTTGTTTGCATTCCTAATAAAAGGTGGTGCTCAGAACTTCAGGTGTCTGGAACATAGCATTGTTGATGCAGTCTGCCCAAAGCAGCGTCCTATGGAACTGTCACTTCCCTTATTCTGGAAACTATGACTCTTAATGCAGCCTTGAACAGCATAAGCACCGTGTAAGACTACTGCTTCATAGTGAGCTTGACATCCACTGAAGCCCCAAGAACTTCTTACATAAATGGTTATCTAGTTACACTTCCCCCATCCTGTAATTGTGAGGTTGATTACTTTATGTCTTGCCTCTCTCTGTCCCTTCCTACCCATGTGACCTTGAACAAGTTACTTCTCTTGAAACCTCAGTTCCTTATCTGTAAAATGGGAGACTGAATCAGATGATATCTAATGGCCCCTCCGTTCTAAATTTGTGACTTTATGATCCTAATCAGATTAAATTTCATTTTATTTGTTTCAGTCCATCATACTAGCCCATTAAGATCTTTTTGCCTCCTAACTCTGTCATCTATTATGTTAACTATCTCCAGTTCCCACCTCCTGCTTCATATGAGGTAGATATTCTGTCTGTTTTCATCCTAGTAAGGTCATTGATGAAATGATCAAATAGGATAGTGCCTCCTGGGACACCTCTCTAGAGAGTTCTCACCTAGTTGATGTCAGCTTGTTAATGACCATTCTGTAGGTTATGTCATTGGAGCAGTTCAGAATCTACCTAACTGCACCTTGACCTAGCCCACATCTGCTCATTTTGTCCACAAGAATAGCCTAAGGGACTGGAAATTGAGACATCTTGTGGTTGAGTGGAAAGAGCACTAACCCTGCAGATAGGAGAAACTGTTCAGTTCTAACCTCTTACAGTTAACTAGTTGTGTGCCCATAGAATAGTTATTTAAACTTCAAGTCTTAGTTTCTTTACTTGTATAACTAGGACGAAAATAATAATAGTACCTGTAATCACTATCTCTTAGACTTGTTGTAAGAAATAAATGATATTATATATATGTATATGTATATATATATATATATATATATATATATATGTATAGTGCGTACTGTATTGATATCTGGTACACACTTCATTGATTTAGTGCCCACCTTATATATGGTACCTATTTATGTGTGTGTGTGTATGTATATATGTTTAGGTATGTATGTACATTGTGTCCATATATAGTACCCACTTTTAAAATATATATTTTATTCATATATATCTTCATTTTATTCATATATAGTGCCCATTTACAAATACAGTGCCCACTTTACATATATAGTGCCCACATTATCTATAAAAGGTACCCACTTTATGCAGTATACACTAAATATGGTGCCGCTATTATATAGTGACAGTGTGTGTATATGGTGCTCAGCAATCACATCTGTCAGTCCTTTCCTTGCCTTAGAATTCATTCCAATGAATGAATGGGGCTGATGACTTGAACAAATAAATGGGTAGCTAAGCAGAAAGTGCTCAGTTGTCATCTCCTCCCTTATCTTTGGTTTCAAACCAAATTCCTCAATTGATGGGCATCCCCTCAATTTCCAGTTCTTGGCCACCACAAAAAGAACTGCTATAAATATTTTTGTAGATATGGGTCCATTTTTATGATCTTTTTGGAATACAGCCCTCGAAGTAGTGTTGCTGGGTTAAAGAGTATGCACATTTTATAGCCCTTTGGGCATAGTTCCAAATTGTTTTCCAGAATGGTTGGATCAGCTCACAGTTCCACCAGCAATGGATTAGTGTTCCAACTCTCCCACATCTTCTCCAACATTTATCATTTTCCTGTTTTGTCATGTTAGCCAATCTGATAGCTGTGATGTGGTAGAGTTGTTTTGATTGGCATCTCTAATCAATAGTGATTTAGAGCATTTTTTCATATGACTATAGATAACTAATTTCTTCCTCTGAAAACTGCTTGTTCATATCCATTGACCATTTAACAATTGGGGAATAGCATGCATTCTTGCAAATTTGACTCAGTTTTCCATGTATTTTAGAAATGAGGCCTCTATCATAGACACTAATTATAAAAATTCCCAGTTTTCTGCTTCCCTCCTAATCTTGGTTGCATTGGCTTTGTTTGTGCAAAGACTTTTCAATTTGATGTAATCAAAGTTATCCATTTTGCAATTCATAATATTCTCTCTCTCTTGTTTGGTCATAAATGTCTCCATTCTCCATAAATCTGACAAATAAACGATTCCTTGCTCCCTTAGGTTGTTTATAGGATCAACCTTTATGTCTAGATTATGTGCCCATTTGCATTTTATCCTGGTATATGGTGTCAGACAATGGTCTATGCCCAGTTTCTGCCACACTATTTTCCATTTTTTCCAGCAGGTTTTGTTGAACAGTGAGTTCTTATTTCAGAAGCTGGGGTCCTTGGGTTTATCAAACAGTAGACTGCTATAGTCATTGACTCCTGTGCCTTGTGTACCTAATCTATTCCACTGATCTAAACCTCTATTTTTCAGCCAGTACCAAGTGGTTGTGATGATTGATGTTTTATAATACAATTTAAGATCTGGTATGGCTAGACCACCTTACCCAGCATTTTTTTTTCATTAATTCCCTTGATATTCTGGACCTTTTGTTCTTCCAGATTAATTTTAATATTATTTTTTCTAGCTCTGTAAAATAATTGTATGGTAGTTTGATTAGTATGGCACCAAATAAGTAAACTAATATAGGTAGAATTATATTGGCTCAGTCTACCCACAAACAACTGATGTTTTTCCAATTATTTCGATCTGGGAGCCTCAGTTTCTTGACTTGCCTCTCGTTACAGAAATCATCTTCCTCATAGCTGCCAAAGTACACATCCTAAAGCACATTTTGACTATGCTCCTACCCTTATCTACAAACTCCAATGGCTCCAGGTTACCAATCAGACACAAATTTCTCTATTTGGCACTCAAATCCCTTGACATTTTGGCTCCAGCCTTCCTTTCCTGCCTTCTTATACATTTTATCTACTCTGGTCCAACCAAAGTAGCTTTCCTGTTGTTTCTAACTTATGGCACCCCTTCACTATGCTTTTTGGACTAGTGGTCCCAAATGCCTTGAATATACTCCTTCCTCCTCTGACCTCATAATATGTCTGACTTCCTTCAAAATTCAGCTCCAATTCTACCTTTTGCCTCAAGCTTTTTCTGATCCCCTCACCTGCAATGCCCACTCTCCCAAAACTACATTATATTTCTTTTGCATTCATTTCTATTTATACTTGTATCAGTACATATCATCTCCTTCTAGGGCAGCTAAAGTGCTAGTCCTGGAATCAGGAAGTCATCTTTCTAAGTCCAAATCTTGTCCTTGCTTATTAGCTGTGTGACCCTGGGCAAGTCACTTAACCCTGTTTCCCTCAGTTTCCTCATCTGTAAAATGAGTGGGAGAAGGAAATGGCAAACCACTGCAGTACCTTTGCCAAGGAAATCCCAAATAGGGTTATGAAGGAAGAGCTGAACCCAACTGAAATGACTGAACAACAACAGTAAGGTGGCAGTCAGGAAGGTATGTTCAAATCCAGGCTCAGATACTAGTTATATGCAACCTTGGTCAAGTTACTTCACTACTTTCTGCCTCAGTTTCCCCAATGTAAAATGAAGATAAAAATAGAACCTGACTCGTACAGTTGTTTTGAGGATTGAATGAGATAATATTGTAAAGTGCATAGTGCACAAAGTAGAAACTTACTTAATGATTGTTTTCTTCCTGTTTATAAAATGTAAGCTCCTTGAAGGCAGGAAACCGTTTAATTTTTGTCTTTGTATCCGAGAACCTACTAGAGTGCCTGGCACATAGAGATACTTAATAAATCCTGTTTGTTAATTGATTGAAATAGAAATAATAAAGCTCTACCTAATTCAAAGGGTAGTAATGAGGTTTAATTAAGATAATTTATGTAAAGTTGTTTTGTTGATTATGAAATGTTATATAAAAATTCTTTCCAGGATTTATATAATACTCTCCTCCATATACTCTATGGTCTGCACAGTCTCTTTCTGTTTCTCTTACATGACATTCCATCTCTCACCTCTAGGCCTATGCACAGGTCATATCCCTTCAGACTGGAAAAAAAGCTCCTTTCCCAACTCTGCCTCATAGAATCTCTAGTGACCAGTAGAGTTCAGCTCAAGGACCACCTCCAGTATGAGACCTCTTCTCATCCCTCCACTCCTACTGCCTCCTTAATCACCTTATATGTATATAAGGTGTATATTATGTATATACTTTATACATCATATGTAAATATATTTATACTATAAAATTTATGTACTCATTATGCATATACTTATTTAACACATGTGCCATCTCCCTTGATAAAAAACAAGCTCTTGTAGTACGAGGAATAGGTTTTGTTTTCCGTTTTTGTTGCTTTTTATCTTTGTATTCCCAGAGTTTAGCACAGAACCTGGCACATAGTAAACACTTAATTAATGTTTACTTGTTGATTATTTTCTCCACACACTGATTTTGTAGTTGCATGAGTTAATGAGGGCAAGAGGTTAGCAGCAAAAGCAAAGAAGGTTAATTAAACTTCTGCTGAACCTTCCTGTTTTATGTGATGAATGGGGGAATAAACCTTTTTTTTTGCCATTAATAATAGTGGTTAGCAATTATATAGTGACTTAAGGTTGGCAAAAGCACTTTACCATTTATCACCTCATTTTATCTTTGTAACTGTGGTGTCACACTCAAATTGAAATGGTGCCTATAGGGTGTAGAACCACACATTAATGTTATTTGTATTTTATTTTTGTTATTATTATATACATTTTTATTTATTTTGTTAAACATTTCCCAATTACATTTTAATCTGGTTCTGCTGCACTTGGGAGTTCAGTGGCCACATGTTCGATAGCTTTGTTTTAGAACCACCTTAGGAGATCAGTGCTATTACTATCTACAATTAACAAATGAAGAAAAAGAGACAGAGGTTAAGTGACTTGCCCAGGGCCATACAGCTAAGCGTTTGAGGTGATTTGAACTGCCGTTTCAGAGGGAGTTAGGTGGCATAGTGAATAGAGGGCTTGGCCTGTGGTCAGAAAGACCTAAATTCAAATACATTCTCTGGCACTTACTAGCTGTGTGACCCTGGGCAAGTCACTTAATCTCTGTGCTTTAATCTACTGAAGAAGGAAATGGCAAATCACTCCAGTATCTTTGTCTCCAAGGAGAGCACTGGCATGCTATGTTTCACAGAGTCAGACATGATTGCATTACCAATGAACACTAACTCCAGCACCTAGCTCCTTCTGCCATAATGATGGCTATCCGTCATGGGTCTATTTCTCCACTGTTTCACAGGAAGTGAGGTGGGGAAGTGAGCTTGAATTTCAATAGGTTCTTCCATTCATGCTCAAGCTCTGACAGACCCCAAAAAGCTGCAACAGCTTCAAATACAGGTTGTGTAACAAATATTGTGTCTGCATTCTGAGGACCAGCCTCAATCACAAGGCTTGTTACCAGAGGGTTGACTATTAGATGAAGATTTTTTTTAACTACATAAATTCAAGAATTCTATGCTCTAAGGTATTGAGGAATTGAGATCTGCATCTCTGGGAGTGGAGGAGCTATACTGATGAAATCAGAGTTGCTTAAAGAACTGAAACCTTATAGACTTTTCATGTGATTCTGGGACCTTTTTATTAACGTGATCATTCTTGCTGAATCTTTACTAGAAAGTCACACATAGAAATAAAAACACATCTACCCAGATACTTAACCAACTCAATCCATGAACATTTTTAAGGGCCTCTCCTGACTCCAAGACCAGTGTACTTACTACCATATCACCTTTCTTCTTTGAGTCTCACTTTCCCCCATCTATAAAATGAGGGTGATAATACCTATTTCACAACATGGATGTGAGGATATTCTGGTGTGAACTTTATTAAAATCTCATATATAAATATGGATCTCTTAAACTCAATATGGCCAAAAGGGAATTCATTTTCTTTCTCTTTGAACTTTTCCCCTAACTCTTACCTTCCCTATTAGAGAAGGCATGCCACCCTCCCAATGCCTCAGGCTTCCAAGCTAGGAGTCATCCTGGATTCCTCATTATCTCTCACCCCCCACATCTAAGCTGGTTCTAAGACCCTATCAATTTCACTTTTGCAGTATCTCTTGTATACACTCCCCTTTCTCCTCTGACACTGCCACCACTTTAATGTAGCCTCTCATCACCTCACACCTGGATTAGTGCAATAGTCTGCTTGTGGGTCTGCTTGTCTCAAGTCTTTCTCCACTCCAATGCACCTTTCATTTCGTTGATCACTAAAGTGATCAAGTCTTATCATATGACCCTTCCAACTCAATAAACTCCACTGGCTTCCTATTTCCTCCAGGAACAAATACAAAATGCTCTCTTTGGCATTCCAAACCCTTCATAACCTAACCTCCTACTTTTCAAGTCTTCCTCCCAAAGGTGTAGTCTTCCATCCAGTGACACAAGACTATCTCTAGGCTCCAGGCATTTTCTCATACCTGAAACATTCTTCCTCCTCTTCTTTGACTATGAATTACAATGATTTCCTTTAAGTCCCAACTAAAATCCCACATTCCCCAACCCCTCTTAATTCCAGTGCCTACCCTCTGTTAATTATCTCTTATTTATCCTGTATACAGTTTGTTTTGTATATTTAGTTGCATGTAGTCTCCCTCATTGGATTATAATCTTCTTGAAGGTAGACTGTCTTTTTGCCTCTTTTTGTATCCCCAGTGCTTCGTACAGTTTACTTCTTGAGACCTCTTGATAGTTAGCCTACCGTACTGGATCTGACAGAAAAAAAGAGTGTTGGACATTATGGTGTGTTAGATGTTGCTGTTCAGTTGTTTTTCAGGAGTGTCTTACTCTTCATGACCCCATCTGGGGTTTTCTTGGCAAAGATACTAGAGTGGTTTGCCATTTACTTTTCCAGCTTATTTTACAGATGTTTAAACTGAGGCAAACAGGGTTAAGTGATTTGCCTACAGTCACACAGGACTGATTTGAAGACTCATCTTTCTAACTCCAGGCCCAGCACTCTATCCAACAGTACATAGAGCAATGCATTTAGAATCAAAGGAGACTTGGATTTGAATCTCAATTCTGCTACTTAGTCATCCCCATATATTAAAATGCTGGACTCAAGTATCTCTAAGGTCCCTTTCATCTCCAAATCAATGATGTTATGACCTCTTACCCTAAGTCCAGTGATTGTTTTGATGATTTACAAAACCAAACCCAGCTCAACCACCAGGCTAGGCTCCCTGTGTCCAGTCTGACAGGCCACCCAAACAGGTACAATCACAATGTTATCTATTATCTATTATTCACACAAGGAACCAGCCTTAGAAGCTTTATGAGGTACGGTGTCCAAGGATTCCTTTGCCCTTTCTAAAGACAGCAAAAGCAAGGTTCTGAGAGGATCCATCCTGAAGTTCACATAGCTAATTAGTGTTGAGCCTGAACTTCAGCCCAGATCCCTTTGCTTGGCTGACATAAAAACTTATTCCCTGCCTCGGGGCAGTATCAGTGCCAGCACCCTTAAGCATACCTTCCCTTCCCCCAACCCCCCCTTTCAAAATAAAAGGAATTGAGTTATTTGTTCCTTTGCTACTAAAGCTCTTTTTACATAATAAATTCTCCTCTTGGAACTGGTTCATTTGGTTTTCAGTTATATGGACTAGAGTCAGTGTTTACAAGGCCCAATTTCAGATGGACACGAGTTACTATTTGCAAAGCCAGAAAGGATAGATATTTTCCACCTTAACTTAGGAAAGATCATTTTAACAAACCAAAAAAAGACATTTTTTTTTAAAAGAGTGAGCTTGGGATTTTAAAGCAAATTGCTTTTTATTCCACCAAACAATGTTTTAAGTATTATGTTGCCAAATAACCTTAATTTTTAGAAAAGGGCAAAGACTGACATGTAGACCTGATTTGTAGCTCTCATCCAACCCAGTACTGTGGACTAAACACCAGGTTTCGACTGGATTGTAAAGTATGTAATGGACTGTGTAATGATGGGAATTCCCCACCTCTGGGCCTCAGTTTCCTCATCTATAAAATGAAGAAACTGGATTGGAGGAATTTTTAAATCCAAGATCTAACATTATATTTTTTTAGCTTAATTACATTTTTTCTGGAATTGATAAACATCACATATAATTTTCACGTACAAAATAGAACAAAGGATTGTACATGAAACTGCAAGTACCTGTTACATATGGCTTGCTTTTCCTTTAAAGTATTTATTCAACAGGTACTTTCGAAAGTTGTCCTGTCTGTCCATGTTTCCTTTTGGCCTTCCTTTTATTTTCTTTGATGTTGTTGTTTCAGAGTTTTTTTAATACTTCAATGACCCCACTTTTTTCTTTTCTTTTTTTTTTTAGCAAATCAAACATTAGCCCACAAATGTTTTTTAATTCCCCCTCTAAATTGGGAAGAGGGAGGAAAGAAGGCAGGAAGGAAGGAAAGAAGGCAGGAAGGAAGGAAGGAGGAAAACTTTTGCTACAAATATGAATAATCAAGCAAAACAAATGGGTTGTGTCAAGCCAATTAAGACATTGGTCATGTCCAAAAATGTATTTCACATTTGGCATCTTGAGTCCATCTTCTCTCTGTCAAGAGGTGGCTAATATGCTTCCTCTGGAAATATAATCGGTCATTTCATTGAACAGTTCTTAAATCTTTAAGAGTTGTTTTTCTTTACAATGGTGTAAAAAAATATATATTCTCCTGGTTCTGCTCACTTTACTTTGCATCATTTTAAACAAGCTTTTTCTGAAACAGCTTTCAATGTACAATAATATTCCCTTACATTCTTATACCATAATTCGATCAGCCCTGCTCCCATTTGATAGGCATCCTACCCCACCTCCCTTAACTTTCCAGTTCTTTGTTAAAAAGAATTTCTATAAATGTTTTTGTACATGTGGATATTTTTTCTCTTTCTTTGCCCTTTTTGGAGTTTAGGCCTAGAAGAGGTGTTGACTAGTTAAATATTATGCACAGTTTGGTGACGTTGTGAGCATAGTTTCAAATTCCTTTCCAGAATGGCTGGATCATTTCACAGTTCCATCAACATTGCATCAGTCTTCTTATTTAACTGCAACCCCTCCAAATATTGTCGTTTTTCCTTTTTTTCATCTAGATCAACCTTATAGATGTGAGTTGCCTTAATTTATATTTATTTAATTATTACTTATTTGGAACATTTTTCTTTGGTTTTTGATATCTTGGTTTTCTTCCTTTGAAAACTGCTTGTTTATATCCTCTGACTATCTGTTAGAGAATGAATCTTGGATGTGAAACTTTTAGTGGAGAAACTTGATACAAAGATTTGTTTTTCCCAGTTAACTCCTTCCTTTCTAATTTTGCTTGCATTGGTTTTGAGTAAAGCCTTTTAAATTTTATTTGATCAAAATTGTCATAGTGTTTTGTTCTTTGTAAAATGTGTAGATGCTTTGCTCATATCTTATTCAATATTTTTGCATTAATGTATATTAAGAATCATAATTTATAACTTTCTTTCTCTACTTCTTCTCTCTCTGATTCAGATGACCATATACTTGTAGAAGGAATTTGTGAAGATCATTTTTTTCCTATTTTTGTGTACCATTTAGCATTGTAACTATTTTTTCTTTGAATATTTGATAGACTTCATTGGCAAATTCATTTGCTCCAAAATGGTTTTCTTTGGAATTTCATTTTTGACTTGTTTAATATCTTTGTCTGAGATAGGATTATTGAAATTCTCTTAATTGTTATGTTAATCTATGTATTTTGTGTTTTTGCAAATATTCATCAATTTTGTCTAAGATTACTTGTTAACATATAATTGGCACACTAGTTTCTGATAATTTTCCTTTATTTCATCTTCAATTGCTGTGAATTCTTCTTTGGTGCCAAAATTTAGTTTCCCTTTCTTTTTTCTGACTATTTTCAGCTTTTTTTGTTGTTGTCAAAAAAAAAAATAGGTCCTAGTTTTATTTATCAGTTCAGTGATTTTTTTTTCCTTGTTTGTTTTAATTTTGTTTGACTTTTCTATGATTTTCAGATTTTTCGATTAGGGGCTTAGTTGAAGAGATTGAATTGTTGTTCTATGTTTGTTTCTTTTTTTAGTTGCATGACCAATTTATTGATGTGTTCTTTCTCTTTTTTGTTAATGAAAGCATTTACTGATATAAATTTTCCCCCAAGGACTGCTCTAGTTAGATCCCAAAAGTTTTGAAATGTTGCTCTGTTCTTTTTTTAATGTCAAATTATCTATTATTTTTATGGCTTGGTTTTTGAACCATTAATTCTTTAGGATTAAATTATTTAGTCCCCAATAAATTATTAATCCTTTCTTCTAAGGTCCTTTCTTGAATGTAATTTTATTGCATCATAGTCAATAAAATATGTATTTAAAATTTGTTTGCATTTGTTTGAAAGGTGTTTATGCTCTAATACTTTGTCAATTTTTGAAAGAGACTATGCACAACTAAGAAACGTGTATATGCCTTTTTATTTTCACTCAGTAAACAGCAGAGATCTATCATATCTAAATTTTCTAAAATTTTATTTATGTCCTTATCTTATCTCTTGTTTATCATTTGATCAGATTTACCTAGATTTGAAAGGCATATATTGAGGATCTTCACACAATTATAGTTTTGCTATTTTTTTTCTGCAACCTGATGAACTTCTAATTATTAAGTAGCTATATACAGTTCCATGACTATATAATAAGTATTACTGGTAATATATTATGTATTATACCTTTAAATATAATATAATTTCCCTGCTTATTTCCCCAAATTTTATCTATTTTTTACTGTCACCTCACCTGGGATCGTGATTTCTACTTCTTTTTTGAGTTTACCCTGAATCATACTAGATTTTTTACCACATCTTCCTTTTTTACCGTGTGAGTCGTTATGTTTCGAATATATTTCTTATCGGTAATGCATAGTTGGATTCTGCTTTCTGATCCATTCTGCTATACTTTCCTTTTTATGAGTGAATTCATAAGTGATCATTCATATTCACAATTGTGACTGTCAGTTGTATATTTCCCTCCATCCTATCCTCTTACTTTCTCATGATTTCTTGCCATTTTCCTTCTCCCTTCTTATAGATAAGAGGTGATAAAAGAGGAATGTGGTTAATATTAGTGGTATATAGTTAGGCAAGTAGGTGGTGCAGTAGATAGAGCACAGGGAGTGGAGTCAGGAATACTCATCTTCCTGAGTTCAAATCCGGCTTCAGACCCTTACTAGCTAAGTGACAC
This sequence comes from Potorous gilbertii, assembly GCA_028658325.1. NCBI lineage: Eukaryota > Metazoa > Chordata > Mammalia > Diprotodontia > Potoroidae > Potorous > Potorous gilbertii. Next base: position 408,527,186 of record CM053769.1, read on the forward strand.
TTGGCAAGTCACTTAACTCTGTTTGCCTCAGTATTGTCATCTGTAAAACGAACTGGAGAAGGAAATGGCAAACCAGTCTAGTGTCTTTTCCAAGAAAACCCCAAAAGGGATCACGAAGAGTCATACATGACTAAGCAGCAACAACAAATAACTGAAGTGGTCTATTTCTACTCCAATGCCATGCTTCTTCCACTCACTCCTGATCACAGGTTTTAACCTTCTCTTTCTTTGCTTTTAATCCTCTCTTCATGCTTCACCCTTCAGAGTTCATTTTACTTATCATTAATCCATCACCAATCCCACACTCTGTCTTAAATCCTCCTTTCTTCTCTATGTGTTCCTATTTCCCTAATAAATTTAATGTACTTGTAAATCAAACTGATTTTGTGTGTGTGTGTATGTATGTGTTTGGGGGAAGGGGGACTGTATTTAACCTTCCTTTTCCAACATAGCAGAGAATAAAGTTCATTTGGTGCTATTTCATCTCACTCCTTTTTTTCATGTTTGCATATTCATCTCAGGCATAATTATTACATGAAATAGTAAGTTCTCTCTCCTTTTTTCTTCCTTCATTTTCTGGTATATTTCCTTTTCTCTCCTTTTTAGTTTTCCCCTTGACATCATCAAAACAGAACAAAACCACTCCCATGGTCTCCATTGTTAACTTCCTCTATTCTCTAGAGTCTTTAGTGTTCTAAAGACTCATACATATTAGAATGTAAGCATTTCATTGTCACATATGTCTTTCCAAATGTTCATATTGTCTTTCTCATTTTTTTATTGACTCCTCTATTTATATTACCAAAGCTTCTACTTAGCGCTAACCTTTTCATAAAGTGTACTTAAAAGTCCTCAATTCTTACAAAGGTCTAGGAGTCATTGCTTTCTATTTAGACTCTTCTAATTTTCAGAGAGTCCAGTTGTTAGGTATCATTAATCGTGTATTTATTATAAGCTATTCTCCTCATTCTTTCCTCCCTAGAGCTCACTTCATTTAATTAATGTTAATTAGTTAAAATAAATATTAATATAATTTTTTTATTTCTTGCTTCATTTCTTCAAGTTTCTCTGATAGTCCTTCTGGCCCAGGCATTCTTTCTTCCAAGGCTTATTCTCTGAAGCTTGGACTTATTGTGGAGCTCTTCTTTTGCATTTAACTCTTGGATTTCTCTCAGTTCATAGCGTTTTTTCATTGTATTCAATATTTTCTTCTGCTTATTCATATTTCCAGATTCCACTTCTGTACTGGGGCTTTCTATTTGGGTCATCCTCTGTTACATCCTGAACTCTTAGATGATGTAGGAAGGTCTTGGTTGTTCTTGATAAGATGACTAAGAAAAGATACAGGCCTCTTCAAGAATTCCTGGGTCTAGGTTTGGTCTACCAAAGGGGCCACCTTAGGTTTTGACCACAGCCCCTTTCTGTTTCTTTCTCAAATATTCCAAAAGAGAAGTTTCAAACACCTCTAAGTGTCAAACATGCAACAGGAACCAGATTAAAGTGTAATTGGAAAATATTTAACAAGATGAATAAAATTACAATAAAACACACAAGATGTTATATGATTTTCTAAGTAAATATGCAACCCACAGGGATCCTCCACTTCTATTACAGTTTGACACTTCTGCTCTAAATCCTGGAATTGGCTCTACCCCCTTTGCTGTGAGCTTGACAAGTCCGAACCAGATATTGTTACTTGTGCTGATAGCAGACTTCCCACAAGACCCCAGGTGCTTGTCTTCTCAGTTGCTGTTCCATTTTTTTTTCCTACTGTGGGACAGGCATGGACTGCCACTGCTCATGCTCTGGACTGGCCCTATCTCCTGCTGTGATATATGAACTGCCTGAGTTCCAAATTGGGCTTAGGTGTTGGATTGGGCATGTGCTGCCTCAGTTCTGGTCTGTCTCCTACTGTGACTGGAAAGCAAGCAGCTGAGATACTGTCCTGTCTAGGAGCTGATCTGGCTCTGTCTTCTGCTCTGGCTCAGGTGAATTGCAAGGTAGGCTGCTGGAACTCGATTCTATCTCAGCCCTATGGCTCAAGAGGGCTATCTGGATCCTATGCTGGGCACTTGTCTGACAATATCTTTTTCTAAGGCTTGGCAAGAACTATTTGGGCACTGGTCTAGGACTACTTCCTACTATGCTGCCAATTTGGGCTACCTGGACTCTAAATTGGGCACTGGCCTGTTCATATCTCCTATAGACTATGAATTCTAGATAGCCTGGCTTGTCTCTATTCAGAGCCCCTGCAGCATTCTATCTTACATTGCAGTCCTGTATGAGAAGGAAGAACTTAGTCATTTCTCATTGATTTTCTTTATTGTTGTTTTTTCTCATGCATTCTTAGGTCGTGGGTGGTAGGGATATTGGCTCCTATAGAAATGCTGCCATCTCATCTGGAAGTTTAACAGTGATTTATTTAATGTGGCATAGTAGATAAGGGAGCAGCCTTAAAACCAGAGCGACATGAGTCGCCTCTGACACATGCTGCTATGGGACCTGGACAATTCACTTAACTTCACAGTATTCTAAAGAGCTCTCTAAGACTATAGGTTACAGGGAATGTAGCAAACCTACATTGACAGAGGGAAATGCCTTACCCAAGGGTTACCTATGCCAATGAAATCACAGGCCTAGTTCCTATCCCAAATTCTCTCTAAATTCTGGCACCCTAGGAAGCAAAAGAATGTTTAAAGGCATTTAAATATTTCTTACTTGTTCTTTGATCTAAAACAGTATCCCTAAGTCCCATTTAGACATTAGCTGTAGGGAGTATAACCAGGCAGGGTGGCAATTGAGGGGAGCAAAATCTTGGTGTTATCTTTGACATAACCTGTCTTCAACCTCCACAATTAGCCAAATGAGAGGTCTGGTTGAGTCCACCTCCAGCACTTATCTCACATCTATTCCATTCTCTCAACCACAGAGCCACAACCCTAGTTCACTAGCAAGTAACTAGGCAGTGCAATGGGCAGAACGCTGAGCCTGGAATCAGGAAGATCCGAGTCCAAATCCAGCCTCAGACGCTTATTAGCTGTGTGACCCTAGACAAGTCACTTAACCTCTGTTTGGCTCAGTTTCCTCAACTATAAAATAAGAGATAATAGAACCCACCTCTGAGAGTGGTTGTGAGGATTAAGTGTGATAATATTTGTAAAGCACTTAGCACAGAGCCTGGAACATAAATGCTATTATTATTAATATAAGTATAGATTATGACAATAACCTTCTAATTGATCTCTTTGCCTCCAGTCTTTGCATTCTCTAATCCATTGTCTACACAAAATGATCTTTCTGTGACCTAGATCTCCCAGCTCAAAAACCTTCAGTCCTTCCCTTTTACCTATAAGATATAAGAAATTTGTATTTTATCTTTAAAGGTTAGAGAGAATAGCTGAAGAATAATATGATACTGTAATGACATTCATATCTGAAAACAGCATATAATCTGTGCAAAAGAGACTGCCCTTTTAAAAATGGAAGGGACCTTCAAGGTCATCTAGTCCAAATTCTTCATTTTAGAATTGAGGAAACTGAGGCCCAGAGAGGTCAAATGATTTCCCTGGGGTCACACAAATAAATAGCAGGGACAGAATTAGGTTCTCTGACTCCAAGTCCATCACTCATTACACTACACCAAGCTATGTAGGAACAAAGGAAGGAAAGACATTTCCATCTGGGTGAAGGGGCAGGAAGGGCAAAGAGAGGGAAATAACTTTGGATGAAATAGCATTGGCTATTTTTTTTTAAGATACTCAAATGATTTTTACAAGGAACTCTTTCTCCCTTCAAGGGGCATCATTTATGAAACCCTCAGGGTAGAAGAAGGGTTAAGGCTGCAACAGTAGGCATCTGGACCTCCATCTCTATCCCACACATTGCGCTGCCTCTAGCAAAAGAAACCCCCTTTTCCAGGCGTTGTATAGCTTGCGGATTTAGACAGCGTTTTTGTTAAAGAAATCAAAAGGCCTTCCCAGGCTATTCAAGCAAACTTTATCAAAGCGGGTTTTGTATTTATTACCACCATCAGCCATTAGAGAGGGCAGCTTTTGTCTTCCTCAATAGGGAAAGTATCTTTTACTTTACTCTTTTGACACTGACTACTTGGCTTAACGCAGTAACCAATTACACTAATTAATCCCTGGGCATTATCCCCCCCCAAGAGAAATTGTGTGCTCCTACATTTAAAATGGCAACAAAGGAAGTAATAAGATTCTCTAAACAGCGCAGGACTTAGTGTTTCTAAAACCTGAAAATGTTTGCATAAAGCAGTCACTTGCTCCACGTTTGGCTCCAAGATCCATAGACATGACCATCCCTGATCTTCAGTTGGGCTGACCCCATGCTATAGGTTGGATGGAGTTATTAACTCCAGCCAATGCTCTGCTCAATGTCACATTCAGGGGGCATATAGCCTTCATTCTTGCTCTCACGCTGGCCTCCAGCCATGGAGTCTATCCAAGAGGAAATGTTTCCCACTTCCATGAACAATTACAAGATTTTTTTTTCCTTAGAGGAAAAGCCTTCCCAAATTCAGGGTGTGTGTATGAAACTTTCTAGGCTCTGGCAGCATAGGAAAAGGGAGATCAGGCTTATCATAGAATATCTGGGATTGGCTTTTTTTTAAAGCCCCCAAGTCCTCATGGCATATAGAAAGGTTAGAAGCTGGGAGGGACCTTACATCATCTGATCTACCCCACATCCTCACTTTATACAAGAATAGACTGAGAGAAGTTAGCGACTTATGCAAAGTCATACAAGAAGGAGCAGGGCCAAGATTCAATTCACTTCAGTTCATCTGTATTAAGTACCTACCATGCATGACAGAATACCAGGAGAGATGGAATGTTAGATAAGAAATAGTTCCTGTTGTCATGGAGTTTAGAATCTAGTAAAGTGGCAAATCCAGGATTCAAACCCACATCTTCCAATTGCCTCTCTAGTGTTCTTCCCACTACATCAGTCTCTCCTTCTAGGAGGGACTGCAGGATATTTATTACAGGGAGATGGTATCTTACCAGATATATTTTCTTTAAAAGAAAAGGAAAAAAAGCATTGGGTGCTGCCAAAAAGAAACAGCTGTCCACACTGTTGATTCAAATATCATTCTGTTATTAATAAAAATGTTTTTTCCTTTCTCTGTGGCATCTCGAAATATCCATGGGTTTGTTAAATATATGCATTTAGATTCAATTAGGGCAGCTAGGTAGCACAGTGCTGCAAGTCCCATCTTCCTGAGCTGAAAATCTGGCTGCAGACACCTACTAACTGTGAACAAGGGACCAGTCACTTTGCCCTGTTTCCCTCAGTTTCCTCATCTGTAAAATGAGCTGGAGAAGGAAATGGCAGACCATTCCAGTATCTTTACCAAGAAGACCTCAAATGGGATCATGAGGAGTTGCAAATGACTGAAATGGCTCAACTACAACAATAAAAGCAACAAATACATCAGGTATAGGATTGATACTTGTGTTTGCAGGGAGCATAACTGCACAGGTTCAATTCACCAAATCAAAGAATTTCAAATCTCAAAGGTACCTACCAATTGATCATCCATACCTTCTAAGGAAACCCAGTGTAATATTTAACTTAATTTGAAATATATTTTTCATGTCTACTCGATGAAAGACTCAACTAGGGTCTGGGAATACAGAGAAAAATGCATCTAATCTCTATACATAAGAATAAAGACTGGACCTGTGCTTTTGCTGGTATAGAGGTTGATCTGGTTGGGAAACCCTGATACAGGATGGCACCCTCTTGTGCCATTTATGGTCTTAGAGAATTCCCTGGATCACTGAAAGATTAAGAGATTTGTACAGAGTCAGAAGGCCTTTGAACTTGAACTCAGGTCTGCTTGGTTTCTACATCTACATCAAGATACATATATATGTGTGTGTGTTGATATAAATATAAATGATATATAGATGTAGATGTAGGGAGATGAGTCTCTGTGTATACATAAACATACAGATGGAAATAGATATGTAGCAATGTCTATATATAAATGGACAGGTATATTATATAGATCTCTATATATCCTTCCATTGAGAGATAAATGGTAGATAGACAAACAGACAGGATAGATATGTATCTAAAGAAAGGCATCATGGTATTGTGAATGAAGTTAGAAAGTTTTTTCTGTTCAAGTGTTGCCTCTGATACACACTTGGCTATTGGCAAATCACCTAATATTTGATTTTCTCTGGTAGCTCTTTTAGACTCTGAGTGAGAATACCAATTGCTCATCTCCATAGGTTGGAAGATATCTCCACACTTCTGGGTCAAATGTATGTGTGTATGTGTGTTTGTATGTGTGCACACAGCATATGTGCATTTCTGTATATAGATAGATAGATATAGATATAGATGTACCTTTATATTTTTGTTCTCATTCAGTCATTCAGTTATGTCCAATTCTTCATGACTCCCTGGACCAGAGCATGTCAGGCCCTTCTGTCCTCTGCCTTAATCTCCTTCTATCCAAGCTCATGTTTGTTGCTTCCATGACGCTACCTATCTATCTCATCCTCTACTGCTCCCTTTTCCTTTTGCCTTCAATCTTTCCCAGCAGGCTCTTTTCCAATGAGTCCTATCCTCTCATCATGTGGCCAAAGTACCTAAACTTCAGCTTCAGTATTTGACCTTCCAGTGAATAGTCTGAGTTAACCTGTATGTTGGATGCTTAATTAGATGTTTGTTAATTGATCGATCAAAGGTTAAAGAGTTTCCCTTCCATAGAGACTCATAGTATAATTAGAAATGAACTCATTTCAGAATCTGAAAATTTGGGTTCAAAGAAGACAGTACAGTAGAGTGGACAGTGCTATATTTGAAGTTAGAGGACTTGGCTTCGACACATAGCTCTGCCACTTACTACCTGTATGACCTTGGAAGGCACTAAAACTCCTTGGACCTCAGTTTCCTCATTTGTAAAATGATGATAGGACTAGATGATCTTTTATAGTTCTGTAATCAGAAATGTGCATTTTTATGGGTAAATCTTCTTTTGGAGCATAGTTGCACACTTATAACCTTTAAAATCACCCCAGAATTATTCCCTGGATTACTTTTTAAAAAGAATTGTGCTTCTTTTGATAACATTAAAAAAATGGAAACTGTACATGCCACTGTAATGAGTCTTTATACCCTTACTTTCAATAAAAATATTCTTTCTTTTCATTCAATGAAAAGTTGCATCTTTTTAATGTTAGGCTTTCAAATCCTTAGTATTCAAACCAGTCATTTATGAGAAGATCTCTCATATGGGCCCATATTTTATGACCCTAACACACTGAGCAAGTTCTTTTGCACAATGCTGTGGTCAGAGATGCTTAGGACAAGTTTAAGCAAGGACACATTTAGCCTGTTGTCTTCTGACAGCATGACCTTTTTTCCATCACTAAAAGCAAAAACAAAAAAAAATAGACCAAAGGATGAGCATGCCTTCTTTGTGGCAACCAGGCCATTCATAATAACATACATTTGTACAGTGTTTTAAAGTTTCCAAAGACTTTTTTTCCATCTCTTATCTTATTTCATCCTTACAGCAGCCTGGGAGGGGCAGGAGGAAGAGGGAAGCAGAGGAGAGCTAAGGGAAGAGACAGCATAGGGTGGAAAGGGACAGTCAGAGTAGAGAATATTATCTCTGTTTTGTGAATGAGGACACTAAGAAGGAAGACAAAGTAACTTGTCCATGACCACACACCTAGTCAGGACTCAAACCCAGGTTCGTTTCCATTACTGCATGCTGACATCTTTAAAGATGCTGATCAATTTGAATCCCAGGATAGGATCCTCTTACAGGGATACTCAGCCAACAGGGATACAGCAGGCTGTAATCCACTTGGTTTCTACAAGGTTGACAAAGGACCAAGCCCCCAGATCAGCTATGGAGTAGACTAGACAGGAGACGGGATACCCAGAACGGATCTTCATCTTCTGGAGCTGGGGATCCAAGCCTAGGGTTTTGAACAGAGAAGGTGGGAGGAAGATAACATGATTGACAATTTAAATGGTGATAGCAATATATTATGTGATACTCTGTGGCAATGTAATATATTATCATTACATATAAAATGATACATATGTGTTTATATGTGCATAAATCATGTGATTATGTGATAATATGGGCAGCCTGATGGCATAGTGGATAGGACACTGGGCCTGAGTTTAAATCTGACCTCTGATACTAGCTATGTGACCCTGGTCGAGTTGTTTAACCCTATTTACCTTAGTTCCTCATCTATAAAGTGAACTGGAGAATGAAATAGCTTCATACTTAAGTATGTCTACTAAGAAAACTCCAAATGGGGTGATGAAGAGTGAGACATGACTGAAAATGACTGAACAACATGTGATAATATAACAATGTTAGTACTAATGAACATTTATGTAGCAATTATTTATTAGAATCTAAATTTTTAATATATACATTATGCATTTCATATAGACTAATATGAAAATTATAACTCCATTCCAATTGGCAATATATTATATGCTAATATGTCAAATATTTTAATCACATTGATATGCTGTCATATATGATTATGGTAATGATGATATAACTTATACATATAGAGTATTTTACAGTCTATGAAGTATTTGAATCAATCTCATTTCAATCTCACAACAACCTTGTAAGGAGAATATTATAGGCATTATTTCTCTGTTTTGAAGATGAAGAAACAGGGACCTGTGGTCCAACAGCTAATATGAGGAGGATTCAAACCAAAGCCAACTTTTGACTCTATATGCTATTATTACTGTTTCTTCTTCATTCTCAAAGAAGATCAATGACATCAGGAAGGTGTTGTCTTGACTTGTAAGTGAATCAGATTAAAAGAGGCAGGGCTGTGCAAAGTCATCAGCCTCACTTTCTCCTCCAGAGTCATCAGAATTCAGTAGCAAGGCACAGATTCAGGATACAGTGGCCTTTTTAAGTTAAGGTCTTTCCCAGGTCTCAGTTTGTCTGAGGCAACACCCATTCAGTAACTAAAGGCTAGGTAAGAATTGAGGAAAAAATGACCTTGTTTGCCTTCATAAAAGAATCAATCTGGAAGGGGAAGACCCAGTGTTAGAACTGCAAGGTGCTTTAAAGAGCATTTAGTTTTAGTTTATAGAAGAGGAGTGACTTGCTCAGAGAATCAAAGTTAAAAGTCGAGGTTTCTTAACTCCTTGGAATTAGTTCCTACCGTGTTCTTTCCACTGTACTATCCTGCCTCTCAGAGTTCACAATATTCTAGTTAATGCTGGATTTCCCATCCGTAATAAGATGCTTATTTAAAAACATATATCTAGGAGGCCCTGAACTACTTTGTATGCATTCACTACCAGGTCAATATAGGTTTTACCAAAATGGCTATTCCTCCAGTTCTTGGACTAGCTAGGGACCCTGTTATGGCCCAGCATTTACAGAAACATCAGAAAATCTATACTCAGCCCCCAGTTCATCTCCAGCTTGGAATAAAATGATAGCTATATATAACTGGCTTGTTACCTTCTTCATCTGGGCCTCAGCTTATTTATCTGTGAAATTAGGGGGTTTGATCCGATGACCTCTGACATCCCTTCTAGCTCTTGGTTCTACGAGAACCTTGGTCGCCTCGGTAATCATCCTGAAAGCTCATACTCTCCTTCAATACCATTTTCTTCCTGTATTTTTTTTTCTCTTCCAAATGCAGGATTTTCAACTGAAAGAAAAGATAAAAATTCTCTCATTTTATATCCTACCCAGAACACCAGAGTCACTCAACATGACGCTTCAGGTTTCTTCCAGTTGTTATTTCTTTCCAGGTGGTATGGTGTGGCATAATGGGGAGTACATTGGTTTTGAAGGCCAAAAAACCTGCATTTGGTTTCTATTTCAGACATTTACTAGTTGAATATCCTTGAGCAAGCTAATCTCCCCTTTAGGAGTTTGTTTCTTAATCTGTAAAATGGGGATGATAAGACTTTTACTACCCATCGAGCAAGGCTTGTTGTTTTTTTTAAAAGTGTTGTATAAATCTTAGGACTCTATAGAAATATGAATTATGTTGAGACAATGAATATCATGGCATGCAAAGGGGGGCAGTCTTAAAATAAAAAGACAGGTCCAAGACAAGTCTGAACTTTAGATCTGACATGATTACTTATATGATTCTAGGCAACTCAGTAAGCTTCAGTTTCTTCATCTAAAATAGGAATAATAATGTTTGCACAAATGTGAAGAAAGTGTTTTGTAAGCCTTATAGAGGATAACTAGGTGGAGTTGTGGATAAGGTGCCTGGCCTGGAGTCAAGAATATTCCTTTTCTTGAATTTAAATCTGGCCTCAGACACTTAATAGCTCTATGACCCTGGGCAAGTAATTTGAATCTGTTGATCTCAGTTTCCTCATCTGTAAAATGAGTTGGAGAAGGAAATGGCAAACCACCCCACAATCTTTGCCAAGAAAACCCCAAATGGGGTCATGACATGTCTGAAAAATAACAACAAAAGCCCTATAAAAATGGGAGCTTTTTTTTCATGGATCAGTAGATCAGCAGAAGCTCCTGAAACTGGAATTCAAGCAATTTAGCAACCTGAATGTAACTGACCTTTCCAGAACCAGCTCATACATATCTCTTCTTGAGTCATGTATTCTAATCAAACTGGGCTAGTGACCATCAACTTCCCCCTACACCTTCCTATCACTTTGATTTTATTCATAGCATCCCCTTTTCCTGGAATGAACTCCTCCTCTTCATTCCCATTTCCTTCTGTTGAAATCCCTTGCTTTTGGTAAGGAAAAGCATACTTCAGGATTCGTGGCTTGCCTATGGTCACATTTGGTAGTCAGTATTCAAGAGGGGATTCAAACTCAGTTCCTCTGAGTTTAAAGCCAGTATTTTTCCCACCATTACACTTGTGTAGATACACAGTGATTTAGCTCTCCACAGGATGCCTGGGATGGGATGGCCTCAAGAAACCCTAGAGGGTACATGTTGCTGGAATGGAAAACATGGTTACTTTTAGTATTCACATTGGGCGAAAACTTGAGAAAAAAATAAAAAACCTGTCAAGTCTCAGAACATTTCACAGCAACAAAAATAGTTGCATTTTGGAAAAGAAAGAAACATAGGAACACTTCTAGAAGGAAGCTAATCACTTGAGCAATTTGCCAAATGCTTCTGTAATTGACAGGTTAACTCTGAAAGGTGGCTATCACAACTGCAGCATTTTATTTTGCAAGATTCCTGGGACTAAGTTTATGATTTTTTAAAAATTATAATGCAAAGCTAATATTTCTCCCTCTGTAAAATAAGAGCACTGGACCAGATAACCTTTAAGGCCTCTCCTAGTTTTGACATTCCACGTTCTTTGATTCTAAGGCCCCTTCCAGCTCAAAGATTAAACAACTATGAGTAAAGGTAGAGGGCAGCTAGGTGGCATAGTAGTTAGAGTGCTGGACCTGGAGTCAGGAAGAATCATCTTCATGAGTTCTAATCTGGCCTCAGACACTTACTAGTTGTGTAACCCTGGGAAAGTCACTTAACCCTACATGTCTCAGTTTCTTCATTCTATAAAAAGTGAGCTGGAGAAAGAAATGGCAAACCACTCCAGTATCTTTGCCAAGAAAACCCCAAATGGGATCATGAAGAGTCAGACATGACTCGACAACAGCAAAGATAAAGGCTGAAAAGGCTTTATTTAGCCTTTGATTGTACATACATATATGCGTGTAAAAATCTAGGAATGTGGGTAAGCAGGTAGGGGAGACAATGACTATGCTTTTGGGCTTAGCTTGGTGTCTAGAGCAAAGAATCTAGTATTGGAGATGGGAGGTGTCACACCCAAGACATTGAAAGAAGCCAGACTGGTCATACTATATGGGAAAAAACGGTTTTTCCCAGGTACAATTTTAGCAGGTCCATGGTTGGGAAGCTACTTTTCTAAAAGAGCTTTTTAAAGAAAGTCTCTTGTTTTGAACCAAAGGAGTAGGGCAAAGTCCACTGTTCTCATGAAGAATAAGTAGTGTTAGACAAAGACCTCAACCGAAACATAAAACTGGGAGATCCACAGCCACCAACCCAGTGGAACTTGGGCCCAAAAACACCCAACAGAGATGATGAATCCAATGGAACAGTGTAGAACAGAGACATGTCCCACAATAACAAGTGGTGGAGATTGTCTGTACAATGAAATGACATCTGATGAAATGACAGGTCAAATCCTGCATCATTCAACAGCTGTAGAACCCTGGCTAAGTCACCTAACCTTACTCAGCTTCAGTTTCCTCATCTGTAAAATGGGGAGAGCAGTAAGACCTACCTTACAAAAATAAAATCAGATAATATATGTAAAGTACTTTGCAAACTTTTTAAAAGTGCTTTATAAATGTTAGCTGTAGCTATTTCTATGGCAAAATGCTCTTGCTATTTTTCTTAATTATGTCATTTTGTTAAATAACTCTGCTTTTAACTGAGGATGTTCTCTGGATAACTATTAAATGTAAACACATTGGTGGAGGCTTGCAAGACATGGCTTTTATATGCCCAGGGTACATTAGCCCTGGGGTAGTTTTCTCTACCGAGCTCATTGTTCATGTGGGGGCAAGTGCCCCCAAACCCTACAATTGTATTTGGGAATATAATTTCATTATTTTATCCCCTATTTAATACTATGCCAGCAGCTGAATATTATTACATATTCTCAATAGCTACTTAAAAAATGGAATAAGCCTACTGGAGAAATCCTGAAGTGACTTGGAGAAAAGGAGTGAGCCATGGATTTTATCAGAAGTGAGCCTTATTTCTTTTTTTTAAATTATTTTTTTGGTGAGGCAACCAGGGTTATGTGACTTGGCCAGGGTCACACAGCTACTAAGTGCCAAGCTTCTGAGGGTGGATTTGAACTCAGGTCCTCCTGACTCCAGGACTGGGCATTTTATTTCTGATGAAGAATAAACACAAATAGTGAGCTGGGACTCCAGAGATACAGGTTCTAGTCCTAAATTTTTCCTCTACTTTGTTGTGCAACTGTGGGCAAATCACTTTCTCTGAGATGCCCTTTCATCACCAGAAAAAATGAGAATGTTTGGCTACACAGGCATTTCCGAAAACATGAATCCCACTAAGGGAAACAATTCTTCAAATGTGGCCCACAGTCCTTCCAAGGTGGGAAGATCCTTAAAAACATAAAATTCAATATCAGAACCAGAAGGAACATTAATAATCATATATTTTAATTCCCTCATTTTACAGTGAAGGAAACTAAGGCCTTAAGGAGAGGAAAGGACAGTCACTCCTCGTCATACAGTTGGCACTTGGCCCTCATATTTTTCTAAAAGATGTACCGAAATTCATGTATTCAGACAGCTCGTCCCTGGCCATGTGTTGGAGGGGATTAAAGTGTTGTTGGGTTTTTTTTTTCAGCAAGGATCTGGAATAAATTATATCCCACAAATTGGCTTCTGATCTACTTGTTTCAGACATTAGCATAGGAATAACCTATGTGTTTGCTCAATCCACCCACCTGTGATGAAATCTTGGCTTGTTTGGTGGAATCTACCATCAAAAATGCAAACGATGCACAGATCAACGTTGTCTGGAGGAAGGCAGAAAACTGGTGGATAAACAGTTCAGTACAAAAGTTGCTGGCAGCATGTCCGTGAATTCTTCCAAATTTTAGAGATCTGCAATGCAGATCTGAGGACACAATTTGCTCCGTGGTTCATGTGCCAAGTGGAATATTATGTAATTCCTAGTCATTTCAGTGGCCCTCTGTAGATGTGCTGGGGGATTCAAACATGCTAGGTGCCTGTATACTCAGGGAGCATGTTTCCTAATGCATGCAAATGGTATGCACACACACACACACACACACACACACACACACACACACACACAAAATCTTGTCAGTTTCTATCCTGTATTCTCAAGGAAATGAGTAGTATTAATTTCCTAAAATTAAAACTCATAACAATTTCCTAAAGCAAACAAATATTGCTCCATTTTTCAGATAGAAATAAAAAATTAGAGAGATTTATGTAGACTGATTTCTTAAAAATAAATGTTTTATATTTGGAAAAAAAAAAGTGTTATCACCTCCTAAGACCCATAATCTTCCCTTAACGATAACAAGGTGGGTTAGTAGATAGAGTGCTGAACCTAGAGTCAGAAAGACCTGAGTTCAATTCCTGCCTCAGGTCTTTACTGGCTGTGTGACCCTGGGCAAGTCACTTAACCTCTATTTTCCTCAACTGTAAAATGGGGATAATATAGCACCTAGCTCACAGAATTGTTATGAGGATCAAATGGGTCAATATTTATAAAGTACTTAGCACAGTGTCTGGCACTTAGTAGGCACTTTTAAAATGTGTATTCCCTTCCCTCCTTGTCATAAAGAAATGCAGTAACATGGCACAATCTGATACACTAGCCACATCTGAGATGGGAAGTACTTTTCTTTGTGACCTGAGAAAGGATAAAATGTCAGCCTTATAATGGCAGAGATCTTAGAGTTCAGTTCCTTCCTGTTAGAGAGAAGAAAATTAAAAAGAGGAAGAGTATTGGGAAGGGGCCCTTTGGCCATATTCATATAATTTGTAATAAAGCAGAAAAAAAAGATGAGGGACAGAGAAGTATAGTAGAAAGACCATTGTACAGGAAATTAGGAACCCTGGATTCTAATCTGAGACCTACCTCTAATTAGCTTAAATGACTTTGAGCAAGTCCATTTCTTTGTCTAGACCTCTGTCTCTTCATACGAAAAAATAAAAATATTTATAGAACAGGGTACTTTCTAATGTTCCATTTAAAACCCTAACATTCTATGTTGTATATTTAAAAAATCCGAGTTTCCATGATTTCTCAACCAGAGTTCTTTCTACCATACCACAGTGCTATTCATTGAGTGAACTTTTAGCACCAGGTAATAAAATATTTGGGTAGCTAGGTGGTGCAATGGATAGAGTGTTGAGACTGGAGTCAGGAAGACATCTCCCTGAGTTCAAATCTGGCCTCAAATATTTACTAACAGTCTGATCCTGTGCAAGTCATTTAACCCTGTTTGCCTCAGTTTCTTCATCTGTAAAATGATCTGGAAAAAGAAATAGCAAAAGGAAATTCAGTATCTTTACCAAGAAAAGCCCAAATAAAGTTGTAAAGAGTTGGACGCAACTGAAAAATAACTGAACATTACCATCACATGTTTACAGACAACAGATTACAGAGGTGTCAGGTAATTTGGGACTGAGAGCCAGGGTCAGTTTCTGTCAAAGCTGGAGGAGCAGTAAACATCTATCTGTCTGGTAAATAGTCCGGAGTCAAAGGGCAGGGCAGGAACTGGGATCTGGAGAAGGATGATGTCCGTGTACATATGGTAGCCCTTGTATAAAGCAAAATTGAATTCAGACTAAAGAGGAAAGGGAAAATAGTGGAGTGAGAGGACTTGGGTTCAAATCTTGCCTTTTCCATTTGCCTTTGCCATGTGACCTTGGGCAAGGTATTCAACCTGTCAGTTTCAATTTAATTCAATTCAATAAACATTTATTTAGTGCCTACTATGTGCCAAGCACTGGAGATACAAAAAGAGGCAAAGGACAATCCCTGGGCTCAAGGAGTTCACTATCCCTGGGGGGAAGAAGGGGAACAGAATAACATGCAAAAATATATAAGCAAAGCAAGCTATATACTGAATAAATATAAAATAATTCACAGAAGGAAACTCTAGAATTAAGAGGGGTTAGGGAAGGCTATGGGATATAGGAGATGGAATTTTGGTTGAGATTTAAAGGAAACCAGGGAGGTCAGTGGTCAGAGAGTAGGAATGAGCATTCTAGGCATGGGGGACAGCCAGAAAGTGACTTGTCTGTGGAATAGCCAAGAAGTCAGTGTCATTGCATCAAAGAGTCCATGGCAGACGTGAGGGTAGTAGGGTGGAAGTAAGAGGGAGTTAGATTATGAAGAACTTAGAATGCCAAACAGAGCATTTTGTATTTGCTTCTGGATGCAACAGGAAACCACTGGAATTTACTGAGTAAGGAAGAAGAGGACATTAATATAGGGTTAATAGAACTTGTATAACCTCTGTCACAGGGTTATTGCAACAAAAAAATCCTTTGTAAATTTTGAGGTGCTTTGAAAATGTGAGCTGTTGTTATTATATCTCAAAGAAAACTTCCAACTCTAAATCCCACTATCTTAGCTGTGAGTTGAAACCCATCAAATCCAGTACATTTATTTTTTAAAATGAAGTCATATTGCTTCAAATCTATTCAGTGCCTGGAACTCAGCCAACAAAGCCTTGTCTAGTAGGGAATTCTGCTTTAATGAACAAATAGGAAAGATTTTAAATTAGCATTTCAATTGCTTTGCATGGTAGACAATGTGGGGTAGGGAAGACAATGTCGGACTGAAAGAAAAAATAAACTGGGTTAGTCTGGGCTCTGATGTTTTATATGACACTGAGCAAATCTTTTTCCCTCTGTGACCCTCAGTTTCCCCATATGTAAAATGGTTTGGATGGGCTAAATGGCCTTGGATGTCCCCTCCAACTTTAAATCCATGATCTTCTAAAGGGGTTTTTATAAAGTACATAAAAGCAATTTTTAAAAATAATAATAGCGAGTATTCATATAGTGCTTTGAGGTTTGCAAACCTCAAAGCTTCTTATCCTCACAGCGACCCTGGAATGAGAAGGTGGTGTACAGATGAGGAACCAGAGACTTGAAAGAGGTTAAGGGACTTGGCCAGGGCAACACGCCTAGTAATATCTAAGGCAGGTCTTCTGGATTCCAAATCTTAACTTCTATCCACTGCACCACTAGCTGCCCTTTTTCTGTCAAGTGATGTCAACACCCACCTTTGGATTTGGTTTGCATTTGGTAAAAAAAAAAAAAAAAACTTCCCCTGTAGTTGAGAAAAAGGTAAACTTCAACCTAAGACCTGTTAGAATTCTCACATATTTTGATATAGCAGTAAGCAATATCATAGAATCAGAGAGACATAAAGGTGGAAGGGAACTAACTGTAAGATCCTCTAGGACAAACCTCCTCATTGTACAGATGGGAAAACTGAGGCCAAGGAGGAGAAGGGATTTATAAAATGGCATGGAATGAATCAATGACCAACAGAGGCTTAGAACCCAGGTTTCTGGTACCCAGATTAATGTTCTTTGCACTACCTCCCCATATAATCTTATATGATAATAAATCTCCCATCCAATGACAATTCAAGGTTTACAAAGTGCCTTCTTCCCAATCCTGTTGGGGAGGTAATTAAGGCAATACACAGATCATTTTATCCATTTTATAAATCAAGATATTGAATCTCAGAGAGCTTAATTCACGATTCATAAATATCAGATCCAGAGATCAAACTCAGATCTTCATTCAACCTTTATAGAATCTAAAAGATGAAAGAAATGTCAGAGATATCTAGTTCAACCTGGACAGGGAAAGAAGTCTCCTCTACAATGTTATCAACAGGTGGTCATCAGATTGTGTTCTAGGGAGGGGAAACTGAGATTATACCAGAGACAACTTGAGCTGGTGGTTAAATTCTCAGTGAGAACATTTAGACCTCAGAAATTAGCAAATACTATAAACTGGAGTTTTTAAAATTTATTTTTATTGCTTGTCTAGATTTAAGAAAGTAACAGAAAAACGTTAAAAATGTTGACTTTTCAGTAAGATCATTTATTCTTCAGAAAACCATGAATACTACAAACCAGAGCTTTTTTTAAGTATTGCTTTGTTAATTGTCTAGACTTAAGAAAATGATGGGGAAAATGTTTATAATGTGGATTAAACTTAAAAGTGTATTATGTGTGCATTTTTTCTAGAGCAGTTGTTGTTAAGCATGTACACAAATCCTCACTCTTCACAAGCATTCCATTCCACTTTTATATATTTGTAATTAATAGTACCTTTTTATATAGAACCTAATTCTTCTCCTATTCATTGGAACTTTGCTCTCAGTTCTGTCCTCTGGGGCCAAGAAGAAATCTAATCCCTTTTCCAAATATCAGATTTTAAGCTATTTGAAAGCACCAGTCATACTCCCCCCAAAGCTTATCTTTTTTCAAACTAAACATTGTAAATTAAGTCAGTTCTCTCTAGATCTCATCATCAATTCCCTCTCAATCTTGAGCATCCTCCTGGAAAAGTGTTCCAGCTCACCAATATACTTCCTAAAACATGGTACCCAGAATGGAGCATGGCACCCTAGATGGGGTCTGGACAGGGCAATTTACAACAGCATTGTCCCATTCTTTTTTCTGGATATCAGGTCTTTCTTCTTGAAATTTAGATAATAATTGTGTGCTTTCATTCTCAGGTCTTTTTTTATATGATTTTTTGGTCTAAACATATTTCCTTGACTTTGCACTTGCAAAGTCAAAGTGTAAGACTTTAGGTGTAAATATAACCCCATTAATTGCATTTGATTAAATTCAGCATATCTGTTGGAGCCTTATATGTCATATAACATATTACTGCTCTCTCCCAAACCTGCGATTTATACCTTCAGGGAATCCATTGATTAAAAACTTTAAAATCTAGGGAATAGAACTCCAAAGAAGACCTCTTTCAGTATTGATATTGGGCCATTAAGGACAACTCAGGGATCCGTCCCTTCAAACATGCATCTTTCCTATCCCCCATCTCTCCCACATCTCTCCATCTGGTCCACTGTGGTAACATGAGAGACTTTATCATATAGTTGGCTGATAACCAGTAGGCAATATCTAGATCTAAAGAAAGAACAAAGACTCTAAGTCAAATTCTACCTCGGACACTTACCTGTGTGACCTTGGGCAATTCCTTAACCTCTTCATGCCTCAGTCTCCTCATCTGTAAAACGATACTAGACTAGATTGCCTCTGGGGTCCCTCCTACCTCTCCATCTATGAACCCATAAATTCTCTTCATCTGCTAGTCTAGTTACCCTCTTAGAAAAGACAGTTGAGTTAGTTTGGCTTGACCTTTTCATAGTGAAACTTTTCTGATTCTCATTCTCCTTGGCAAAGAAAATAACAGAACAAGAATTTAGCAGTTCTACTTCTGAAGATCATCTATTACCGTCATTCCTTCCATCCTAAGCAGGGGTCCTTTCACTTCTTTTCTTCTCCTTTGCCCACAACAGCATTTTAAAAGTCTTTTTTGTAGTCCTGAGCATAAATGGCTCCCTCATCTGAGCTTTAGTGCTCTTGACACTGTTTTTACAGAATAGTTTTCCTTATCTGCTCATTCTAAATTACTTCCCTTTGCTTCTGTCTTCTTTACATCTTTTTTTTTAAATCTCATTTGACTGAAGGGTTCCCTTTGCAACCACATTGAAATCTAGACAACTTCCCCCATCCCTTTTCTTTCTTATTGGATTATTTTGGCTCACAGTTTCATTTTTGGGTGTTTCTCACCCCTCTTGGAATGACTTTCCCATGGAGAATTTTAAACCCTTTGAAATTGACTCCTCCAGATTCTATGATACACATGAGCTTGTGCCCAGCTTTCCTTTAGCCTATCACAAATACTGAGACTGGGTAGTCACTTCCTCCCAAAGTTTCCATCTTTCTGTAACTAAATCATCTTTGTTGGTCAGAATCATTTCCAGAATAGTAGTTTCTTTTGTTACTTCTTCTACATTTTAAAGAATAAAATTGTCACTCAAGCAGATCACCAATTTGTCAGCTACTCTGCCTTTATCAGAGAAAGAGCTCTCGATAATTAAAATTTCCCATCAACACACTAACGTGCTTTCATGTCAAGTTGTGATCTTTTTCAAATTCACCCCATTTTTGCCATCTATCTGAATATTTTCAATAGTATGCTTATGCAATAATATAACTTCTTTTACCTCCTTATGCTAAAGACACCATCATGTTTTCTACCTCCCCTCCAGTTCTATGTTTCTTCATATGAATATATCTTCTTAATATACAACACTACTCTTCCCTCCCCACCTATTCTTCTCTTCTTGACTCCTGACCATGTCCTAAATAAAATGTCTCAGTCTGCACTCTGAGCTTATCTCCTTTTTACCTAAAGATGGGTGACATCTTTCATCTTGATTCCTCTGGAATTATGGTTGATCATTCCTTTGATCAGAGATCCCAAGCCTTTCAAAGTTGTTTGTCTTTACAATTTTATTGTTACCATACACATTGTTGTTCTCCTGGTTTTTCTCACTTCACTCTACATCAGTTCATACAGGTCATCTTATATTCTTCTAAAACTATCCCCTTTATCATTTCTTACAGCACTATAAGATTCTATCACATTTCTATGCCATAACTGGTCCGGCTGTTCCTCAATCAATGGGCACCTTCTGAGTTTCAAATCGCTACCACCGCAGACATAGCTGCTATACAAATTTTTGTACATATGAAGGGGTGAGGAGAAAGACAAAAATGTATTAAATGCCTATGTGCCAAACACTCCACTAAGTGCTTTGCAAATATTTTTTATTTGAATATATGAAGAGGTCTCATGCGAGATCTTTTCCTCTTTAATGGTAACAGAGATAGCTAGCATTTATATAGCACTTTAAGATTTGCAAAGCACTTTACAAATAATAATAAGTAGCATTTACATGGCACATACCATATGCTAGATACTGGACATCTCATTTGAAACTCACAACAACCCTGGAAGATAGGTGCTATTATTTTTAAATCCCCATTTTACACTTGAAGAAATTCAGGCAGAAAGAGGTTAAGTGGCTTGCCCAGGTCACGTGGCTAATAAGTACCTGAGGCTAAATTCGAACTCAGGTCTTCCTGATTCCAGATTTAGCTCTCTACTGAGCAATAGATGCTTTTTTCTTTGATGTCTTGGGGATCACCTATGACAGTTTCTTGACATGCGAAACAACCAGGAAAGATTTTATCTCATTATTGGGTCAGAAAAGATGGGAAAGAGCAGGGGATTGGGGATTGGGTTTAAATCCCGGTTATGCTCCTTCTCACAAGTCTGGCCTGAAACATTTAATCTCTACACAACTCTAAATCTTATTTAAACTCTTTCCCTTCTCAGTCTTTTTTCACGGAATTACAAAATCTCAAAGTTTAAATAGGGGCTAACTTGTTCAACCCATACTAGAATTAATTATCTCTACAACATACCTAACAAATAATCATCCATAACTTTGCTTGATTCCCTCCAATGAGTGGGAATTTACTCTCTCCTGAGGCAACCCATTGCATTTTTTAATAGCTCTAATTAAATCAAGTAATCAAGTAAGCATTTATTAAGTACCTACTGGATATCTGGACCACAATTGAACAGCTAAGTCTTGATTAGTGTGATCACATGTATTTGCAACTATACTTTTTAAAGTTATAATTATATAATGCATGATAGCTTATTCTTGCCCATGGGAAATATGTGGTGATAATTTGAATAATGTCACTGCTTCTGAGGATTCATTATTCTACCCAGTTATCATCTCTGCCTTCAATGAATTTACATTCTATTAGAGGAGACAGTATGTATTTTACTAAGCATATACAAAAAGAGTATGAGGTAAATTTAGACGGGGAGAGGTATGAATCCTGGGAAGATCAGGCAAGACTTGATATAGAAGATAGGACTTGAGCAGCATTTTGAAGGAACAAGATATTCTAAGAGGTGGGGGGTGGGGTTCCTTACATAGATCCCAAATACACTCTTCTGTTGCTTCTAGCTATAGTTCTGGTTCTGTCTCTGAGACAAGCAAGTGTAATCTTTCCGTATGATAGGCTTTCAAGTACTTAAAGATAATAGTCATGGCTCCCTCAAAGCTGACCCTTAGGGCCAGGAGTGGAGAGTCCATTCATCTTTTCTCCAGGCTAAATATCCTCAGTTTCTTCATTGATCCTGATATAGTCATATATGAGGTCCTTCACTATCCCAGTTGCCAGCCCTAAACATTTTCTAGCTTATCAATGACTATCCTTAAATATGGTGCCCAGAAATGAATATAATGCTCCAAATGTGGTATGGCCAAGAGAGAAGACAGAGGTACTTCCACCTCACTAACTCTGGTCAAGCCTCTCTGTGTACCCTATGAAGGAATTAGCTTGGGGGGTGTGGGTGAGGCTATAGTTTAATGTTGCTTTCTTCTTGTCATTAGATCAATGAGTTCTCAGGATTCAGTAGCTCCTGCTTACCAGCCTGAGCAGGATGAAATTTCACAAAGAAATTTCACAGAGTACAACTGTATCCAAGTCCAAAGTCCAGTATAAGCAGGAATAGAAAAATCTACAAGGGCTTCCACAGTACATAACGTTGTTGCCCAAAAGTCCAGAATCAGCAGAAGATGGCAAAAACCACCATCATCCAGCAAAATAATCACAGGCATAGTTCCTTAGATCTGTGACCATTTTCTTTCCCTCCTCCCATTTTTATTTCTCATTCCCTCCTTCTTCCTACTCTCCCTCAGTCTTCACACATCTCTCTTGCATGACAGAATTCTGGGAGATATGGTTTCCAAAGGAACGGGGTGTCATCTCTGACTATAATCCTACGTCTCTCCTTTCTTTCTCAGCCAAACTCCAGTCTTCCATGTTCAAACATGTGACATTATCTTTGAGCCTTACTATACATTTCCTAGTTGCTAAATCTTGCTCCATCTTGCCTTTGCAACATCTCTTACATTTGACCTCTTTTCCACACTTACTCAGCTGTTAACCTTCATTCACATTCTCATCACATTACAGTGGCCTCTTAATTAATGTTAGAATATATACTTTTTGCAACTGATCATGCCATCCTTTGTATTTGTATCCCTAGTGCCCCTAACAGTGTCTGGCACATAGTAGAAGCTTGCTAAATAACTGTTGATTGGTTAAGAGGTGCCTTATCCCTTTCTAGATAAAACATAATGATAGCTTACAGTTGCATAATGCTTTAAGGCTGGCAAAGAGCTTTACAAATTGTCTTATTCCATCCTCTTAACAGCCCTGTAATGTAAGTGATATTATTAGCCCCATTTTACAGAAAGGTTAAAAAGCTAAGACCATATTTGAATTTAGTTTTTTCCTGATTCCGAGTCCTATACTCTATCCACTGCACCATCTAGCTGTCTCCTCATCCTGGCATGTAAAGGCTTCCACAATCTGGCCCTGACCTACCTTTCCACATTATACATTTTTGTTGTTCTTATTCCCTCTACTTATTCTATAGCTGCCTAGTCTTATCTATAGTTGTTCTCTGAACTCCGTCTTCTCCTATTGCCATAATATTGTGCCAGAATTTCCTCCTCACCCCCACCTTTTAGAATTCTTAACTTCCTTCAAGGCTCAGCTCAGGTACCTACTGGAAGCTTTCTCAAATGCCTGTTCTCATTCTCCTCAAGTTACCTTGTATTTTACTTAAATATGGAATCCCACTTAGAGAATACAATATCCTAAAAAGTATCCATTTGTTTCATTTTTGTCTATATCCCTCGAAATGAGCATAATATTTTACCCATGGTGGATATTTAATACATTTTTGATGAACTGGGTTGAAGAAAATAAAGGAGAGGGAACTAATACTAAAATTCACTGAGTTCTTCCCCATGACAAAGTTGTGCATCATGCCCACCAGTTGTTCTAATAATGCACTGAACCAAGAGGATGAATCTAAGAACATGGTTTAGGTAGAAGGGACTTTAGAATCAATCAATCAGTAAGCACTTAACTGAGTCCCTCTGTGAGCCTGGCACTGTGCTAAGGTACTAGGGACATAATCAGAAAAAGTGAAACAATGCCTACTCACAGGGAGTAAGACCAGTACATGTATACACTTATACAGCAGAAATGTAAAGTACAAATTTAGGTACAAATTTAAGATTTGACAACTGATTGGAAACATAGGATGAAAGGGAGAAGTTAAGGATAATGCCGATTTTGCAAACCTGTGTGACCGGAACTGTGGTAGTGCCATCAGCAGAAACAGGGAAGAATTTGTGGGAAAAGATCAATAATTCAGTTTTGGCTATACCAAGATTCATCTGCCCAGGACATCCAGTTTGAAATGCCTGAGGGATGGTTGATGATGTGGGACTAAGGTTAGGGTAGAAACTAGCAGTGATGTCATCTAGTCTAACCCTGTCATTTAACAAATGAGGGATCTGAGGCCCAGAGACATTAAGTGATTTGCATGAGGTCATTCAATTAGTAAGTTGGCAAAATCAGACCTTGAGCCTAAATGTGTTGACTTCAAAGCTTGCCTTTTTTTCTGTGTCTGTTGATTGCCCCCTTCTCAGGTGAAGCAAGGGCTATGGGAGGAGAAAGACGGATCCGAAGCTAGAGGGTGACATAGAAATGACCTAAAGGCTGCACTGAGCTGTAGCTTGCATACTCCAAGACCATCTAGGACCTCCCGTCTAAGAACACTTGCTCATTTTGCAGATGAAAACCTAGGGCCATAAGAATAAAAGTGCTTTGCCGTAAGCCACAAAACCAGTCAAACATCAGAGCCCAGGATTGTACCAAGTTCTGCTGATGCCAAGCTTGGGCTTTACCTGGGGTTTTCATGCAGTTGTACTCTTTCAATTTTCCAGTCCTACCCTATGAAAATTGTACAGGGAAGGCAGAACCTGAAGTTCTGTTTGCATAAAGAAAGCCACAAAGGGAAAAAGGTTTGACCACTGGATGGGGTGGGGAGAGAATGACTTGGCCATGCCCTTCCTCTGAACCAATGCATCAGGCATTGACTAAGAATGTTCCTATACAAGTCTATTCCTGGAAATACTATTTTCAATATTACATAGGACTATTCAGAATGAGAGCTAGAAGGGACTTAAGAGATCCTTTAGTGTGGTGGACAGAGTGCCAGCTCTGGATTCAAAAAGATCTAAATTCAAATCTGGTCTTAGACACTGAATAGCTGTGTAACCCTGGGCAAGTCACTTAACCTTGTTTGTCTCAGTTTCCTCATCTGTAAAGTGAGCTGGAAAAGGAAATGGCAAACCACTCCAGTATCTTTGCCAAGAAAACCTCAAACAGGGTCATGAAGAGTTGGACATGATTAATCCATAAAAAACAAACAACAACAAAAAAAACCACTCATATCATGGATGGGAAAACTGAGATCCTGACAAGGGAGCCAACCTGCCTAAGATGTTATGGTTATTAAGTAGCAGAGCCAGAATTTAAATGCAGGTTTCCTAATGACAATGTAATCTGTGTTCTTTCCACTATGCCACACTGTTCTCAAGACACACTGCGGGAGATGGGAAAGGGGACATGTCTCTATGATGTCCTCTTGCAGAACTCAAGCAGAGCATCAGATATGTGACACAACTCACATTATGTTCCTAGGCTTGTTTCTTTCTTATATAGGTAGGATAGAGAGATAGGAGGGATTTTGGAGGCCATCCAACACTCAGTATGACTGTCATGGAGTAAGCTCTTAATAAATGCTTGTTGATGGAATGGATGCTTGTTGATCTAGTACAACACATTCAATTTTGTGACTAGGGAAAGAAACCAAAATGGCCCAAGAGAGCTGGTTCCAAATCTTGGCTCTTATACAAGTCCTTAAAGGCCATCAGGTTCAATGTGTACCTCATCAGGAATCTTCTGCAACATTCCTGACAAATATCCACCCAGGCTCTTCTTGAAGACTTCCAGGGTGGGTAAACAAATGACTTATGGACAGTTCTAGTAGAATAATTTCCCTTGTATCAAGGTGAAATCTCCTTCTCTCATTCTTCCCCCTTTTACTCCTTAGTAAGTACTTAGTACTCTTACTTCCCCCTTACTCCTCTCTCTTTCTCTGAGTCTGTCTATCTCTGTCTTTGTCTCTCTCTCTCTGTCTCTCTCCACCCCCCCCCCCACTCTCCCTCATTTTCCTCTCCTCTCTGTGTTTCTGTGTGTCTCTGTGTCTTTGTCTCTTTCACTTCTTCTCTCTCCTCCCTCCCTCTTTAATTTTGGGTTTTTATTCTGAACTTAACAAACCACACCCCCAAAGAAAAAGTGTTTCCACATAAGCAACAGGACTCAGAGAAGATTATATATGAAACCATGAATCTTCATTCCATATTAGTTGCCTTTTTTAGTATATAATAATTCAAAATTGTTACAAAACTATCCTGCTTTTCTGTGCTTTTTTCTAAATTAACTTCTATTCTCTGCTAAATACATGTTGAATATTTCATTGGCCTTCTTTTTTCTTTTCTTCTTTTTATGGCATTCCTTTTGCAAATTCCTTCATCACCTGAACTCCCCTCCCAATTAAAATCATTAAAAAAAAACATTTTTAGCAAGAAATAAGAATAGTTGAGCAAAATTAGTCTGATCATTGGCCACATCCAAAAATGTAGTTCTCCTTCTGCACCTTGAGTCCATCACTTTTCTGTGAGGAAGTAACAAAGAATACAAGAATACTTATGGTTCCATATAACAGAGACACTAGGAAGCACAGGAACACATATCATAGGTCCTCTAGAGATGGTTCATTGCTTGGATCATAGTTCTTGCCTTTCAGTGTTGTTTTTCTTTATGGTGTCATCATTTTATAAATCATTCCTCAAATTCCACTTACTCCACTTTGGATCTATTTGTAATTTCCAATTTCTGAAATAATTTCTTTCATCGTTAGTAGTTATGCATTTCAATGCTTCATTGAAGTTGAAGAATATTATATTGAATTTATATATACCCAATTTATTCCTTAATTGATTTTAATTTCCAGTTCTTTGCTTTAATTATTTTTTCAGCCTTCAATATCAAAAAGTTGGTTTGCTTGGAACTACTTACCACCCTGGTATTATCTGTCCTTCTAAAGCCTCTCTTCTCCCAATCCCCATTTAGTAGCCTATTGATTTTGATGTAATTATACCAAACTTTTTAAGAGTGTGTGGGATTCCTTCTGTGTGGGCAAAGCCTTCCCTACTCTTTGTTTGGTTCAAATAATAGTTTCATCTGATGCTTGTTTCCTCAATGCCTTTTTCCATTGTTTGTATTCTCTTATTCTCATCCACCAGTTATAAAGAATAGTAATTTCTGCCTCCTTCTTGGGCAGTAGATAGAGTGCCAACCCTGATCAGGCACACTCCTCTTCATGAGTTCAAATCCAGTCTCATATTCAAATACAGTCTCATACACTTATTAGCTGTGTGACCCTGGACACTTTGCCTCAATTTCCTCATCTGTAAAATGAGCTGGAGGAGGAAATGGCAAACTATTTCAGCCTCCTTGCCAAGAAAACCCCAAATGATGTGGCAATGAGTCAGACATGACTGAAAACTGAACAACTCCCTTCTTCTTCCTTTCTACATTAGTATATTTCCCTCTTCCCTTTCACCCTCAGAATAGAGGCAATCCACCTCTCAGGTCTTCTGTTTCTCTTACTTAGCTCCTTGAATACTCTTTGAAAATATTAAGGTTCTGAAAGTACACTTGTCTCTTTCCCCCATTAGAACATTAGTATTTCATCACCATTTAGCTCCTTCCAGCTCAAATAAATTTACCTTTCTACGTTTCTCTCGATTCTTGTGTTTGTATTTCAAAGTTCCTATCAAACTCTGATTTTTTCATAAGAAATACTTTAAAAGACTCTCTACAAGTGGTATCAAACTCAAATAGGAATAGGAGTCATTAATTCATATATAACAATCCCTGAGAGCTGCATTTTGACTTAGTTTTTACAATGTAATATTATCTATCTCTTATTGTATTTTTTTATTTTGTTAAATATTTCCCAGTTACATTTTAATCTGGTTCAGTTTGCACTCAGGAATGTTGCAGGTTGCGTGTAGTTCACTGGCTGCATGTTTGACACCTTTGTCAAAAATATTCATTACCATTAAAAGTCCATTTTTCCCATGTAGGATCACACTGAACTTTGAAAAGTAAGTTATTCTTGGATATAAGCCAATATCTTTTGCCTTTGGGAATATTGTATTCCAAATCTCCCATAGTAAAAGCTACCAGGTCTTGCATAGTTGACTGTAGTTCCTTCACACTTTAACATTTTCTGATTATTTCCACTATTTTTCTTTAACATGAAAGATCTAAGTTCTGGCTATGATGTTTCTAGAACTATTCCTTTCAGGTTTCATTTTGTCTTCAGGAAGTGATTGATGGATTTATTCTACTTTCACTTTGTCCTCTGACTTTAATAAATCAGGAGAGTTATCATTTGATTTCTTAAAATATAGTTTCCAGGCCTTTTCAAAAAATGTTTTTCAAGAAGGCCAACGATTCTTAAATTATCTCTCCTTGACTGTTTTCTGTGTCAGTTGTGTTTGAAAGCAGATGACTTTAACATTTTCTTCTATTTTTTAAAATCTTTTTATTTCATTCTAATATTTCTGTCTCATGGAGCTATTGGTTTAGGGTTTAGTCTCTTTTCTTCTGAAGAAGTTAGTTCTTTGGCTTTGAGTTTTTGATCACAGTTCTAGTGGAATTACTTAGTCTTTCTTTGAGCAGAAATCTTCAGATCTACAAGGATGTTTTATATTGGATTCTGTCTTTTTAAAAAAAAATTATTCTTCCCTCCAGCTTTGGTTTCTGATTTAGAGTGGTGTGCCATGGCCAAGTTCTGTGCTTTTGGGTGGGGTTGTTGACTCTGTGTGGCGTCGGTTTGATCCCTTAGGTTCCCTCCCGGGCCCTTACTTCTCAGTGGCAGTCTCCCATGGATCTTTGAGTTTCAGGACATTGCATGCTCAGGACCCTCTTTGTCTTCTCAGTACAAAATGTAGGGATCTCAGAACCCTTGGGCAGGTAGGCTGCCCCATCTCAAGGCGCTGTGATGGCTACCCCTCCCTAAGGCTTTCAAGGACCCCACCCTGGAGCTTTCGGATCCTGAGGGCTTTCTAACCTTCCTGGGTCTCCCTCCCCAGCCCTTCAAATCTTCACTGCCTCTCTACCATAGGTTCCCAAACTTATTTTACCTACTGCCCACTTTAAAAAAAAAAATTACTCAACACCCCCCAGGAAATCTACTTTCTTTAACCTTTTAATGTTTTCCTTTAATTTGCATCATTTCAAAAGGGTATAGAATTTTTTTAAATGATGGATCTTAAATTTAATAATTTGTTGGGGGGGGCTTTCCTGCATTGAAATTTTAAAGATGTAATATTGCTTCATGTAACCATATAGTTTTGTATTGTAAACAAGTCATTACATGAACATATTTCTGCCAATGTATGCTGGGCTTCCCAACAATATACAACACACTCACCTTTCAACACTTGTTTGTTAAGACTGATCAGGGGACTTGACCAGTGATCGTTATAACATATTTTGTGTGTTTATTTGGAAAATAATGTAATCACTATGCCTTTAACTCTTATATAATAGATGAAACATACACAGTTTTTCAAAATTTTCTTCTCTTCTTTCCTTATGTTTCCATCATCCCCTTATTTTTATATGATGCCACCCCAATTGCATCTGAGGCCAATATTACCCATCCAGATCAGTCCACTTTGGGTGATATCACCCACTTTGGAAACCTATGCATCTAATGTAAACTCTAGACAAAGACCCTTGCACACTATATATGTCTCTAGCCCATTGCTGATCTCACCAGGAGATTGAGGTTATTTACCTGGCCTGGCACTGGCTTTGCCATTGACTTCTCCTACCTATTGTATATGAACTTCTGGCTGACTTTTTCTGCAGTTCTGGGGTGGCATAAGTGACTTACTATAGTTTTTCATTGATTATTTCTTGATTATTGATTGGTTAGATGCACATTTTTGGTTTTCGCAGAGTTTTTGTGAGGAGCCAGTGAAATCCTGTTGATTCAGCTCTTTATGAACTTTAAAGTACATTTAAATGCCAGATGTTTTATTGTAGTTGGTTGGTTGGTATTTGCAGCCATCTTCTGTGCCTCATTACTAGAAATCAGATAAGGGAACCTCAGATCAAATGAGCCCCTTCAGTCAACTTGATGAAATAACAGAATGTAAAGAGTCACAGCAGCTAGGTGACACGACAGATATGTGCCTGGAGCTAGGAAGACTTATCTTCCTGAGTTCAAATCTGGCCTCAGATACTTCTTAGCCATGTAACCCTGGACAAGTCACTTAGCCCTATTTGCCTGAGTTTCCTCATCTGTAAAATGAGTTGAAGAAGGAAATGGCAAACCACTCCAGTATCTTTGCTAAGAAAACCCCAAATAATGCCATGAAGAGATGAACATGACTAAAAAAAAAAAAAAAACTAATGGAAAGAGAAAGTAATAGAGATAACAATGTAGTAAGCTTTTTTTACCCTTTCAGAGGACAAGGAAATCCTGAATGGCTCATACTATCCTAAACTATCCTAAACACAAAACTGAAAGTCCATTCCCTCCTTGTAAAGGGTTCTCTCCTTTCAAACAAATGTAAAGACTGCCTTAGCACTTTACTCCTGTAGAAGATGTGAAGAACTCTTCCATTGATTTGAAGGAATTACAGTTATCCCTTCCATATCACAGCTTTCCTCATTCCTTAATATATTGAAGGTCAGCATTAATGAGTTGACTATATAGAATGCCAAGAAAATAAGAGAAGGAAATCCATGAAGACATTGCTACAGCTTCACCAATAACTACAAAGCATTTACACAAACATAAGATCCCACATCTCTCTTGTGTAGAAAATACAACATTCTTTGGGGTACAGGATTGTCATAAAAAAGACATTCTGACTCTGGCATCATACAAGAAAAGACTAAGTCCTTACATGATTTCCTAAAAGAAAAAGAAGGTGAGAGGTCTAAGGATTTTCGACCAACAAAGATTGTTTTTATTTTATTTTTTAAGTTTTAACCTATAAAATGTAAAAGTAACAGGAGAGGCAGCATCTACCAATCAGAAGACAGCTGTGGAATTTCCTGAAACCCTGAAGAAACTGATCGAAGAGAATGGCTACAATCCATAACAGATATTCAATATCAACAGGTATTGAATAGGGCAGATGAAACTGCCCTATGTTGGAAGAAAAAAATGCCTCAGAGGACATGCATCAGAGGAGAAGAGAAGCAAGTCTCAGGTTTTAAAGCTGAAAGGGATAGAGTAACCTTGCTCTTTTATACCAATATCATAGGGTTTATAATAAAGACAGTCCTGATATATAGAAGCTATGAACCTTAGAGCTTTGAAAAGAGAGGACAAGTACCAGTTACCTCTCTTCTGGATGTTCAGTAAGAAAGCATGGATAAACAAAGCACTTTTCCTTGACTAGTTCCATCTATGTTTCTTGCTGGAGGTTAGAAAATACCTTGCCA
This sequence comes from Potorous gilbertii, assembly GCA_028658325.1. NCBI lineage: Eukaryota > Metazoa > Chordata > Mammalia > Diprotodontia > Potoroidae > Potorous > Potorous gilbertii. The sequence continues at coordinate 408,558,340 of CM053769.1, forward strand.
GCAAAAGATTATCCTTTAAGGTGTTATTGCTTCTCAGCAATACTCCCAGCACCCAGAACTCCATAAATTCCATATTGAAGGCATTGAAGTAATTTCTTATTCTCAAATTTGTTTCATTTTTTCAATTCAAATTTTCATTTCTTTTTCATTTTATTTCTTTTTTTTTACTTTATTCGTAATGTATTTTGACTTAACATTGACCTACAGATAGTCTATGACCAAATACTTAACCTAAATTTTATAATAAGGTACTATAAATATTCCATAAAAGAAAAGAAAAATAAGACTTCTTTGATATTAAAGGAGGGTCAAAAAATTTTACACCAATTTTCAAGATTGTCAGGGTGCTATGCCCCTAATCACCTGGATATGGACAGGATAACTGTATACACTGACCAGCAATTGTCTGGCCAAAGGATCAGTCTTAAAAAACAAAAGGAGGAGGGTGACATCTCTGGCATTCAAAAAGAGAACTTGCTATAGAAGTAAAACTGAGTTCTTGAGAAGGACTTTCTCACAAGCTTTTCTTTTGCCTCTTCTAGCATGTAGGAAGAAAGGGTACAAGGAGTGAGGAAGGGAATGCCACACACATACACAATTAGTAGGCCCAGTGGGTGTAGTTATAGAGTGGAGTGGAGCTGAAGAGGAGATTCCAAAGTAAAATACTGGGTCCAGGGCAGCAATATGAGGACACCACAAGAAGAGAAAAAACATTAAAGTTGAAGGTATGAGTTGCCCTGGCTGTTTGTGTACCTCTTTACAAGTATATGCTGTGTACCCACTGTTTCCACTGTTTCTATGTGTGCCCCAGGTTTAAGGAGAAATGTTTTATAATCATTGTTGTTTTATTCCATTTCAGTAAATGCCTTAGCTGTGAGCTAATTGTGTTTTCTAACATCTAAAGGTAAATTCATCTGTGGGGACTAGTGAGATATTAATTTAAGAGTGGAAATCCACAGAGCCTGGGATAGTCATGCCCGAGGGGAACAAACCTAAAAGTATAAGGGAGTAACCCAGATAGAGGGAGCTACCTATCAGTTCATGCTGAATGGAGGGAGGGGGGAGGGAAATGAGCACTTACATAACACCCATTATGTGCCAGGAACTGTGCCAAGCACTTTTTACAAATATTACCTCATTTGATGCTCATAACAGTTCTGCCAAGGTAGATGTTATTGTCATCTCTGTAACTGAGGAAATTGAGGCAAAAAGTCGTTAAGGGACTTGCCCAGTTACATGGCTAATAAGTTTCTGAGGCTGAATTTGAACTCAGGTGTACCTGACTCTGGGCTCCATCCACTGTACCTCTTAAATACTTGCCTTACCATTTTGACAATTCTGCTTTTTAAGGAATTGTTCTCTTTAGTGGATTTTGAGTCTCTTCTACAAATGTACTGTTCTGGTTTTTAAGGAGTTATTTTCTTTAGTATTTTTTGTGTCTCTTTTCTCATAATTTTCTTGCATCATAATTTCTTTCTCACATTTTTTTCTTCTACTTCCTATGTTTGATGTTTAAAATCCTTTTTGAGCTCCTCTAGGAATTTGTTTTGGACCTGAGGCCAATTCACATTTTTCTTTGAAGCTTTGAATGTAGTACTTTTGACATTGTCTCTTTTGAGTTTATGTTTTGATCTTCCCTGTCAACCAATAATAACTTTCCATGGTCAGATGTGGTGGTAGTGGTGGTGATGGTAGGTGCTCATTTTTCCAACCTATTTCATTACTTTTAACTTTATGTTAAAGTTGAATACTGTTCCAGGGGAGGTGAGGGAGGGAAAGGGAGAGCTGTCCCAAGCTTCAGACTGCCTGCTGCCATTTTCAGAGGTAGTTCTGTGAATCTGTAAGTTTTCAGTTCTTCCAAGACTATATAATTCGAAGACAGGAATGGTCACTGTTCTCCTGGACTGTGCTCTGGTCTATGAGTGACAACAAGCACTCTTTTCCACCCTGGAACCATGGCCAGGGTCCCTGATGCCCTGCAGCTACAAGTTCTAGCATGTTAGTAAGTGTTCTCCCTTCCCCTGGGACTGCCACTTGGAAGTCTTGCACTAAATGCCAGCAAAAGGTCTCCTGTAATAGCCCTCTAACCGGTTGTCTGCCTTATCATCTGTGAGCTGAGAGCTCCAGACATTGCTGCCAATTCAGTTGCCCCCAAGATCTGCGGCTGGCTTGCAGAGGCATGTGCTGGACTGCACTCTATTCTCACCATAGTGTGATGAACCTTTCCTGCCAACCTTCTAAGTTGTCTTGGGCTGTAAAATTGTTTCACGCCTTCATTTTTTTGGTTCTGCTGCTCGAAAATTCATTTTGAGGTGTTACTTTAAAGTTGTTCAGAGAGGAATTTGGGAGAGTAAGGTGAGTTCCTATCTTTATTCTGCCATCCTGGTTGCCCCTACTTGTTTGAAGTATTTGCAAGTCAGATGGTTACCTCTGATTTCTTTTAGAGAAACAACTCCAGTGTATCTCTCTTATTGAAGTTTCACCATAAGTCATTGATTATTCAGCTCACCTTCATAGAATATATTTTTATTTCATTTTTTAATCATATATTTTGATATCCTAAAAAAATCACCTCCCAATCTTTTTTCTGATTTCTCAAAGCTGCAGAGAATCTGTGTACTATTTAAATCAACTATCATAGCTAAAGGCCTTTCTACAAACCCTTTGTAAGATTTGTTGTCTGATATTGAAATTCTGAAATTTAGCCATTACGTGCTTTGGAGTTTGAAGCACGGAGTTTTTCTTTGGTAAGAGTATGTGACATCTATTGATCAATACTTCTCCATTTTTCTTCAAAACTTTTGGACAGTTTGCTTGTGTTATTTACAGCAATATGGTATTTGGGGTTTTAATTTGTAATGTTTTTCTAGGCAGTTTGAGATCCTCAAATCATATCTGTACATCCTATATTCAAGGAAAGTTGCTTTGGCTTGCATGGAATCCATGTGTTCTATCAAAATTGTTATTTACTTCTCTTCTGCCAAATTTTCTTCTACTTCAATTTTTAGATTCTACATCTGTCATTCTCTCTCTCTCTCTCTCTCTCTCTCTCTCTCTCTTTCTGTGTGTGTGTGTGTGTGTGTGTGTGTGTGTGCTTTTACTATAGCAAAGAAATTCTCCAACTTATGTTCTAAGATATCAATTTGTTATGTGTCCTAATTATTCTTTTATTTCAGGGCCCTGGTTAAGGGGTTGATTTTTTTAAAAACCATTCTAGAATTTCCTACTATTGTTTTATTATTTCTGAGGAATTAAAAAAAATAGAGATTTATTATTCTCCTTTTCATTGGCAGTTTTGGATTCATTTTTTTCAATCATAATACATATTCATTGTCTTGTGTGGTGTTTGTTCATTTTCCTTTCTTTAAGAGTCCTCCTTTGATTTTATCTACTTGGAATTTGGATTTATACCCGGTCTTTCCCTCTTGACTTTTTTGTTTTTGTTTTTTCTTCTATTTGCAGAATTTTTTTATCAGGGTTCCATCACCCCTTCACTGTTTGACTTTTCCAGTGTTGTGACTATACCGACCCCTAAGTCTGAAAATTCTCAGTCTCCTTGAATTTGGGGTAATGAGGACTTGTTTGGGTCCCTGATGTAGTTAAACTCTACCAGGAGAGGGCTGACTGCTACTAAATGTGTAAATCTGTATCTCAGGGATGCTGCAATTCCTTCACTTTCAGAAGATATTGTATTGCCAGATATCTACCCCCTCATAATTGTACCCCCTTTTCTTTGCATGACTGAGTTGAATCAAAGTTGTCCACCTGCTATGGGATATAAGGGGTTCAGACTGACTCATTGCCATAATACAAGTTAGAAGTTTCTCCAGTTTCAGAGCTAGCTACACTGGGCTCTGTGAGGAGGATCAAGACTTTAAAAAGTAAGAGGAAGTGTTAGGTAGTGCATTACACCACTGTTCTTTTCAAAGGCTTTATCTTATGTGATGGTACTTCCAGTTTTTCTTACTTATGCAACCTTAATTGCTAATTTGGTCCATTTCTAATTGTTTAAAGTTAGTGGGGTAGAGGGATCTAATTGAAAACAACTGCTCCATCATCTTGCCAATCACATTCTCTTCATTCATTTTAATTCCATCTTCACAGATGCCAGATCCTTAATTTTTCGTATTGAGTTTACGAGCCACTTTGAAGAGTCTTGAATTACATTCAGTTTTCCTTTGGGGTCTTTAAAAAAAAATTAATTATCCTACTATCTTCAGTCTCTTTTGACTCCAATATATTTGAATCTTTTGTTTTTGCTTAACTATTTCTTCATTTGATCTTTTTTCTTCCTTCTATTGCAATTTTCTTTGTGAAGGTTTTTGCTTTTCTGGTTTTTGTCCTTTACTTGTAGGGGAGTTAGGCTCAAATGTGACCACTAACTCCCTCCCCTTTCCCATTCAATCACATTTTAAGCCACTACCCAGAAATCCAACTCCTGTTATCTTCTTAGCCAAGTCTTCACTTTATCCAAACTGCCTTTTTATTTTGAATCCTTCAATCATCAGTAGTAACAAAAGACCATTAAGGCCTTTAATTTTTTTGGCAAGGATTTCATCAACCTTAGCAATGCTTTCTAGGTTTCTTGTGGTGTATGTTTACTCCTATATGAATCAACAGCAATGGGTAGTTATAAGATTTAACAAATTTCTAGAGGTTCTCTGTCATGTCACAGATGTATGACTTGGAAAGACAGCCTATGCCTCCAGGTTTTTTTTAAAGTCAATGCAAAGAATAAATGTCTCAGTAACCCTTCAACAGGGAATACTCAGCATCAAATAACTTGTCTCCTCTTTATCTAACCATCACTGGATGAACTTTCACTTGACAGTATCTGTGGAAATCCATCATTATCTTTGAAACACAAGTTGCTTCCTTCTCTGGAGAAATGGTCCTGATCTCCATTCTATAACAAGAGCCTCATACCCATTTCTTAGCTCCATATGTTCACTGGCCCTTCTTCCTTCCATCCCCATGTCACATTTTTCCATCCTCTAATACTTGTTATTTCTTTTAACTTCCTCACTTTTTCTGGTTTGTTTCCATCTTAAAATGCTTGTTACATTCCTGTAAGGAATATTTCACTTTCCTTGATTACTTGAAATATAGAGATATATTCCTCCAATAGGAAAAGCTTTGCACTTTGCACTTCAGAGGCACTCCCTTCCTGCAAAACTCTCTTGACCTTTCCCTTGCATGAAGCAAAATCTTGCATGAAGCAAAATTCCTTTGACCTTCCCTTTGTGTGAAGCAAAATCCACAGTCCGTTGTCTCCTTTATTTTGTCTTTTTCTCTTTTAATTATTTATTTAGTATTTTATTCTTCCCCAATTACATGCAAAAGCAATTTTCAATGTTTTTTCTTAAAATTGTGAGTTCCTCTTTTGTCTTTTTTCCCACTAAAATCAACCCTCCTTGACTCTTCCTTCTGTCTCATCACCAATATCCAATCACTTGCCAAATGTCAGATATAATTCTGCGCCATCTCTTGTATCTGTCCCTTTCTCTACATTCATACAGCTTCCATCCTAGCTCAGACCTTTGTCTTCTCTCACCTAGACTATTGCAATAGTCTCCTCATTGATCTCCTTGCCTCCAGGCTCTCTCCTTCCAACCATCCTCCCTATAGTTGCCAAGTTGATACTCCTGAAATATATGTCTGAACTGACCACTTCCCTTTTTAAAAAACTCCAGTGACTATCTACCTACTCCTTCAAGGAGCAAGTCACTGCTGATAATGGAAGGATTCAGAAAAAAAAAAAAGGCAGTGAAGACCTAAGACGATAACAGATAAAATGTAAATTTTCAAGTTTGTTATTTAAAGCTCTTCAAAATCTGCCTCCAACCTACCAGTGCAGGATTATTGCATATTATACCCTTTTTCACACTCTGCATTCCAGTCAAAGTAGACTACTTATTGTATTCTGAAAATAACATTCCTTTTTCCACCCTGCTGTACCCCTTTGGACTTCTGCATCATTTCCCAAGACCCTCATTATTCTGCATTATCCCATCAGTCTTGGTACTCATACTTTAGTAGTACCTTCTGTCCCTGAGGGAGTTCCTCTCAGAATCTCCATTTAAGAAGGGAGTTATATCTTCTTTTCCTACCAGCTACCCTCCTTTGGGTGTCCCTTCTCTTCCCATCCCTCTTTCAGTTACTTTTGTGGTATTGTTTTTGTGTATGTTATCTTCTCTGTTAGATTGTAAACTCCTTGAGGGCAGGAACTCTCTGTATCCCCTGTACCCCCGGGGCCTGGTATATAATAGCACTTTAGTTTATGTTTGGTACCTTTGTACAGACTGTCCACCATGTCTGCAATGCACTTCCTCCTAATGAGAGTATGCATCTAGTAAGAGACCTGAATTCATCCAGTCCAACTTCTTCATTTTACAGATGAGGAAACTGAATCTCAGTGAGCTCAAGTGACTTCCTCAAGAACATAGAGGTAATAAATATCAGAAATCGGATTTGAGCCCAGGTCCTCTACTCCTAAGTCAATATTCTTTCCACTGTACTATTCTGTCACTTCTTTGTAATCAGTGTTATTTTTATTAATCCTATTTCCTTTGCACCCAGTTTACCCTCCCAGGATATATCCCAATCATGAACCTCAGTAATAAACTGTCAGGTCAAATTTGCTTCCTTGTACCAGGAATTCCAGTTCATTTTGCTCCCATATTTTTTGCATTTATGTGTAGACATCCTCACCTCCATCTCTTAGAATTTCTAGCTTCATGTAAGAAAAGTTGTGAATTGAGATTCTTACAAGAATAGCCATGAGTTGTTCATGCTCTCTCTCTTCTCAAACTGTCTCTCAGAAGAAAATATGAGCTCTTTGAGAGTAGCATATTTTTTCATTTTTTGTCGTTGCACCTCACACAGTGTGTTGCATAAAACGTAAAGGGAGATATGCAGACCTGTAATTTCATGAGTATTTTCCAAAATGGAAACTTTTGCTACAGGTACAGATCACCCACTCATCTGTAATTTATAGTCTTAGTTTCCTTGGGCAAGTTTCCCATGGATACAAATCTAAGACTTATTATAAGCATTATTTGAACTCACTTGAGTTTGGCTCTTACTTGAGATTGGCTTTCTATCCACTGTATCAGAGTTGTCAAACCTGTAGTCTGAAAAAACTCCCTATTGCCCCACCCAAATTAAAATGTAACTGGAAAATGTTTAATAAAATAAAAACATAAATATAGCATAAATAATGCTAATTTGTGGTTTTCTAAGTCAATAAGCAGCCCACAGGGATCGGTTTCTATTTGAGTTTGACAATGTTACATTACACAATACTATACTCCCCATGCCTTATACACATATAATGAATGCTTATTGAATTGAATTGGGTTTAACATTTTAGGGTACACAAAGTGGTTTTTCTCCTGAGTCATCTATAGCTGGAAACAGGGAAAAGATAGATATATGTAAAAGTTTCCACTTTGTCACCAAGAAGCACAACTGAGCATACTCCAAAAAAGAAAAGGGATGAGGGACAAGAGCAAAGGAGAACTGGGAGAAACATAGAGGAGGACCCTAGAGAGCATCATCTGCATTTTGTTTCTTAGGAAGTCTCAGTGTTTGACTTCTCTGTCTTCTTCCTTACTGGGAAAAGTTAAGGAAATAGCTCTATTCCTATCTTATCTGCATCAAACAGGAGCAGAAGCCATTAGTTCTTCTTTAACTTACCTTTTTGCGCTAACCTTCTTTGTTCTCTGATCATAGGTTACTTTTCTTCTGGCTTATCATATTCTTTTGCATCATGGTCATATATGTATGACCATATTTAATTTCCTCTTATCAGATTACATGCTTCTTAAGGGCAGGGAATCTGTCATTTTTGCCAGCACCTAGGACAGCACCTTTGTGCACAACAAGGCAGATTTAGAAGGGATCTTAGAAGTTCTTTATTCCAATCTCCTCATTTTACAATGATGAAACCAGGTCCCAGAGAACTTTAATAACTTGTTGGAAGTTACAGAGGGGATACTTAACAAATATTTGTTGAATTTAGATGAATTAAATAATTTCCTATAGTTCATTTATTCATTCAACAAATATTAGGTATCTACTTGATGCAGGACCCCAATCCAAAAAGATAGTCTCTGCCCCCAGGGAGTTTATAGTCGAAATGAGAAATGGAAAGTGCACTGAGAGTAAATGACTTCACAATTACATAGTAATAATGCTAGGATAAAGATAAAGCTCTCCTGCCTCCAAATCTAGCTCTCCCTGTCTTCACAGTGCTCATCATCTAGGAGGAGAAATAAGACAAGAGTTGGATACATATAATACAAATGAGAATGCAACATAGGCATGAGGCATATATTCTAGGAGATGACAACCTTACTCTGTGCTTTTCTTACTCATAATCTCACTCACAGTTCCCATTCCTAGAGTTAGTGCATAGGTATGTACACACAACATGTTTCCTTAGGTTATGCACTCACAAAATTCCATTTTTTAAAGCAATCCTTTTAAAAAATAATCATAAAGAATATTATTTGCTTTTATAAAACTAAAGTACTGAATTTAACTAAGCTTAAACATAGCTCTTAGGCACAATATAACAATCCACATTTTCAAATTTAAAGGATTAAATTAGAAGACAAAACTGCTTTTAGAAACATTAGAGTATTCCTTGGCATACCCGGTACACTCTGTACACAGGTCTATGTCCTGGACCACAGTACATGAAGGGTTGCCAAGCATATGGAGTAACTTCCAGGTCCTTGGAAAGGTGCTCCACTCCCAAAGAGCTCTTCCCTAACTTCTTTTCTATGGGCTGAAATTCCAGTAACTAAGGGACAAATCTTTCATTCCACAGAGATTAGGGCTACCCTGCAATTGCCCCTTGGGAATGAAATGGGAGTGGAGGGACAGTGGAATGAACCCTGGGCTGGGAACCAGGAAACTTGGGTCTAGTCACTTCTTAATGGGCTTGTGTTTCCTTCTCTGTAAAATGAGGTTAGCCCTGCCTCCCTTGTGGGGCTGATGTCACAGATAAATGGGATAATGGATGGGAAAGCACTTTGGAAGCTATCAAACCCCATACATATGTGAGGGAGTTTTGCTAGCTGACAGATAGTACTTTGCTAAGAGAAGCCATTCCTGATCTAATGCAGATCCACTTAAAGTATTTTGATTCTTTTTCTTCTGTGAAATCCACAGGCAAAAGATACGTCTGGATGCAGATTCTGTATACAAATGAATAATGCGGTTTTGATACTACAAAGTTCCAGAATTCTACTCCTAAGGGAACTGCCTATGAGATCTCCCCCGCTCACTCTCCATGGATGTTGTGAGGAGAGTTGGTTGTAGTACACATTGAATATTATACCTTCAATCAGGTGACTTGGATTCAGATCCCAGTTCCTGCACTTACTAATAACCATATGACTAAGGGGCAAAACATTGTGCCTTTTAGAGGAATGGGGGCTGTTACTCCTTTTGAAATCCTGATGCTTACCCAGTGAGGTTTAGAGGAAAGCATTCAAAGTAAATCATTTGGCTGAGGATTTGATGATTTGGCATGTATAAAAGACCAGACCCATGATTTCATCTGTGTGGATAACTATCAGTAATTCATCAGTAACTTGTAATCTTAGAGAATTAACTGGGGCAATAAGAGGTTATTGTTTCCAGGGTCACAAGCTAGTAGATGCTAGAGATAAGAATTAAACCTAGGTCATTCCGACTCCAAAGTCTTCATCTTTATCTATGATGTATGTTCTGATGATAGAGCAGAACCATATCATTTTCCTGTTACATAGTTTACTAAGCATTTTGTAGGTATTACCTTATTTGATCCTAGCAAGAAGCCTGTGAAACAGAGAGTGCAGCTATTATTAGGTCTATTTTACAATGAGGAAACTAAGGCTCTCTCCTGGTTCTCCACCAACCTGTGTGGCCACTCCTCAGTCTCCTTTGCTGAATCTTACTCCAGGGCTAACCTACTAACTGTGGCCATCCCACAAAGGCTCTTCTCGTTCTATTTCACTTGTCGACTGCATCAGTTCCCATGGATTTAATTATTATTTCTCCCCAAATTATCCTCAGATCTACTTATCCAGCCCTAACCTCTTTCCAGAGGTTATCTTCAACTGCCAATTAGACAACTTGAACTACATGTCTCATGGAAATAGTAAATCTGAAATGTCCAAAACTGAACTCACTACTTTTCAAACCTAACTCCTCCCCTTTTCCAAATTTTCCTTCTGCTGTCATGGGTATCACTATCCCCTTGGTAAAACCTAGGTGTCATCCCTGACTTCTCGCACTTCCTCACCACTATATCCAATCAATTACAAAGTCTGTATTGATTCTCTTTTTATAACATCTTTCATATCTGCCCTCTTCTCTCCTCTAGTATTACTGCTATTCTTATGCATGCTGGGACTATTGCAATGGCCTGCAGATTCATTTCCTGCCTCAAATCTCTCCCCACTCCAGTCCATCTCCATTTAGTTGCCTAAATTATTTCCATGAAGCACAGGTCTGACCATGTCACCTCTCTGTTTAACAAACTCCAATGGCTCCAAATCATCTCCCAGATCAAATATAAAACATTTGGTTTTTAAAAGCTTTGTGCTTTCCAGTCTTCTTATACCTTCTTCCCTTTCACATAATTTGATATCCAGTGATGCTGGCCACATTGCTGTTATGCACATACTCCATTTCTCATTCTTTTACTGACTGTTTCCCATACCTAGAACTTTCTCCCTCCTCATCTCAATCTCCCAACTTCTCTGATTTCCTTAAGGTCTCAGCTAAAGTCTTTCCTTCTGCAAGAAACCTTTCATAGTTTTAATTTTAACACCTTCTCCCTTAGATTATCTCCAATTTTTCCTGTATTTATCTTGTTCACACATAATTACTTATATGTTGTCTCCCTCATTAGATTAGGGGCTCCTTGAAGTCAGGGATTGGGTGTTTTTGCCTTTCTTTGGATCTCTAGCACTCGGCACAGTGCCTGATTCATAGGAAGCACTTAATAAATGCTCTTGACTTGACTTGACCAACTCCCAGAGACGTAGAATTTGAACCCAATTCTTCTGATTCCAGAACCAGTCTTCTTTTCCTTGAGCAACATTGCCTCCTTACCTAAGATCACATTAAAGGATTGAATTCTGGACTTTGAACATAAATTATGAGTGAATAGAAAAGCTAAGGCTAGAACTTAGATTTCCAGACTCAAAGGCATAGAATTTTAGAGTTGGAAGAGATCTTAGCAATTGCTAGTTCAGCCTCCTTCTTTTACAAAAGAAAACCCTGAAGCCCAGAGAGTGATTGGAGCAAGGTCAACGAGGTTTAAAAAAATTGGCTCAAACCCATGTCTCCAGACCCCAAATTCACTGTTTGATATTATTTCTCTTCACCCTTTATGGACCTTGCTCTTTGAACATAAACATTTGCCTTGGTAAATGTTGCATCAATGTGTCTTACTTACAGAAATGCCTTCTTCCAATTTACATACCGCCATGGCAAGGAGGAAATTGTCTCTGTCCCTTTGGGGAGGGTGACTTCTGCAGAAACTCTCATTAGTGGTGGAAATGTTTATACTCCATGGTTCTCCAAAATCATCCAAGTATCCACCCAACACACAAAGAACCCTGAAGTTTAATTTACACCTCAGTGAGTCACTGGAAGCAAATACGGGCTTCTTGGCGTCTAAACACTGCCTTTTGAACCTGAACAATACTAGCCTATTATTTCATACACCATATTTAATAACAGGGGGATGGAATTTTGTGCCTGAAGAAATGCATTCCTGTCTGAGACTTCACTCTGGGCCATGTGAATAGATAGCTACAGTGCTCTAAGGGGATTATAGGGTCATAGATTTAGAACTGGAAAGGACATTTGAGGTCATCTAGTTCAACTGCCGCATATTACAGATGCGGAAACTGAGACACAAAAACAGGAACTGACCTCATATAATAAGTGGCAGAGCTAAAATTCAAAGCCAGGTTATCTGACATAAAATGCAATAGTCTTTCATCTATACCACACTAGGTGGCACAGTGGATAGAGCATTGGGAAGACCTGAGTTCAAGTCTAACCTCAGATACTTACTAGCCTTTTGACTTTGAGCAAGTCACTTAATCTGTTTACCTCAGTTTCCTCAACTGTAAAAGGTTGTCATGTTGATCAAATGAGATAAAGCTGTAAAGCACTTAGCATAGTGTCTGGCATACTATATAAATATTAATTATTGTTATTATTTCGATAGCTAACTACACAGAAGTTCTGGAGACCACTGAAGCCTGAGTCAGAGTGTAGGGAGGGGTACATGAAGGGAAAAGAGAAACAACATCAAGAAATTCTATACAAATTCTGGTGGTTGTTTTCTACTGGCTCTCAAATCACTCTTTTTAAATCAGAGGTGCTCGGGTAAATGTTTAACAACCAGGTCTCAGAAAGAAAATGCGCACCTAACAAACACTCAAGTTTAATCTGAATTATTAATATTTATTAACTTTTTCTCCATCAATTTCTTAAGTCTAGACAAGCAACAAAACAATAAATTGTGCCCTGATTTCTAGCATTTGCTGACTTCTGAGGTGTGAATGCTCACCCTGATCACTTAACAATTGGCTCTTGCAAACTGGTTTGAGCTTGCTCTTCACACCCCTGTGCCTTCTTTCTCGCACAGACTCAGAATTTCTTCTTCACCCCAACCTCTGGTCTCCTATTTGGGGACTTCAATGTACATACTGATGTTCCCTCAAACAGCCGGTCTTCCCAGTCCATCAACCTTCTCAGCTCCTTTGATCTGCCCCCCCCCCCGATTCTGCCTTCACATTCTTGATCTCACAATCACTTATAACTTTTTGACCATGATCCAAAACTCTGAAATATCTCTCTGAAACCATAGCCTCTTATTTTTCCATCTTTTCTTCTACTTTGTGTCTCTTAAAACAATTTCTTTTCTTCTTCATTATCTCTTGCTACCCTCCTTTATCCCTTGGTCCCTTTCCCCCTTATCCAGTCACAAGCCATTCTTTTTGAAACCCCTGCACTAAAGTTATCCCCATCACCCACCTTTCTCTACTTCTGTTAAATGCAGCTGAACACCTCTAGAAGAAATCACATGACCATGATAACTGGGATTTATTTAGCTTTATATTTATTCGTAGCTATATTTATTTAGCTTTTTGATTTACGTCATTTCAAGGATTGCACAGTACTTCGTTTACATAATTTTTATCATCACAACAACCCTGTGAAGTAGTTTTTGTTATTTTCATTGTCATCCCCAACTTACATTTGAGGGAACGGGATGCAGAGGTTAAGTGACCTGCCCAGGTCATAAAGCTACTAAGTGTCTGAGATAGGATTTGAACTCCAGACCTAGCACCTAGTTCCTTCTTATGCGCCAGAGTCCCATCCAGAAGAATAAATCTTGTTAGTTCTTTCACTTTTTGAAAAACTAAACTACCCTTAAAGTAGATCATCAAACTACCTTATCCCTCTGCTTTGAGCAGACATAGACAGACAGAGTTCCAACAGGTTTTCTGGATAAGTGAAGAACTCCCAACTGCTCTTATATCTGGACTCATGCCAACTATAGGTGTACACTGAACATGATCTAGGTGTGCTTGAATGTGCTTGAAAATTCAATGAATGTCTCTGATACCACACTTGTGATCTGTGTGACACATGAGGTCATACGTTTTATTTCAGCCACCTTTTTTGAATTTAATCTCCTTTGCATTTCTGGGCATTTCTACAAATCTTCCCAACCACCCTGGGAGGTGCTTAATACCAGTATCATTAGCCCTATTTAATAGATGAGTAAAGTAAGATTTAGGGTTACAAAGTGCCTTGCCTAATGTCAAGCAGTTAGCTTCTTGAGGGCAAGGACACCAACCTATCCAGCTTCATGTTTCCTGCTATGCCTGGTACGGGACCTAGTATATGTACATACACACATACATACATACATATATATATACATATATATAGATATAGATGGATAGATATATATGTGTGTGATTGGGAAATGTTTTTAGGAGGCTCAATGAATGAACTAACCATGTTTTTCTACTGAGAGTTTAGCATCAAATCTGTGAGAATAACTGAGAGAATAAGCTTCTTGAAGACAGAGGCAGTTTCTTTTTTATCTTTGTGTTCCTAGCACCTAGTGGCGTTGACTATCGCATAAGTAAACACTTAAGAAATGTTGTTGAATTAAACTGACATTGAATTCCATGACTTTTCCATCCCATGTCCAACCTACCCTGCCTAATCTCTGAAGAGTCCTCCAACCCACTGCATTTCATCCATATCTCTGCCTAATGTTGTCCCACCTTGAAGGCCCAGTTCAAGTACTGCCTCCTTCATGAAAATTCTCTAATCTCCACTCCCGCCCTCCCAGAAAGGGAGGAGTAGGGAATGAAATGTCTTCATCCTCAGATATCTTTGTTTTTAAAATGTTTTGTTGATTTTTTTTTGAGGCAATTGTTAAGTGACTTGCCCAGGGTCACACAGCTAATGTATCTGAGGCCACATTTGAACTCAGGTCCTCCTGACTCTAGGTCTAGTGCTCTATCCACTCTGCCCCCTAACTGCCTCTCAAAATATTATCACTTCCCAATAACCTTACCACCACCATAACCAAAGTCTTCCTTTGTAACAAAATACAGTTAAAACAAATCAGCATGTTGGCTATATCTAGGCAATGCCATTCTGTACCACCACTGGGCACCACTGTGCCAAGAAAAAGAAGGCATACTGTGCCATCAGTCCTCAGAAGTCACTCCATCTAGTTCTGGATTCTTTTAGTAGTATTTAAACCAACAGTTCTCAAACTTTTGGGTCTCAAGTCCCCTTTATACTCTTTAAAAGGGTTAAGGGATCCCCCCAAAAAAGCTTTTGTTTACATGGGTTTTATCTATCAATATTTGATTAAAATTTAAAACATCTTAATATATTATGAAAAAATAGTTTTGACCTTGAGGACCACCTGAAAGGGTCTTAAGGATCCCTAGGGATTCCGAGACCACACTTTAAGAAGCAGTGCTTTAAATTATTCTGGTTATCATGTAAATTATTCTCCTAGGAGTTCTTACTTCTCTCCACATGATTATTCACAGAAATCTTCCCAAGTTTCTCCGAATGCTTCATCTAGATCTTTTTCATGGCACACAATATTATCTCATATATTTATATAATATTATTTGTCCAATCCTTTCCCAGTTAGTAAGCAACCACTTTCCTTCAAGGACTTTAATATTTAAGAACTGTTGCCATAAGTATTTTTTGCCTGTATGAGGTTTTTAAAATATCTCTGGAGTACATGCCTTGTAGTGTTACCACTAGGTGCTCAGATTTCTTAATACAATTTGTCTTGAGCTCTCTTTTATGCCATCACACTCTCCTTTATATTACACTCATTATAGTCTCTTCTCCTTCATTGGATTTCAAGTTTCTTGGAAACATGGAATGTGCCATTTTTCATCTTTGTAGGATAAGTTCTGAGCACAGAGGCTGACACTTAGTAGGTTCTTAATGAATTGTTTGTTAACTTGAATTACATTGAATTGAATTAGATATAACACATTTCTCCAAATCTTCTCTCAGCCAAAGAAATTCCAGGACCACCAGCCACAATCACTGCCAAACTTCCATGCAGAGAGGAATAGCTTTTGTTTCTCCAGGTCTATGAGCCTGGAAGAGAGAAAATAGGACAATGGCTCAGAACGTGCCAAAGTTGGGCTCACCTCTTCAAAAAATTCAATTCATAGATTTTGGGGGGCTGAAAGTAGAGGGGAAGAGCCATGGAACATGGATAAGATCATAAAACATGGAAGTTAAAAGACTCTTAGAGATCATCTAATCCATCTCATTCATAGAAACTAAGGCTTAGGGAAACTAATTTGCCTAAGATCATACAGATAAGAAGATGAAGGATTGGCACTCAGGTGTGGGTCTTTGAGGGGAAAGCCACTGTTCTTTCCACTCTGATCCCCTAAGAAAGGCCCTCCAATCCCTTTAAGACATCTAAAGTGCCCTGACCCTGGAGCTACATAATGTAAAAACTCTCAGGAGTCCCAGAGAGAGATTGGTGTGACATGAACCAAATCCTGAGAGCATTTTTTCACCAGATCAACATGAACTCTCTCTTCATGCCATTACCTCAGGGCTCCTTTCCAAAGGTTTCTGGCAACATCCTGGTCCTTTCTTTTCCTTATTTGGAGATGTTAGTTCCTGTTCTAGTTTGGGAGGTACTAGCTATTGCCCTAGTCTAGGAGGTAAATGGTAACCAGATTCCCTGCCATTGTTACCCCCACCTAAGCCTCCATGTTTACTTGGGTATTTCCATCTAAACCACAAGGTCTTACCTTGAAATAG
Organism: Potorous gilbertii; assembly: GCA_028658325.1. Lineage (NCBI taxonomy): Eukaryota > Metazoa > Chordata > Mammalia > Diprotodontia > Potoroidae > Potorous > Potorous gilbertii. Next base: position 408,574,705 of record CM053769.1, read on the forward strand.
ACCAAATAAAAGGACATATTGCTTTCTGCAATGACAAGTTATGTCTGGTTCTTCTGAGAAGACCCTTTAGTCCCAGCAGTGGACCATAACAACTCGGAAACTCTAAAGTATCATAGCAGTTATTATCCACTCATCCATCTAAAAACACAGCTGTAAACCAGCACCAAAATTCCCTACTTACTCTCCCCTCCCCCATCAATTGGCCTTCTGTTTGTAAGGGATGATGAGGCATTTAGTAGGATGTGGTTATTCCTCAAATCCCAAGTGGGACAAGAAATAAGGGGAAGAAATGAATGAGCATTCTCCATCCTTAAGAAGGATCAGAGAGACCCAGGGAAAGGGCAGGAAAGAAAGGCAAGGACAGCTATAAACCAAAGCCACATGGTGATGTTCTTCTTTTGCGGGTACACTACTGCTGCCAACAGTTGAGTAGTTGTGTGCGCAATTTTGCTGGCACTAGACCCCTTGTTCACTCTTTCGTGAGCATACAGGGACAGTTGTGCACATCAAATAATTTAGCCTCTGGTGGGGTGGGTCCTTGGAGTCAGATTCAGATTACCACAAGGGAGGGTAAGTCCTAAGTGTAAAATGGACTTCTGGACATAGAGGATGGGACAGTATGGCATGTTTCTATTATTTCAAATTTCCTGTTCTGCAAAGTAAGTGGTGATTTTATGTCCTTGTTTATGAAAAGGGTTAGAACAGGAGGTGGGGCTGGTAAAAACTATGCGTCCTCCCTCTCTAGTCTGGTATTGTCTGGAAAACATCCTGACAGAAGCATTGCTCATATGGACCAGTGCCCCCTTCCCCCCCGTTAGTGCCAAAGATACAACGTCAGGTATCTAGGTGAATCATAAATCCATTGACAGTCAGATCTGTGAGAGCTTTAGGATCTTAGAACATAGAAAGAACTGGAGTGACCCTTGCCCATACAACTCCCTCATTTTAGAGAGTAAGAAACTAAAGTCAAAAAGGAGGAAGGTCTTTACCTTATCCCACATCATTCTGAGAGTCAAGGAGAGAGCCAGGACTCAACTTGAAGTCTCTAGATCTCTCTTCTTTCTACTATGCCATCAACCTATCAGTCTTCCTGTGAACGTTTAGATGGAAAATGTGAAGCAAGAAGCCACTGAAATGGAGATGAGCAGTCTGAGGCATGAATATTATTCAAGCTGCTTCAAAGGTTGGTTATAAGGAAAGTACTTTATGTGCCTTAAAACTCATAGAAATGGGAATTATTGACATTACTATGTGATAGGCAAAATATTTTAGGCATGGAAAGAGCTGTGTAATGGTGGGAAAGTTATTTCCCATCTCTGGGCTCTTCCAATATGAATTCCATCTATTTCTCCCTGATTGATTCCCTATCACATTCACCACAGCAGGTATTCCAAACCTTGTCCTCTCCTCACTGTTCTTCCCTTTTCTCAACTACCAAGCTTTTCTACTGAAGAGCTGTAGTGGGAATGCTACTAGCAGCTGCTGTGGGGTGTAAGACCAATAATATCAGCACATGGGAGCGCTGCTAACACAGGTTCTTGATCTGCTTTTCTAACGGAAAGACAGCTTCAAAGGGGTTAGTAATCTTACTTTAATTAAACCATGAGAAAGATATAAAAGTAGAGAGAAGTGAGTATCCAAGGAAAAATCCAATAGACAGAGCTCCAACTGTCTAAACAAAATAATAGATATATAGTCACCAAACCAGGGAGCACCAACATCTGGGTTGACAAAGCCAGGGGCCCCTTAACAATGGCTACCCAGAGTCTCATCTGGCCAAATCACAAGAAACATGAGTGAGCTCCAAAGTAAAATACCAACCTCTCAGCATATACAGTTTTCAACTAATAGGCTCAGAGCCAAAAGACGTCACAACCCACATGACACAGTGCCTAAATGGTTCAATGCCAAAAGGTATAAAAGCCTTCCTGTAAGCAAGTCTCCCAGGAAGCAAGCTTCTCCCTAAGCAAGCTTCCTCTTAGGCAAGTTCCTCCCCCAAAGAAATATAAATCTCCCTGAATCATCCAATGGGCTCTATTTGACTCAGAATGTGTCACAGCTGCAAACTGAGCTGGAGTTCAAAGTAGCAAGACATCTGTGGTTGAAATACCCTTGTTGCCTGGAAGGACTTATATGAACTGATGCTGAGTGAAAGGAGCAGAACCAGGAGAACATTGTACATAGTAACAACCACAGAGTGCAAGGAATTTTTCTGGTAGACTTAGCCCTTCACAGCAATGCAAAAACCTGAAACATTCCCAAAGGACTCTTGAGGCAAAATGTCATCACATGCAGAGAAAGAACTATGGAATTGGAATACAGAATGAAGCAGAATATTTTCTCTTGTGTTATGTTTTGGTTTGGTTTGGTTTTTCTCATGGCTTCTCCCAATCATTTTAATTCTTCTAAGCAACATGACTAATGTGAAAATGTATTTAATAAGAATGTATATGTAGAACCCATATAAGATTGCATACCATCTTGGGGAGGGAAGAAGGGAGGAGAAAATCTAAGACTTATGGAAGTGATTGTAGAAACCTGAAAAATAAATTAAACTTTTAAAAAATAAAATAAGAAAAAAAGCAATACCTGTGTACCTTTAGACCTGGGAACACAGGCCATGTTCCAAGGAAAAAAAGAACAGATGTGGTCACATAGGCCTATTAAGGGACAGGAAAGAGCTTATATTCCATTAACCTTACAGGGACTCACCTCATTTTTCACCAAAACAATTGAAGGCATTCAGTAAGAGTTCCCACTTCTCTTTTCCTCATCTCACATGCCTGACATCACCATCCACCCTAGTCTCCAATGATGAGGTAACTCTTCTGCTTGTCTTGATCCTATCCTTTCCCATCTTCTTCAGCAGATTACTCCATCATTCTCTCTCTTCACTCGCTTTCTCTCATCTTCAATCTTTCCTGTACATTTTTCCTATATACTTATTCCTTCCCTGATGCCTAAAAACTCTAAGTTTTCCCCATCTTTAAAAAAAATCCCTTTTTAAAAATCCTTCACTAGTTCTCATCACATTCATCATCTATTGTCCCACATCTTTCCTCCCCTACTCAGCTAAAACTCCTTGGAAAAGCCATCTACAATTGGTGCCTCCACTATCTCCTCTCCCACTGTCTTCTAAACACTCTGTAGTCCATCTTCTGATCCCACCATTCAACTGAAAATGCTCTCTCCAACATTACAATAATGTCAATTGCCAAATTTAAGAGCCTATTCTCAATGTTCATCCTTCTTGTCCTCCATAGCATTTGACACTGTTGACCACTCCATTCTGGACACTGCTCTTTCTCTCCTCTTATGGTCTGACCACACCCTTTCAATCTCTTTATCTGTATCCTTCCTATTAACCATTGGTCTCCCTCAAGACTTGATCTCGGACCCTCTTCTGTTTTCTCTTTGTATTCTCTCACTTATTGATCTCACTGGTTTCCATGGGTTCAGTTATTATCTCTATAGAGATGACTCCCTGGTCTATATACCCTTCCCCATTACTAACTTCCTTTTGGACATCTCAAACTAGATGTCCTGTAGGGTCCTCAAATTCAACACATTCAAAATAGGACTTACTATCTTTCCCCAAAACCTCTCTTCTGACCTTCACTGTTACCATCATCCTTCTAGTCACCCAGGTTTGCAACTTCAGCATTATCCTCAATTACTTTGTCTTGTATTTTCTTTCTCTACATCATTCCCCACACATGGCCCCTTTCTTCCGCTCAACAAGTCATACAACCCTAATTTATCCTAGTGCTATTACACTACCTATTCCACATGTTTGGAAAATTCCTCACTCTCCCAAACCTCCCAATCCTATAATCTCTGGCTTCTTTTAAGACTTTGCTCAAGTACCACCTCCTCCAGCAGGCCTTACCTGGTTCTCTCAATTCCCCACCAGCCGCTAATTCCATTTTCTCTAAGGTTATCTTCCAACCACATTGTATTTTTATTATATGTTCTTATTTATACATGTTGTCCACTACATTAGAACATAATCTCCATGAAGGCAGGGTCCATTTTTGCTTTTTCTTTTTATCCCCAACACTGAGCCTTGTGCCTGGCACAAAGTGAGTATTTCATAATGTTCTTTTATTTACGTGGCTGATTGTTTGAGCTTAAAAATTAAACCTCTTCTAGATCTCAGTTTCTTCATCTGGAAAATGAAGGGATTAGACTAGGTGATTTCTGAGAGCTCTTTCATCTCCAAAGTCTGTACAGAATTATTACTTGAGTCTTTTCAAATCCTCCCTCGCCAACAACCATTAAATATGACTTTGTTTCATCCTATAGGATCTGTTCATGAAAAGGGAGAAAATGTGGAGAAAATGGGGTACTCCAGAAGTACCAGCCCCATGAATTTAGTTCAATCAATCAATAAAAAACACCAACATCCCAAATTCCTGCTGTGTAGAGGGCTCTGTGCTAAATGTTAGGGATAAATCCAAAAATGAAAAAAACACCACATCTCTACCCTCAAAAGCAAGAAAGAGAGATAAGAGCTCTCTCTAAGCTCTCAAGATCATAATCCAAAAGGATAACTATGAAACAAGTTAGAATATGGTTACGTGCTTAGGAAAAGCCCAATAGAGTAGCCTCAGAACTGGAAAAGGAGTATTGTTTATGACTAAAGCAACATGGAAGTGAACACAAGCTGGGTCTTGAGGGATGAGAAGAATTTCAACAGGAAGAAGAATGAGGGAATATTATTCCTGTCTGGGAGTCAATATGTACAAAGACATGGAGTTGGAAGGTGAACATGAAGGTGTAGTAGAAGATAAGGCTGCTCCATCAATTATCTGACCTTTAAAGTAATTGCCTTCTTAGCTAAGAACACTTTTTCATCGAGCCAAACAATCAGAACCTAGAGTGAACTGGACCTGTCCACCTCTGAATCAATCCAAAATGTTCTGTGAAAGACTAAATTCGTGTAACTGAAGGGAGCGGGCTGGGGGGAAATTCTAAGGATCTAGTCTCTAAGTAGAAGTTGTGTTGGGACCAGTCTGGCATTTCAAGCATACCTCTGAGCAGCAAAGAGAGGACTGAGTTATGGCAGAGAAGGGAGAGATTAAGGAAAGTGACTTGTCTATAGGAATTGCCAAGCAGAAAAGTTCCAAGCAGAACTGAGCCCTTTCACCACCTTCTCTTCCCAACACCCATCTATCCACAGACACTAATCTGTAATCTGTTGGTTTTGTTTTTTTTTTACCTAAATGTTTCCAGGAAACTGAATTTTGTTTAAAGAGAGGCCAGGGGTTAACTAGAGATAGATATAAATGTCAAGTGAGGCCAAGAACTTGATTTCTACTGAAGTGTGGGGTATTTTTTCTTAATGGGGGTCTCAAGAGTGATTGTGACTAAACTCAGAAATTGTCTAAAATAAACTTCTTAAATATGAAGAGGGAAGTGAACTAAGTGAACATTAGGGACCATCATATTGTACCTTAGAGTTGTTTTTCAATCGTGTCCAATTTTTCATGACCCCATTTGGGGTTTTCTGGCAGAAATGTTGAAGTGGTTTGCCATTTCCTTCTCCAACTCATTTTACAAATGAGGAAACTGAGGCAAACAGGTTAAATGACTTGCTCAGGGAGCTTGTAAGTGTCTGAGGCAAGATTCTAACTCAGGAAGATGAATCTTCCTGACTTCAGGCCTGGCTGTCTATCCACTTTGCTACATAGATACCCTGACCCTAGACTTAAAACAAGCTAATTATTTTAACAGTTTTTAACTGAGAAAGGTAGGGTAGTATAATGCCAGATGCTTGAGTGACAAGCTAAGAATCTTTGACTTTATTTAATAGGGAGAAAAAGGAAACTTCTGGTGTTGTTTGTTGGGATTTTTTGTTGTTACTGTTGTTTGCTTGTTTTTTGGTTTTTTTAGTGATGGACTCATTCCCCAAGAAGATTAGTCTCATAGCTGCAGCTATGTGAAGGATGTCAGGGAGGGGTGAGGGAGAAAGACAAACCCTGGGCAGAAGGAAGACACATTAAAAGTCTAGGTGAAAAGAGGAAAGGGCCTGAGAGAAGATGGCATCAGTGGGAGCAGAAGGCATAGAAGAATAAATGTGAGAAAAGTTGTGGAGGGTAGAATCAATAGATCTGGCAACTAATTGTGGGAAGGGAGTGTGACAGGTTGGTTGTGGTTGCATCTCTGCTTAGATGTATCTAAGAAGTGAATTAGTAAAATGGTAATAAGAAACTAGAAAGACGAGGCTGAAGGCCATTTATATTCCACTGAACACCTGGAATTTTTTCTTTGGTTGTTGTAGGGGTAAGAGAAAACATCAAAAAAAGAATGGAAGCTGCAGTTAAGGAAATTCCAGGGAAAGGGAGAACTCTTCAAATCCTACCTTGCCTTTGTTTCCTCTGTCAAAAAGAACTCTGTTTAGATTGGGAATGCTTACATTAAAATAGTCAACAGAAAATTTGAAACTTTAAATAAGTGAGAAAAAGGTAAGAGAGAACATAGCTGACCTCAGTGAGTACAAGTCACCAGGCCCCTGGGAAACTACATCCCATGGTAATAAAAGAGTGGACAAAGGTGAGCTGTTGTCAATGATCTTTGAAAAATTGTGGAGAACACGAGATATGCTTCAGAACTGGAAAAGAGCAAATATTATCTCAGTTTTCAAAAAGAGGCTGAATTCTTTGAACTAAAGACCAGTGTGCTTGACTTAGATTCCTGGAAAAAAATCTAGAAGGTGTGGTTTGTAAACTTTTAGAAAGATTAGGTTAGATTGGTTTAGGTAGATTAGGTCAATCAAGAATAGGTCAGGATTTGTGATTATTTCTTGGTTAAGTTTCACTAGAATTCTTCCATGAATCCATATAGTGCTGGTGGATGTTTATGTCACCCTTCATAAATGTTCTTTTCAATTCATTTTTTTCTGATATTAGTTTATTTAGATTTCCTATTTTTTGCCAATTTTATATTTTTATGTATTTAAGTATTTGTCTATTCATGTTACTTTCTCAAGTTTATTGGCATATAATTGTATGTATTATTTCCTAATAATTTTCTTTTATCTCTTCACTACAATTTCTCTCTCTTTTTATTCTTGGGATTTGGTCATCCATATTTTATTCTTTATTTTAATAATTTGGTCATCTCAGAGTTTAAAAAATATTTTTCAAAACTGAAGATACCAGTCTACCCAGTTCTTTCAATGAGACAAATTTGGCATATATCCTAAATCAAGGAATGATAAGGCAGAGAACAGATCAATATTATTAATAAGCATGTGAAGAATCTGTGATTTCTTTAATGTGTGGAAACTCTGTCTACCAACACAGAAGAAGAGTATTTATAATCTAGTAGATAATACCTAGGTTGTTGCTTAAGGTACCAAGAGATTAAATGACTTACCCAGGGTCATGCAGTTAATAACTGTCAGAGGTGATATTCTAATACAAATCTTCTTGAGTCTTACTCCAACATTCTACCTTCTTAGATATGTTTTTCACTCTTAATTGAATATCTATGCAAATATATCAAAAATACAAATATATCAACAAATATATAAAATTTTATTCAGTATGATCTGGGAGGATTTATACCAGGAAGGCAAAGAGAGTTCAATATCCATAATTCAATTACCATAATAAAAACAAAAATATTATATCAATAAGTGCTCTGGATGCTTTGCTATTAAAATACAACATTAATTTGTATGTTTTAAAAAAGCACTAAGAAAGTATAGAAATGAAAGCAATGTTTTCCTTACATGGCATCACTCATTTCTACTACAACAGTAAAGGATCACCTATTTTAATAAATAAATGAATGGTCTTCTTCACAAGGTTATAAGGATTGGATGAGATGATATTTGTAAAGTGCCTAGAGCAGAGTCTGGCACATAGTTAGTGCCCAATAAATGCCTATCACCTCTCTTCCTCCTCATCCAGTCTGCACTCAAAGATCTCCAATGAGGGATAACCCACTAACTAATGAGGCAATCCATTCTTCTTTTTGATAGTTCCAATGGTAAGCAACATTTTCTTCATCCCAGGCCTAGCTTTGCTTCTTTGCAGCTTTAACGTACAGCTTCTGGCCAAACAAAACAAACCTAATCTCTTCTTCCCCTGAAATCCCTTCAAATACTTGAAGAGAGCTATCATATCCACCCACCCCACTTCTCCCCACATCTTTCTACCTTCTAACCCCACAACCCCCTCCAATCCTCCCCCTGAGGCTTCTTTTCTGAATTCCTATTTCCTTCAACCCTTTCATGTTCAAGTGGCCCTTCACCATCCCAGTCATTTTTTTGGTACTCTTCCAATTTATCAGTCCTTCCTAAACTGTGGCATCCAGAACTGAACTTAGTACTGTAGATATAGGCCAACCAAAGCACACTATCTACCTATCTATCCCTATATCTATATACATATAGATATAGACATATATACATATAGACAGACCAACCAACTTGATTGGGAACATAAAAAGACTTAGAACGTGAAGAGGCATTAGAAATTATCATGCCCAACACCTTCATTTTACTATATTTACAATCCTACATTTACAAAGACCAATGAGGCCCAGAAGGGTTAGGAACAAATCACAAAGGTGGTAAGTAGCAGTTGTATAAAATAGAGGCATTAGATTATATAGAATGCCCCAAAAGTCATAGTGCAATTTTCCACTAAGACTTTTGAGATACCCTATAAAAGTACCAAAGTATCACAGGTTCTGGGTTCACTATCCCATCTTGCACTACACTGGTAGGCCCCAAACCACAGCTGGCTACTGCTCCTTTCACAGTTCTAGGAGTAGCTCTAAGGGGTTGGGGGTTTTCTATGATACTACCTCTCACAAGCTCCCACTGGGTATAAACTCCCAGGGGTATTCAGTCAATATCAATTAGCCGGTTATACTTAATTAGCATTTACAAATGGCTGTTTCCTAAGGAGATGTAGTAAGAACAGTGAGTACAAAGCTTTTCCCTCGTCCTATTAAATTTCCAGTTTTGTTATAATGGATCACTGGGAGGCTTATGATTCAGATAAGCAATCCCTTTAATGAAAACATCCAATAATCCTCAGAGAAAAGGCAATTCACAAGATGATTAAAAGCAGGTCAGGAAACTAAAAACAGTCAGCAAGGAGATTTCTTGGCATCTCTGGAGTTCTCCCACCAAAGTCCTAAAACTGTTTTTATATTCTTTTACCTAAGGGTGCAAAGCCGAGTCCCAAATCAATCAACACTGGAGAAGTTAATTCAAATTGGCTCCAGGTCGGCAATACAGCTTCTTTTATCAAATTTTGATTGTCTTTGGTGATGGGAGGGGGAGGGAAGAGGATGGTAACTCAAGCCTTCCCAATTCCACCAAAGACCACAATGCACTCCAATAGCAGACACTCTGCCACAAATCCAAAAGGAGTCCAGGGAAAAGCTTAAATCTGGGGTGAAATTGGGGTTTCATTTACTGTTTTGTTGATTGTCTAGGATTGAGAAAGTGATGGAAAAATGCTCATGAAAATTACATGTAAAACTGTATTTTGCATTTTCTCCCAAGAGTCAGTTATTGAACCTTTGCCAGCATACCCTTGGCTAAAACTTGGAGAACACATGTGGCAAAGGAATCATTCCTAGTTGCTAAGAGTTGCTGAATCCTGTTCTCCCCTGCATGGGCTCTCATGAGTTCCCCTTAGGCAGGTAGAGTTTTCTGCTAAGTGTACCCAGCTTGTCCACAACTCCCAATGTAGGTGATGTCATTAGCCACTACTGTTCTGGGGACACAGCCAGGACACTCATGGGAAGTTCAAAATCTTTCAAGAGATGGGGAAGAGAGACAAAGATTCTTTTCTTTACCCCCATCTTACCCACCAAGCAATTCCTTCTCAGGGATTTAACTGGAACTACTTCAGCCACAATACTGACTTGTCACCAGAATGTCCAGTTCTCAACTGGTTTACCCAAGCACCCAAGAAATGTTAGCCTGTTCAAGCAATTCCAATATACTTTCTGTGTAGCGTGATTTCATTCCATTCAATGAGTTTCATGTCTTCAAAACTGGTTAAGAACTTTCTGAACCTAGTTTAATGTCTTTGATTGATTGGTTGACTCAATAAAGATGTTCTCACCTGATTAAAGATATTTGTATGGAGTATTTTGTTGGTTAGTTTAAGTGGTGTGGGAGATTGATTGATTCATTCCATTGACCTCTGCCCATACATAAAAAAATGAAAAAGAACTTTTGTTCAATGAAAATGAACTCAATGAGAATGAAGAAAAACAAAAATTAAAATATTTGTATCAAATATTGCTGCTGTATGCTTGATATCCAAAACATATAAGAAATTGACTCAAATTGATAAGAATAGAAGTCATTCTGTAATAAATAAGTATTCATGGGATATGAGCAAGCAATTTTTGAAAGAAGGAACAAAGTTTATTAATAACCAACTGAAAAAATATTCAAACTGTCTGATAACCTGAGAAATTAAATTAAATTTAAACTAATATAAAATTAAAATGCCCTGAATATCTTTCATATTGGCAAAAATAAGAAAAGATGACAAAATCCACTGCATACTCAGCTATGGTAAGACAAACATGCTATTTTAGTACTGGTAGAGTTGCAGACTGGTCCAGTCTACAGGAAAAATAATAAGAGAGAAAGACAGCCTAGAATAATGAATAGGTAACCAAAGTTGGAATCAGAAAGACCTGAGTTCAAATTCCCCCAGTTCCTCCATATTTTTTTTTCCCCTTCAGCACTTCATCCACTTGATTGAATGCTTGTGATTTCAAAAACAAAACATCACAATCTTATACCTCATCCCTTGTCCCTTTAGTTTTCACTGCTAGGAGTCTCCTTTGGAGGCTTGGGTTTGATTTATGAATTATAGATATTATTGTCACTGTTACGTTGGTGCTCCTTGTGTTGGGGGAAGGCATCATCACCTCACCATCCTCTATGTGTTCTCTACAGTCCTCTTTTGCAAAAAATTTTCCTTTTAAATTTAACATGGTAGTTCCAACATTGCACTACTTTTCTGCATCCTCTTCCGAATTTCCTTCTGTTTCATTCTAGGTATTTTAAAAATATTTCATTGACACTGGTTTTTTCTTTTAAAAAAAAATTTCTATCACCTCTACAATTCTCCTCTCTCCCTCAAAAATTAAGCACTCCTCCATAACAAAAGTATACTCAATCAAAATAAATTTGTACATTGGCTATGTCTGAAAATGTATATTTCAACCTACAGTCCATAACTTCCAACAAGAAATGAAAAAAATATGCTTTATCAAGAGTCTTCTGGAGTCATTGTCGGTCATTGCATTAATCAGAGTTCTTTCATTTTTCTTTCAAGTTGTTTTCCTTTATAATATAATGGCCATTATATAAATTATTTTGGTTCTTCTTACTCCAATCTATATCAGTTCAGATAAGTCTTCTTAAGTTTCTCTGAAACCATTCCTTTCATCATTTCTTTGGGCATGATAATATTCCATTGTGTTCATATACCATAATTCGTTGGGCAGTTCTCCAATTAATGGAGATTTCCCTATGGAGAGATCCTCAAAAATTCCCTTGTAGAAGAAAAATTCTGACTTCTACTTCTGAACTCCATTAGCTTCCTCTCTTTCCACTCTGGGAAGGAATACAGGTTCTGGAGTATTTCACTAAAAACGTGAAGTCCCTCAGTTCAAGTCTTGCCAAAAGGACTGTTGTTACACCATAGTGTATGAATATAAAATTATGTGCAATGAGAGTAACAACAATGTGTAGTCCCTTTGATCCAGTGATCCCATTACTGGAATTCTACCACAAGAAGGTTATTTACAGGTAAGGAAAAAAAAGACATCTGTATAAAGTTATTTCCAGCAGCATTATCAATAATAGAAAAAAAGAATTGTCAAATGATATTCAGTGATGAGATAGTAATTAAACAAATCATTCTATATGAATAGAAAGTATTATTGTGACATAAAAGATGAATATGAATTCAAAGATATGAAAGGATTTATATGAGGTGATATTAAATGAAGAAAGTAGAACTAAAAGAATAATATATACCAATGGTATATATAGAAACAGATCCCTGCTGGTGCATATTGACTTTAAAAAAACACAAATTAATGTTATTTATATTGCATTGTATTTTTATTTATTTTCTTAATTATTTCCCAATTACATTTTAATCCGATTCAGGCTAGACTCCCTAATCTTGCCTGCCAGAAGCAGTCTTCAGGCTGTTTGACACCACAGTTTTGTACTTAAAAATAACAATATATGTTAAATATATGGGGAGGAAGAAAGTCCAAAGACAAAGTTGATGTGAGAATTACTATTTTAAAATTTACATGCACATCTTTGTGACTGGTCTTAACAAACACTAAATAACAGGTTTCAGCTCCTTATACAATCATTTACAGTCCTTTAGGTTTCATTTCTCCTTGGGAACTTCCGTTCCTCATTTTCTTTCCTTATGATCTTGTTTGTTATTCACTAGAATGATAGTGGGGGAGGAGGGGTGTCCTGTCATAGCGGTTCTCAAAGAACATAAAGCAGTGACTTAAAAATCAGAGGACTTGGTTTCAAATTCTGCCACCTACTTACTATCTGTGCAATTTGGAGCAAGTCACAATCTCTGAAGATCAGTTTCCTATTTATAAAATGAAGATGGCTTCTAAGGCCCCTTCCATTACTAAATCTATGATCTTGGAAACAGGAAGTTGTTTAAGGGAGATTTGTGGTTCAATGAGGAAAAAATTTAGCTCTGAATTCGGGGAACCTAGGGAAAGTATCCTGTCCTCTGACAAATACTAACTTTCTGACCTTGGGCAGACACTGTGCCTCAGTTATGAAATGCAAAATTTAATCCTTCCTGTACCAGAGCTAGACTCTTCCCTGGAAGCTCTCTACTCTCATGATATCAGTGATTTAGAAGAAAAAGTCATACAGGACTTGTGTTCTGTGCTCCTGGAAGGAGTGTTCCTTGACATGACAGCATCCTTGGAGTTCTGAAAGATGAGCTTGTTTGTGTATTTGAACACCTATACTTGTCAATGGAAGTTAAAGTTTATACATACGCACATGTATGTGTACATATATACATGTATACATATGCAATATATGTATTGTATACAGTATATGTACGTATACATATACAATATATGTGTGAGTATATGCATGTACATATATGCACACCTATATATGCATATCTACATACACATGTGTATGTATGTATTTGCATGTGAATTTATATTTGTATAATATATGATTTATATGTATATTAATATGCATATGTATATGTGTGAACACATATAAAACTAAGGAGAAGAAAGCAGCTAAACCAAGTTAACCTAATTCCATCATCTGACAAGTGTACTAGATCAGATCAAGCAAATCCTCTAAATGTTTTATACTTAAATTTCAGTAACATGTATGATATTTTGTGATATCCATGTAGACAAAAGGAATTAAGGGTAGACTGAATTATGGCCTATTTAGGAGGGTTTGAACCTGACTGAATGATCTGGCCCAAAGAGTAGTGATTAATGAATCAGTGTCAACCTGGTGGGAATGTCTCAAGTTGGGTATTCCAGGAGCCAGCATTAGATCTCTTTTCAAATCCTGGCTCTGACACTTAGGATGACCATTATCACTACTGACTAATACTTACGTAACACTTTAATTTTGCAAAGTACTTTACATGCATTATTTCATTTAATTCTAGTAATTACCTTGTTAGATATATAGTATAGAGGCTACTGTTATCCCCATTTTGACATCTAGGTTTCAAGAGGTTAAGTGACTTGTCCTAGGATCTTGGAGCTTGTAAGGGTCCAAGGCAAGGTCAAAAATAGTTTTTTTTCAGATTCTTAAATCCAAGGCTCTATCCACTGCATTGTGGAGCTGCCTACTAACTGTGTGACCATTGGAGACAGGTCGTTTCATCTCACTGAGGTTTACTCTCCTTATCTGCCATATGGGGATACCATTCTTGCGTACTAGCTCCCTCTCAGGGTTATTGTGAGAAAACTTTTTTTCTAGACCTTGAATTTATATATAGGTGTAAGTTACTATTTTGAAAATATTGATAGTCGAATTGTCAAATTTGCAGATGACAAGAAATTGGGAGGGATCCACAACATGCTGGACAGCAGAATGAGGATCCAAAAAAGATTTCAACTGGACAAAACAGTGAGTCCAGAAGGTGAACTCTAATAAGTTAAAATGGAATAGAAATTAACATTCACTCCAACTTTGGGGTTCAAAATGTAAATGCTCAAGTGCAAGATGCAGAAGGGGTAGATTTTCTTCTCACACAAGAATAAAAAAAACTAGGGGATTTTAATGGATTTTTGAATCAGCATGGGTTCAAATCTGACATGAAAGCCAAAAAAATTTTTTAAACTGGTTTGGTTTATTTTCCAGTATTTCCTTTTATTTATGAGACAGTTTAGAAGAAACAGTTGTGGACCTGGAGTCTGGGAGGAAAAAACTAGGTTTGAATCCTTCCTTGGATTGATTGGTTGTTCTTGTCCTTCATTCTCGAAGAGGACCAAAATGACATCACCATGATAAAATGAAGTTTCAGTGTGTCTGACTGTGGCTGATGAGAACAGTACGAGTTCAGAATGCTCTACCACAGATTGGGCACAAATAGACCATGTGAAAATTTGGGGTGGACACTCCAAATTTGCACATCCTACCTTTCCTTTCTACTGTTTCAATTTTGCTTTGCTCATAGAGTACAGAACCTTTTCTGATGTCGGCATGGCATGCTGGGTGGTCCTGTGCCAGTGTCTCCCATTTCTCACAATCAAATCCAAAGTTCTTGAGAGAGATCTTGAGAGTGTCCTTGTATTGCCTCTTCTGACCACCATGTGATCACCTGCCTCATGCAAGTTCTCCATAAAATATTCATTTTGGCCAGCATACATTTTACATTCAAATATCATGATCAGCCCATTGGAGTTGCACTCTCTGAAGCATAGTTTAAATGCTTGGCAGTTTAGTTCAAGAAAGGACCTCAGTGTATTGTACCTTATCCTGTCAGGTGATCTTCAGACTCTTTCTAAGACAGTTCAAATGGAAGCAATTCAGTTTCCTGGCATGGCACTGCTATAATGTCGATGTTTCACAGGCATACAACAATGAGGTCAGCACAACAGCTTTGTACACCTTCAGTTTGGTAGTCGGTCCATACCTCTTCTCTCCCAAACTTTTCTTTGGAGTCTCTCAAACACTGAGTTAGCTCTGGCAATGTGTGTGTCAACCTCATTGTCAATGTGTACATTTCTGGAAAGTACACTACCATGGTAAGTGAACTTATCTATAGCATTCAAAGCTTCTTCATTTGTTGTAATCAATGGCTCCATGTATGGATGGTGTGGTGGCGGCTGATGGAGCACCTTTGTTTTCTTGGTGTTGATTATTAGGCCAAAATTAGCACATGCAGTAGAGAATTTATCCATATTGAGTGCACAATCATCTGCAAACAGAAAATCATGCACCAGAACTCCCTCCACTTAGGTCTTGGTTTGTAGCCTTTTCAAATTCAAGAACTTATCATCAATATGGTAGTTGATCTTGATACCTTGTTTATCCTCATTGAAAGCATCTGACAACATGGCTGAAAACATCATGCTTAAAAACATGGGAGCAAGCACGCAGCCCTGTTTTACTCCATTGGTAACTGGGAAGGCACAAGAGCATTGTCCACTATCCAGAACCTGGGTAAACATGTCATCATGAAATTGACCTACAATACTGATGAACTTCTCTGGGCAGCCAAATTTTGACATAATTTTCCATAAGCCCTCATGACTAACAGTGTCAAAGACCTTGGCCAGATCTACAGCTGTTTTGTGCAGGCCTCTATTCTGCTCCTGATATTTCTCCTGGAGTTGTCTGGCAACAAACACCATATTAACTGTCCCTCGGCCCTTTCTGAAGTCACACTGGCTCTCAGGTATATGACCATCTTCCAGGTGTAGAATCAGTCTACTAAGGAAGACTCTATCGAGAATCTTGCCATCAATGACTACAAGAGAGATCCCCCTGTGATTGTGGCAGAATAATCTATTTCCCTTTACCTTTATAGAGATGGACAATGGAGGCATCCTTGAACTCTTGAGGAACAACCTCCTCTTGCCATATAACCTAGAATATTTCATATCCCCTGACACCAAACTATAGGCTCTTCCCATAGCACTATCTATTATAATAAATCTCAAGCTTATAGGCAAGAGGCTAGGACTTGAATTGTATGATGCCTCAAGAACCCTGCCAGTTTGGGGGACTCTATGAAATAAACCCATAAGGAAGTCCCAAATTCATGGGCTCTGAAATTTTCCATTGGAAGTGTCCTTTTTGAGTTCCTCAATTTCACAATCACTCTTGGCCACTAACTTTCATTTCTCTGGCAATCACAAGCTTTGCTCTTACATTTTTTTAGTCAATAATATCTTCCCACCCCCACTTCTTAACAATTGGTCTGGAAAAAGATCTAACTTCTCATTGGTTTCAATTGTTTTCATTTCTTCCCCTCCTCCCTTCCTCCTACCCAATGCCAAATGCTTCTAGATCAGACAGCCAGGGGATATTTCAGGCCCAAAAGAGAGAGAAACTTGCCATCTCAGAGAATGGGCTCCAGGTGTTATATCTGCTAGCCTTCTCCATATCTTCAAGCCAATTCCTTGCAAATGATCAAATTCCTAGGACTAACAACTTTTCAGCCAGCTTTGAATGATTAAAGTTCATGTGAGGATAGAGATAAATGAACCCCACAGATAAAGTGCAGTGTTCAGAGCACTGAACTTGCAGTCAAGAGACTTGGGTTCTATTTAGTACAGAAATTGTCAAGAACTCAAAGTGTTACTTTCAGTTTCTTTCTACAATGTCATACATGATCTGGATAAATGATCTATTTTCTATGGTTCTAAGGTCCCTTCCATCTCTGGCATCATGTTCTACAGTTCTAAGTTCTCTTCTGGCTTTGACATTCTCTGATCTAAATCAACCAAGGGAGATGACTATCTATGCTCATGGGCTTCTAAACATAGACTGTCCTCAACTTCTAAAGAGAAGAAATTGAATTCTGATTCAGAATTGATGCCCTGATTGCCAAGAAGTTTTCCTGTTTCTCCCATGTTACTTACTTCTACAGAAATGACACAGAAATGTTATTTCATATCATTTCAATAAACATGAGAAACTGGAAGTTAGAGTGATCACTTTCAGCATTAAGAGGAGGAAGGTGAGGCAAGGGAAGAGAGATCCAGGGATATTTCATGACTTAAGGCAGCAGCTGAGCTCAGCCTTGAAAAAGGGACATTTTAGCAGGTGGAACTGGAGGCTTTGGGTTGGACTCTATTTGGGGTATGGAGGACAATGTAGAGCAAAAGGAGTAGTGATGAAGGACAGCAGGATAAGAGTGAGAGATGGAATAAAATCTAGTTTTTGTCAATCAATAAACACTTATTAGGTATTTACTTAAGTGTCTACTACTACAGGCTAAGCACTGAAAATGCAAAAGCAAGCAGAGGAAGAGTCCCTACTCTTGAGTAGCTCATAATCTAATGGAAGAGATAATATTCGAACAATTCCATCCAAACAAGATACAGGATAAACTGGAGGTGATTGCATAGGGAAGGTACTAGAATTAAGAAAAGGGAAAGGGGAAAGGCTACCTGAGGATTTTAACTGGTTCTTAAAGGAAGTCAAGGAAGCCAATAGAACTGATGAATGAGAGCGTTCCAGGCATGGGGCACAGCTGGTAGAAATGTCCCAAATCAGGAGATGGAGTGTCTTGTTCAAGGAACAGTAGGGGTGAGATGTAGATTGTATGAAGGGAAGTAGTAAACATTAAGAGTGCAAACTCAGGGTTGGCCAAATTGTGGAAGATTCTTGAATAAGGAATTCAAACTTTATGTAATACAAGATGGGGCATCACTGGTGGTTTTTCAGTTGCAAGATAAAAGTATTACATTCAGAAGATTGCTTGGGCTGTGGGTTAGAGGATGGACTTGGAATAGACTTTTGTCAGGAAAATCAGTTAGTAAGTTATTGCAATGGAGGCAGCTAGGTGGCTCAGTGGATAGAGCACTGGAATCAGGAAAACCCAAATTCAACTTCAAATCCCACTTTAGACACTTAATAGCTGTGTGAGGCTGAACAAGTCACTTCACCTTGTTTGCCTCAGCTTTCTCGTCGGTAAAATGAGCTGGAGAAGGAAATAGCAAACTCTCCAGTATCTTTGCCAAGAAAGCCCCAGATAGGGTCATGAAGAGTCAGACACAACTGAAAAGAACTGGACCACAACAAACTATTACAATAGCCTAGGCCAAAAGAAGTAAAGACCTAAATAAGAGTGGTTGGTTCCATCAAGAGAAGAAAGGTAAAGAAAATGGAATGACATCTAGAAGTGAGGAAAAACAAAAAGTCTGAGATTGCTTCCAAGGCTATACCAAGGTAATTTCACCCTCAACAGTAATGGAGAAGCTAGGAAGAGGGGCAGGTTGGGTAGGAGAAGACAGGGAGAAAATGATTAATCCAGTTCTAAACAAGTTGAACTAAAAGTACTGGCAATATATCCAGGTGGAAATGTCCTGGAAGCAAGTTAGAAATACAAGAATGGAGCTCTAGAGAAAAGTGGAGTTTGGAGTCATTGCATCAAAGCCAGGGGGAAATAGATAAGATCATCCAAGGAGAGAGTGTAGAGACAAAAGAAGACCAAGAGCAGAACTGGGGACACATATCAAAGAGGCATCAGGAAAAGGAGGAGCCAGCAAGGGAGATAGAGAAGTAGTAGGAGAGGCAGGAAAAATACCTTAAAAGGATGATCCAGGACTTAGCAAGCTACTCTGGCACATAGTAGGTGTTTAATGGATGTTTATTGACTGACTTATTGATAGACCATACAGAAACCCAGA
Organism: Potorous gilbertii; assembly: GCA_028658325.1. Lineage (NCBI taxonomy): Eukaryota > Metazoa > Chordata > Mammalia > Diprotodontia > Potoroidae > Potorous > Potorous gilbertii. Next base: position 408,593,608 of record CM053769.1, read on the forward strand.
CAGGAAAACACACAGCATAATGGAAGACTGCTAGATCCAAAGTCAGAGAAATTGAATCTGAGCTTTCTCTACTAAGTGACCTTGGGCAAGTAACTTGCTCTCTCTAGGCCTGTTTTCTACTCTCTAAAATGAGGGTGTTGAACTCCATGTTCTCCAATATCCCCTCAAGTACAAAAATCTATTGTTATGGGCCAGGAGTGTGTAGGAGAATCCCAAGACTTTCTGAGTATCAACCAGAGTAAGCTGTATCCTTCTGTCCCACCTTTCTGAGTAAATGACCATCCTCCAACAATACAGGTCCAATAGTTCAGGGCTCCCTTGGCATCTCTGGCTAAAATTGAGATTTACTAGAGAATAACCCCTGGCTACAGGAAAGTTTTCTGAGTCTTTGTCTCTGTCTCTGTCTCTGTGTCTCTCCCTTTCTCTCTCCCTCCCGCCCCCTTTTCATCTTCCCGACCTAACTTAACTAAACAGTTTGGATTCCACTGAAGACCACCTCATATGACCTATTTTCCACTGCTTTTCTCAACCTGGCTGCACTTCCCTGGCCTCACTCCACTTTCTCCACATTTTTTCTAAAGCCTGGATCTTTGTTGTACACAGGCCCCCAGTGGTACCCTGATCCAGCTAAGCCTGGCCAGAAGGCCTCCTTCTGGATCCTACCTATTTCATTCCTGCTAAGCATGTTCCAAGTATCACGTCCCCTTTTTGTAATAAGAGAAGAGAAGGCCCTAACTCACTGGCAGCTGGTGACTCAGCATGACTCGTGGATTCCTCAGCAATGGCTTTTTCCAAGCGCACATCCTTCAGGTTCCCCATTGGTCACCAGGGAGACAGGTCAGTCCTGGGACTGCAGAAAGGGAACTGACTAAGAAGTCCTAAGACTGGGACTGTACCACAAGCTTAGCTACTTACAGGACTTAGAGGATGGCTGTGGTATAGTGGGATCATGGGATTTGGAGGAAAAGGCCTCAGTCTCAATTTTCTCCCTTGTGAAATGAGATGAGTGGGGAGAGACCAAAAAAAGAAAAAGAAAACAAACTGTTCACTATATGATTATAATGAACAAACGTCATCTCAGAGAAAAATTGAGAAAACATATCTTCTCTCCCTTCTTTGCATATGTGGAGGAGGATTATAGGTGTGTAACAATATATGAGCATTTGGACTTGATTCATGCATGTTGGCTGGTTTTGCTGAATTCATTTTTTTTATCCTTTAATATAACAAATGATCACTGGAATAAGGGAGGGAAGAAGAATAATATTCAGCAGTAAAATTGTGATAAAAATAAAAGATTGTTTAGAATGTCTTTTAAAGAAAAAATAGGGTCATTAGACTAGATGATCCATCAGGTCTCTTTCAGTTCCATATCTGTCACTATTATTTTTATTATCTACGAACCTATCGACAATTCACTCTTTTGGCAACATGAGGGGATGGGTCCAGATCAGAAGACTTAGCTTTATTATTAAGGTAAAATGGGATGCAGCTAAGAGAGCACACTGCCCTGGGGGTCAGAAGACATGAGGCAACAAGTCTTTGCCCCAACCCAAAGTAACTTCTCCCGGCTGGAACTTGGTTTCTTTAGAATGGAGGAACTCCCACTTCAACTACCAGGCTCACAGATATTTTTTGAGGAGAGCCCTTGGGAACCTCAAAGTCAATAAAAATGTGCGTTGTGGCTCTTCCTAGGGTCCTTTCCAAAAAGATCCTAGAGTTCCCTTCCAATTGATCCACAGGCATTGTGTCAGGCATTTCCCCAGGCAATGAGAAAGAAAGAGCAAACCACCAATCTCTGCTCTCAAGAAGTTTATTTTCTCTTCTATCTGGGCAAGCAACAAGTAGATACCGGAGTAGTAAGTACAATGGAATAGCAGGCAAGGTTGGGAAAAGTCTCATGTAGGAAGAAAGGAAGGAAACAAGCATTTATTAAGCACCTGCTATGTGCCAGGCATTTTGCTAAGCCCTTTACAAATATTACCTCATTTGATCCTCACAACAACCCTGGAAAGTAGACACTATAATTATTCTCATAGTACAGTTGAGGAAACTGAGATGGACATTAAGCCATTAGCCCAAGGTCATATAGATTTTAAATGTTTGAGGCTGGATTTGAACTCAGGTCTTCCTGACCCCAGCCTCCACACAGAAGATGACAAGTGGGTTGAGCTTTGAAAGATGTTCTAACATTCTATGATTCACAATTACTGTAAATGATAATAACTCAATTTGTATGGGACCTACTATGTGTCATGCACTTTAGAAATATCATATTTGATCCTCACAACAACCCTGGAAGGGAGATGCCATTATTGTATCCATTTTATAGTTGTGGAAACTGAGGCAAACAGAGGTTAAGTGACTTGCTCCAGGTCAAACAGCTGATAAGTGTCCGAGTTGGAGTTGGAGTTCAGATCTTGACTTTAGACTCATCACTGTGCACTGTACCACCAGCTGCCTCCAGGGCACCATTCCTTGTCATTCTTTGCTTTTATGACTTCAGCCATTCAACAGACTCTTACTGAATACATGTAGTAACCAGCCCTACATTAGGGTGAGTCTTGGCTCTGTGGATTATCTTTAGTTTATTCTTTCTATAGCTTGTTTGAACATAGTTGTTTGCATTTGGTCTCCCCCATTACATCGTGAGCTCCTTGAGAGCAAGGCCCCTCTTTAGCCTTTCTTTGTATCCCCAGCACTTAGCACATGGCCAGGCACATAGTAGATGCTTAACAAATGTTTATTGATTGATGGGTTACTTACATTTATGTAGTGGTTTACAAAGTGCTTTCACGGACAGCCCCTCATCTAATCAACCTGACTGCGCTGGGCTAAGTAAGCACTGAATCTATTATTTTCCCCATTTTACAGAAAAGAAAACTGAAACCTCAGAAAGGATAAAACCAACAGATAATGATTCCATAGCTAGTAAGAGGCAATTGGGAAGGTTGAGGAGGGGCAGGGAGAGAAATTCAAACTGGAATCTTCTCATACCTAGCACAAGACCTTTCCATGGGCCCTCCTTTCCTGGGACTTACACTGCATTTGTGAAGCACTCCCTGTGCCTGGGATGATTTGTTCTTGGAGAAGCATAAACTGTACAATTTTACAGCTAGAAGAGAACGTAGAATCATCAACTATAGAATGTCGGGATTGGGAGGGATCTCAGAGACCCAGAAAAGAATGCCAGGGTGGGGAGGAACCACAGAATCATAGAACATGGAACATTGGAGCCGGAAAGAGGCCTTTGAATCATAGAACACAATTTCAGAGTCTTGGAACATAGATTGTCAGGGCCAGAAGGGCATCTAGTCCGATGACCTCATTTTATAGATGCCTGATGTCTTGTTAGTTAGTGGACAATTGGACACTTGGACCCAGATTTCTGTCATACTCTTTTCCTTATGCCAACCACATCCCCATCCCAGCTGATGAACCAAGCCCATCCCTCTCCCTCCTTGCATCAGCTTCCTCCCGTTCCCCACTTAGGACAGGTGTGCTTCTCACTCCCACACCCCACCCCTAACACACACACACACACACACACACACACACACACACACACACACACATACACACATCCCCAGGTTTAGACAGCTTATCTTATTGGAAACCAAATAGCCCCAGTGACCCTCCCTCCCTGTTCAGCGTAGGCAGCGGGGACATGAAAGTGGAATTTTAAAATACCATCAGGGAGGGAGGGGGAGAGCTGCAAAGCATTCCCTCAGTTCGCCTCTGAACGAGAGAGCTATGGGTGGTGGTGGTGTTTTTTTCCCCCAAGCTAAAAAGCATGTTTGGACTTGGAATTAGCAGGTGACTTACATGAGGGAGCATTGGGGTGGGAGTCTGGGCCTCCCCCTTTGTTTTGTTCCAGGTTATGCTTTCATAGTCAGTCAAACCCTCATCCGGGCCCACTACATTCAAGTCATTGCAGGGAGCCCGCAGCTCAGAGCCCGAAGCAGACGCTGTCAGGAATTTTGCCTCAGATAACCCGACCCACCATAGTTCTGTTTGGGAATGAAAAGGAATCCGAGTTTTCTTGGCTTCAGAACTTGTCTTGTTTGTCATGTTCTCCAATGTGAATCGTGGCCACCGTTTAGCATTATAATTAAGTACAATTTAGAAAAGGGGGGTGGGGTGGGGGGGAAAGCTGTCAGATCTGTTCAAGGCTCTTGCCAGAAACAGCTAAATGAACTTCAGCAGCACAGACAGGGAAAACAGGGATTTGTTTGAAACTTTCCAGCCGAATGTTCTTGTGCTGGTGGGAGGGAGGCTGGAGGTTCCTAGTTCTGGAGGGAGGGACTTGGCAAGGGGATGAGGGGGGTTAAATGCCAACTCTATAGTGACCTTGGGTAAGTCATTTCCCTTACCCTGGACCTCAGTTTTCTCAGTTTTTAGCTGGATTAAAATAATCTTGATGGTCGATCCCTTCCCCTCTATAGGAGACAGAGAGTGCTACCTATCTGATAAATAGGCCAGAAAGTCCAAGCATAAAGAATTCCCACCCCACTCCCTTCTAGTTGGAATGCCCTCCTGTCTGTCCTCTAAATACTACCTGCCATTCAAAAAGTCTTCCTCTAAGAAACATTCTTTGACCGCTCCAGAGCCAAAGTTCTTCCCAGTGATCTGCAATAATCCTTACTAGGTGTCAGCAGGGTAGGTTAGAAAGAGCCTCTATCACTAGTCTGGAAGAGATTCGATTTCTGGTCCTCTATCTCCAGTAAAAGAGTTGCATGATCATGGGCAAGTCATTTCCCCCTAATTATGGACCTCAGTTTTTTCATCTGTAAAATGAATAGGCCAGGAAGTTCAAGCATCAAAAATACCACAACATCCTACCCTCTTCCACCTGGAATACCAAAGAAGAGAAACTTTAGGTGGGTCATGATAATTACCTTGATGTCATCAACCATCTTGATGGTCAGTCTCTTCTCCTCTCTGGGCTATAGTGTCACCTGTCTGATAAACAAACCAGAAATTCCAAGCATGAAGAATCCCCACTATACCCTACTTGTACCTGAAATGCTGAAGAAGAGAAAACTTGGGACAGGGGACCATTGACAACTGTTTTCAAGTGTTTGGAGGGTTAGCATGCAGAAGAGAAATGCTTATTCTCAGTCCCAGGGGAGCAGAAGTCAAACCAATAGGTAGCAGTTTCAGAGAAGTCTATTATAATTTTATATAAAGAAAATTGTTCTATAATCCAGTTATCCAGAAGCTAAATGTGGCATCTTAGGCAATTGTGGGGTCCCCTTTGCTAAAGGTCTCCAAGATGACTTATCTGTCAGGTTGGGAATTCTTGTTCAGGTAGGGGTGAACCTGCATGACCTGGAAGCCCCTTCCAACTCTGAGAGTCTGTCCTTCTGTGATTTTTAATTCTCATTTGATTTGTGACAAAGATAGCCTTGTATTTGAGCACTGGTTGGTTTAGAGGACTGAAGGATTGTTGCTTTCTCAGATGGTCACACAGAGAGGAAGCCTCCAAACCCAGCTTCAGAAAGGTTCCATGGCTAGTTGACCAACGATGGAAGATGGCAAAGGATGGGAATAGGTACTAGACCAAAGGGCCTTGGTATCCACTGCAACTCACACACCTACCTGTGCCCTTGATAATGAGGAGAGCAAAGGTGGTGTCATGTCCTCAGGAAATCTAAGCTGTTCTTGGTGAACCATGGCAGAGTAGCTTCCTTTGCCACAGGGAACAGTCTAATGCTACTTTCCTTGGCCCCACCCACCTGGGCTCTCTGTAGTAAAGGAGGGCAGAGGTGTTGTGTTCTCAGATCATAGAGGTCCTGCTTTGACCCAAAGCAATAGGGGACCTCCAAGTCCATTACTCTAATGAGATAATATTTGTAAAGCACTTGTAAAGCAGGTGCCTGGCACATGATAGACACATAATATATGTTTGTTCCTTCACCACCACCACCACCTCTGCTATGATTCCCTTAAAAGATCGGCAACTCAGGCACCCATCCTAACCACCTGAGTGGATCAAGGAAACCAAAAGAGTCAAAAACACTTTGAAGCCTTTTGCTGAGCAAGTGAATATCCCAGTGAAGTCCTGCTTGATGTCATAGCCAGAACAAAAGCATGAAAAATGAAAGCATGGCTGCTTTATTTTTTTCAGATTCTTCATGGATAGTCCATTAACAAACACTTTTCTGTCCTATTTTCACAGACCCAGGATCACAGCCTGTGAAGAGACCTACCAAGTAACAGTATAACTAGAAGAGGAAGGGTCAGGTAAGAGGAGTCCATCACAGCAGTCACCACTGTGCAACATTTCACCTCCTGCCCTCTGCACAGAGCTTAAAAGACAACTAATGTGACCACAGACCCATGAGGGCAGGAGGGACTTTCCAAAGACTGTAGCTAGGGAATTGGGGTTAGGGTAAAGGAGTTTGACGCAGTTCTGAAAATGGGGACGTGGACTTGTTTTTTGCCCTCTGTTCCTCAGAGCAATTTCCAACATTCCCAGACAAGGAAATGGTCTATGATCTAGGAGTCACAGCATTGAAAATGAAGCTGGAGATGTCCAGGAGACCACCCAATCCAACCTTCTCATGCTACAGATGAGGAAAAACCGGTACAGCTCAGAGAGGAAGTCACTTGGCTAACATCACAAGGCAAGTTAGTGTCAGAGGGGATTCTAAAGCCCAGGTCTCCTGACTCCCAGAGAAAAAGCAAGGTTCTTCTCACAGTAAAATTTAGGTACCTGAGACTCACAGTATTTCAGTGAGTCAGAGTCTAAGTTTAGCTTCAGACTTCAGGATTTCTCAAATCCTCATCTCATGCCTGGAATGAACTCACTCCTCACCTCTACCCCCTCAGGATCCTTCTTCCTTCAAGGTTTAGCTCAGGCGCCATTCTTCCAAAAAACCTTCTCCGATTACCACTACTCCAGTCATTAGTAAGAGGACCTTAGGTTCTGCTACTTAACACCCATGAGACCTTAGATAAGACCCTATCCTCACTAGGTTTTAGTTTTCTCATGGGTAAAATGAAACAATTGAATTCAGTAGCTTCTAAAGTTCTGTCTTGGGGGGTTTAAGTGGCTCAGTTAGGTGGAGTCAGGAGGACCTGAGTTCAAAATCGGTCTCAGAGACTTGACACACTTACTAGCTGTGTGACCTTGGGCAAATCACTTAACCCCAATTGCCTTGCCTTCCCCCTCCAAAAGAAAAGTTCTATCTAGCCTTAGATCTATGATTTCTTCACAAAATGCTCATATTTACTTATCTGTGTCCATGAGAGCCAGCAGAGGACCATGGAAAGGACACATTGGCTTTTTAATCAAAGCACTTGGATTCAAAACCTATCCCTTGTCACTTTACCTCGGCCATTTCAGTTCTGCCTTCTCAATTTAGAGGTAAATGGGTCTATCCCCTCATTTTATATATTAGCAGAAGGGAAGAAAGAGAAATCTTTACAGCTTCCTAACCTGTATAATGAGAATTTTGTGGATTCCATGATTTCTGGGTTTCCTATGACCCTATGTTGTATCTTCCCTCTGGGGGGCCGGTTGCTACTTCAGTTTTGCCACTGTGTCCTCTATGGTTTCATAGGTCTCGGGTGTAACATTCTAATTCTAAAGTTCAAAAGTTAATTGATTCTATGGGAACAATTATTGGAATTTCTGCTGTGGTTCTCAAGCATTCATAAAAGTTATACAAGAAGTTTGTAACCGACTTCAGAATTGCATCATTTTCACTAACTCTGAGATCAGAATATGGCATCCTTCACTGAATGGAAATTTCTTAAGCAAGCTCCATTTCCCTCCCCCATTTCCCCACCCCTCTCCACTCTGTGCTACTACCCTCTAGGTGTGGTATTTTTTTAAAAATGGAAAACTCTGCCTCGTTTCTGTTTAAAGTGTCGATCATTTCTGGATGAGGCCTTACTGGAGAGGGCAGAGATGGCACAAAATTGAAAGGTGGGGCCTGGATACATGGCTAATCCCTTGCCTTGATTTGATTGCAATAAGCGAATTTTCTGTCATAAATGGGACATAATCACATTCAGTCCTATAACCTCATTTCCAGTCATCTTTATTCATTGTCGTTTTTATTCCAAGAATTCCTTGGCATGTTTGAGGAGCTACTGAAGTGTTTAATAGCTGCTCAAAGTAACAACATGCGCTGTTTAGAGCTAAACTGAGGGGAAAATAGACTTAACCAGTTGGGTCATTATCTTTGTAAGAAATGTGTTTGCTTGGGACAGGGCATGAAACAAATTCGTCATATGGAAACAACCAATGCTCAGTACATTCATGTCCAAAAGGCATCACAGAGAAAGAATCTTAGATTGAGGAGTTGGGTAGCCAGGCTTCTCACCCCTAGGCCTGCTGCTCATTCGCAGGATAACCTTCAGAGATGTCGTCTCTGGTCCTCAGTTTCCTCATCTGACAAAAATGGACAGTAAACACGGCCCTTTCTCCCCCAAGGAGCTGGTTTGAGAATCTACTGATATAATTGAGGGATTCCTTTTGTGAATCAGAAAGTACTCTGTAAACTGTAAAATTCAATTTAATTTAGCAAACACTTAGTGGGTACTTATTGCATCTTAGGCTAGAGAAGCAATTTGTTCTAGTGTAATGGATAGAGTGACTGCAGTCATAAAGGCTTGGGTTCAAATTCCACTCTGATACTTATTAGCTACAGAAATAAGACCATCTACTAAGTTATAGATGGGATTCGAGCTACTACTGCTGCCCTGTGTGCCTGGCATTGGGCTAGCCACCGGAATTGCAAAGGCAAAAATGAAATAGTTCCATACTGGAGAAGTTGACATTGTCCTGGAGGTGGTATATCTCATACATAGATAAGTAAATATAAGGTAAGTTGTAAAAGAAAAGAAGAAATCATTAAAAGCTTGGATGATCAGGGGAGATTTCACTGATGAGAAAATGAAACCTGATATGAGCCTCTAAAAGAGATAAAACTTCTAAAAGGCTGAAATAAGGGGAAAAGTGCATTCTAGGCATGAGACATGGCTTGTACAAATGTTTGCAGGCAGGAGATGTGATATTGTTTCATCCTGAGTTTGGCTGAAACTTAAAGGTGCCAAAAGTGGAATAATGTGAAATGAGGCTAAAAAGACAAAGTAGAGAGAGATTTAGGGGGCTTCCCATGGCAGGCTGATAAATTTGTATTTTAGTCTAGTGGTAATGAGAAGCCAATAGAGACTTTGGAGCAGGAGAGGGAACCAATCAGGACCGTGCATTATGAAGATTATTTTGGCAATTTAGGGGAATCTGGATTAGAAAGGAGAGACTGGAATCAGGGAGAACATTTTTATGCTATTAGAATACTGTGGGCCATAGGTGATAAGTGTCTAAATTAGAGGAAAACACGTGAGTAGAGAGGAGTCAGAGTACGAAATCTTGTGGAGAAAAAGTATCAGCAAGATTTGGTGACTGACTGAAATATTAGGGGTGAGGATGAGGAAAACGCCAAGATTTACTCCAAGGTTACACCTTGAAGGAATTGAGAGACTGAATCTTCTCTTCCCCTCCCCTTATTCTGAGATGGCTTCATGTTGAACAAGTTACTTAGGACATGGACTTTAATTCAGAGATATAAATAAACCCTGTTCACAATTCAGTTCAATTAAAAAATGTTCTTACCAAGTCAAGGCATCATAGCCAAATGGGTTAGTTCCAAACCTACTCTGTAAATAATGAGTCCACAGGAAAGAAGTCAGTAGACATAAAGAGACTAGCGATGAAAGAGTAGGAGACACTAAGGGTAAGTTTCTGGTGGAGACAAGAGGAAACAGGATCAAGGGTACAAATGGAGGAACTGGCCTTGAAAGGACAAACTCTTTCTCAAAGATTTGATCAAAGGATGAAGGCAGATAAAGTGTAGGATGTGAAGGGGGCAACTGAGGTGTAGGGTAGGGGAGATGAGGGAGTTGACCCCCAAGGCCATGTCCTAGGCTCTCTTCTCTTGATTCTCTCTCACTAGTTGGCAATGGATTTAATTATCATCTTTCTGTAGAGATGATTCCCAGACCAATCTATCCAGTCCTAGTCTCTCTCCTGAGTACCAGTCTCCCATCACCAGCAACCTATTGGATATTTCAAACTGGATGTCCCAGAGACATCCCAAACTTAACTGGTATAAAACAGAATTCATTCTCTTTCCCCTAAAAACCACCCTTTTCCTGGACTTCCTTATTTCTGTCAAGAACACCACCATCCAAATAATCTCCCAGGTTCTCAACTTTAACATTATCCTTACTATGCTTTTCCCTATATATTTGAAGCTATCAATACAGAGGAAAGAATGCTGGGTCTGACAGTGAAGGACATCAGTTCAAGACCTGGCCTTGATACATACTCCCTGTGCAACTCAGGGCAAGTCATTTAAATACCTCTCTAAGCTTTGGTTTCTTCAGGTGTAAAATAAAGATGTTGGACCAAGTGACCTGTAAGGTCCCTTCCATTCCTGTGATCCATTCATTTCCCACATTTTCTTATTTCTACTGCCATAACAATTTTGGATCTGATTCTCTCTTTCTACTCACATGGCCTTCATCCTAGATTAGGCCCTCATTATCACTTATCTGGGCTATTGCAATAGCTTTCTTATTGCTCTCTCCACATCAAACATATCCATACTCCCATTCATCAAACACAGAACTGCCAAAGAGATTTTCCCAGAGCATAAGTCTGACCATGTCACTCTCCTACTCAATAAACTCTAATGTTTCTCTGTTGCCTCCAAGATGAAATGAAGTCTGTCATATAAAACCCTTCACAACCTGCCCCAACCAACCTTTCCAGCTTTTCTGCCTATTAATAACTTTTGCACACTCTGTGGTTCAGCCCCACTGACCTTTCTTTTCTTTATACATGGTGCTCCATTTCTCATTTTCATCCCTTTATGCTTGGAATGTACTTCCTCCTTCTCTGAAAATTCCTTATTTCCTTCTCATCTCTTCCTTCTGGTCTCAACATAAGCACTACCTTCTTGATGAAGATTTTCCTCATCTCCCCGTTTCTTAATGCTCTCCCTTCCCAAATTACCTTGCATTTATTTTGTATCGGTACCATATATGCTCATTTATGCACCTGCTGTTTTCCCTGATAGATTATAAGTGGCCTGAGGGAAAGTACTATTTCATTTTTATCGCTGTGTGTATCCCTAGAAACTAGAACATTGACTGGTACATTGTAGGTAACTCAGTTTGTTGAATTATTGATTGATTTGATTTTTTCAGTCAAGTAGGAAGTAGAATGGGTCAACTTCTAAAATAAAAAAGGAAACAGACATTTATTAAACACCTGATGTCTGCTAGGCACTGTGCTAAGCACTTTACAAATATGATCTCAATTTATCCTCACACTAACCGTGGGCATGGGGATTAAAATCTCATTTTACAATTGAGAAAACTGAGTCAAACAAGGTCACACAGCTAGCAAGTATTTGAAGCTAAATTTGAATTCAGTTTTTCCTGACTCCAGTCCTAGCACTCCATCCACTGAGCCACCTAACTGCCTCTACTAAGAAGACTTAGGAGCTGTGGGGAGAAAGAAGAAGGTTTAGAACAGTATTTTCTAGATATACAATAGACCTGATAACAAAAGAAGAAAAGAATTTATACACAAAAGTGAGGCTTGGTTGAGATTAAATGATATGAACTTGTACTGGAACCAATTGGAGTTAATGGCGTTTGGTCGCACGGGAGTGAGAGAAGGCAAGTACAGGTTGTGGGTATTGACCCAGGGTAAAGGACTGATGGGGTATGAATAATGATAGAACCAGAGGCAAGGCATTCAAGGGTAGAAGATCACACATTAGTTGAACAGGTCTTCTCAAAGGTCGAAACTGTAAAGAAAAAAAAAGTGAGGCCAGACATGGGTTAAAAATTAGGAAAACAGAAAGGGATTGAGAGAATGAAGAGTGGAGTGGGATGGAAATGAGATGAGAGAGAGACAGAAAGATAAGAGATATTTATCATAGAGGCACTTTTTGAGTTTAAGATTATGAAATTAGCATAGATGTAGGCAATAGTGAAGATCTAAGCCACCCCTGTAAGTGACTAAGGTGTAATAAACAGAGCTGAGGAGGCTGAGTAAGTGGGAGATCAGGGTGTTTGAGGAGATGTGTATATTGAAACAACCATGTCTAAGAGGGAAGGTAGTGGGAAACAGTAAGTTTGCAGGCCAGGCACAGAATTCTTTGAGAAGGGAGGAGAGAATAACCTGAAGGCCTGTATATCATGGTAACAAGGACATGGATAAGATAATATAGACAGAGAGTAAACTTTGAAGGAGTTGCAAAGTGATGGAAGCAAAAGGGGATCTAAATATGGCATTGGACACCAAGGAGAAAGCTGACTCCTTCTTCTGGCCCAGTGGGTCCAGCAAGGTGAAAGAAGAAGCAGCCTGCACTGGAGAGGGTAGCAAAGGATGTTGTATCTTCTGGAGAGAGCCAGATATCCATGAGCTCCAAAAGATAGAAAGAATGTGAGAGTGAGAGGCCTAGAAAGAGGGGAAGTTGCTAACGATAGAATGGCAGTTTCAGAATTTACATTCAACCAGACAAGCAGAGACTAAAATGTTTTGCAAACTGCAGATACTTTTGTAAACTTAAAGTCCTCCGCAAACTATGGATGTATTTGTAAATGTTAAAATATATTTAAAATTGTGATGTGCAAATGGGAAATAATACTATTATCATGCATCTTGTTCTCATCTTTTTCAATGGAATTCAAATAGAAATGTCCCTGAGACAAATCATTGTCTTTATTATTTAATATTTATTTAATTATATTTAATTAAAATGCTTTATATCTTTATAGCTATCATTCTTTAATATTTCATGTTCTGTGGACTATCGCGTAAGTGGATTATATAGCTGCTTTTGCCAGTGAATTAAAAAGTATTGAGATGTAACTTGCTCTTAGGTAGGTTCACTGAAAGCATCCTCTTGGACAACTCTAGTAGCAGACAGAATAATGTATCTCATTTTGTCGTCACATGACTTTGATTTCATCTGCTAATACTCTGTATTTGGAAAGCTTTTTTGTTCCACAGAGTTTTTAGATTATGATTATTTGGTATGGCAATATCCAAAAATATTGCCTTTAAAGTTTTATGAATCAATGGTATGTCCAGGTGATTATAGGCAACAGCCCTGTCTATGATAATGGTCTAGTTCTAATATAGTCTATTAGTTGAATTCTTAAGGATATTTTAAGGTCCATACTTGCAGGATGGGGATTTGTCATCTGTTAGTTGATGAAAGATAAAGAGCTTCTGATCAATAATTCTAGCTACCAATAAATCAAGATTCTTTAAGCATAAACTTCTGTAGTTTATGGTTACAATGATTCTTAATTGCCCTCATAGATCCCACCATTTCTATAAATAAATCCAAGTGACTCAGGCATTTGTTGACTCTTCTTTGTTGACATATTGTTGGATTAACTAATATGGATATTACCCACAGATGGCCGTTTGATCCTTAGTTATTTTATAAGTTGCGTCCAGAGGTAAACCAACTTCAGTTATGTGTTACAAATCCAACAGGGTGTATTTACTGTAAACCTACTGAAGATGGAGAAGTGATTCCTGCTTGTTCCAAAAGTATTTCTGTTTTTAACCTGTTACTCTTTAGTTTACAGGTTCCACTCTAAGTGGGCTTTTTCCTTATAACATTAAATGGGCTTTTTTGAGGATATCTTCCATCTTTTACATTCAAGCTTGTATTTCCAAAAGTGTACATTAATACTGGCATCACGTAGGTGGTATTGCATAAGTGTTCACTGCTTTAAACATGGTAGGGTTTTTTTCCCTGTTGAACTTTGAATTCAGGATGCTGTTCAGCCTCTTGATCTACACAGCCACAGATATCTCATTGATGGGTTTATGTCAGTTTGTCTTGCCTGAAGGCACTCAAGGTATTTGTAAGTAATACCCTACATCTTTTGATTCAAAGTGACCCCTGAATTCAAGCTCAGGTTCCTCAATTTTTATCTTTCCTGAGTGTGCATTAAAATTTTTGTAATTAATGAGTCCAAATGACACTTTGATGTCACTGCAGAAAGATTCCACCAGATGGAGTTTTAAAATCTGTTTTTCAGTGGACCCATATAATTTGTTGTCATCCATGTACATCAAGTGATTCATAAAATGTTGTGGTATGACTCCCTCTTTAACTTGGAAACAAAACTCAGTTCCATTTAGGAGAGATGGCAGTGTGCTTAAGGCTAACTAGAATCATAATGGCATGAAATTGTGTCCCTGAAAAAAATCACACTTTCTGTCAATTATCCTTGGTATTATTGTTTTGGTGGCATGCTGTAAATAGAGAATGGTTTTCTACATGGACACCAAGTGCTCTAATGTTCTCACAGTACCTGGGTGTATTTGATATATTTGCAGTACATGAATAAGCCATGGGTGTGGAACTAATCTAAAGGCTTTGCAATAATTAGTAAAGCAACATAGTGTGATATTTGCACTATCCATCCCTGGGATTTTGGGGCATACGCTTTTTGCTCTTTAAGCAGTATGTTGTTTTATGTTGTTCATAGATTTTTTTAAACATTCCAAGCTATGCATGCTTTCTATTCATGTATACAAAAAAAGAACATAAATACGTAATTTACCTGTATTTGGAGATGGCACTGGTATTCTCATATTGTAGTAGAGAAAGGGACACTGAGAAAGATAGAAAACAAAAGTATATGAGACATTCTAGATTCCCTTTCTCTTAAGAAAGATGGTATTCAGCCTATATTTGAAAGGATGTTTCTAAGCTATGGTGCTAGCTGCAGCAGCGAGGTGGTGTAGTGGATAGAACACTGGCCTTGGAGTCAGGAGGACCTGAGTTCATATACAACCTCAAACATTTACTAGACATGTTTGACCCTGGGCAAATCGTTTCACCACTCTTAATTTCCAAAATAATAAATAATTAAAGAAGCATATTGCTAGTAACTAATGTCCCACTGTGAAGTATTTGAACTAATAATTGTGGATTTTGACCAATCCCTCTACTTTCCAGTTTTATGGAAAGGCTAGAGTTTCACTAACAGCCACCTTCTTCAATATAATTGTCCTCTATTCATTATGTGGACAGGGCTAAAGCTTTGTGTTTCACAGTTGAACTAACATGTTTTTGTTGTGTTGGACTTCTTGTGATCCTACAAATGGCCTGAAATTTTCCACACCTTTTTTTTTAATAGAATCAAAGGGAGGGTCTGAATGTGGTAGATATTCTTAAAAGAGGGGGAATATTCTTTTCTCTTCTCTGATTTCTTTACATCTGAAGTCACCATAGTAAAGCATTTTTAATTAATATTGAATTGCATATTTTGTTTATACTTCTTTGACGATGTATCATCATTAAATTTTGACTTTTACTTTTGGTTGCTTAATAAGGTAATCTAGACATTTTAATATGCTTTTGTTTTCTGACTATATTTCTAAGTGTCTCTTTGTATTACCTTTAGTTGAGTGGTATTAACATTTTTCTATTATATATATATTGGCTAAATATTGAGAATACATTATTATTGCTATTTCTTCTCATCCTTTTCTATGGTATTAAGCTAGAAATAGTCCCGTGAAAAGTCACTACGTCATTACTCTTTATTTAATAATTTTTTTTTGCTACATTTTAAGTTCCAAATTGTCTACCTTCCTCCCCCACTCTGCACTAGAGAAGACCACAGTTTGATGCAGATATATTTATAACCATACTATGCATACTTCTCTTTATCAGTTCTTATTCTGGAGGTGGATAGCGTCTTCCTTCATAGGTCCTTTGTAGTTGATTTGAATATTTATAATACTCAGAATAGCTTAGTTGTTCACAGTTATTCTTTAAACAATGTTGCTGTTACTATATACAGTGTTGTCTTGATTCCGTTCATTTAACTCTTCATTATTTCAAGCAAGGCTTTCCATGCTTTTTAAAAATTAACCTGCTTCTCATTTCTTACAGCACAGTAGGGTTCCATCACAATCATATACTATAACTTGTTCAGCCATTCCCCAATTGATGGGCATGTCCTCAGTTTCTAGTTCTTTGGTACCACAAAAAGAGCTGCCATAAATGCTTTAGAAGATACAGATTCTTTTCTTTTCTCCCTGATCACCTTGAGAAACCTAATAGGGGGTGTTTCTGGGTCAAAGGGTATACACAGTTTTATAACTCTTTGAGTATCATTCCAGGTTGGATCAGTTCATAGTTCCACCAGTAGTGTATTAGTGTCCCAATTTTTCCACATCTTCATACAATATTTGTCATTTCCCCCTCCTATAATTTTAGCCAATCTGATAAGCATGAGATGACATCTCAAAGCTGTTTTGATTCGCATTTCTCTAATCCAGAATGATTTTGAGCATTTTTTCACAAGACTTTATAAAAAACTGCATCTTCATATCCTTCGATCATTTATCAATTGAGAGATGACTCATATTCTTAGAAATCTGACAAAGTTCTCTATTTGAGATATGAGACCTTGATCCAAGAAGCTCTCTGTAATATTTTTGCTCAATTTTCTGCTTTCCTTATAATCTTGGCTATTTGTATAAAAGCTCTTAAATTTAATGTCACCAAAATTAACCATTTCACATCTCACAATGCTCTCTATCTCTTACTTATTCACAAATTTTTTTCCTATCTGTAAGTCTCATGAGTAACAGATTCCATGTTCTTCTAATTTATTTACAATGTCTCCCTTTATATCTAGGTCATATATCCATTTTGACTCTGCTATGATTCTTTTATTTTTAATGGTGTACAAACTATTGCACTGGTGGATTTTTAACTGCTTTTTGTAATTAAATCTAAGTATCATTATATAAGCTCTTCCTCTGTAGGCTCACAGAAACGCCCTCAGCATCACTTCAGCAGCAGACAGGACAAGAGAGTTGACGTGCACCTTATTCTGTTCCCCCATGATTCTGATCCTCTCTGCTTGGTATATTTTGACAGCTTTTATTTCCATATAACTTGGAGATTATGAGTATTTGTGAATATATGGAGACAGATATTATAAATGTTGCTCTTAAGATTTTTATGGATCGGTATTATGTCCTGGTGATTGCTAGCAATAGTTCAGTCTGTGATAATAACCTAGTTTCAATACAATTTATTGGTTGAGTTGTACAGGATATTTTGAAGGCTTTATCTGAAGCATGGTCATTTGTTGTCTGTCCACAAAAGATAGTGAACTTATGACATATACTTTGACCCTCTAGATATGTCTTTTCTAGGTATTTCATTTGTTCTAAGTTTCTGCAACTTGTAATCATATGTTACACAGTTTCTACTATTTCCTCATGTAATCTATATTGATTCTACTATCATGATTGTTGTTAGAAAAAGAAAAGGGAAGGGAAGACCGATGGTGGTCAAAAAGGTAAAGCAAATGTGAATAGGGATAAGGTCTACCATGATCTGGCCTCCATTCTCTCTGATGCCTTTTGGTTTAAAAGGTTAGGAAATAGTGCCCCCTATGTGTTATGTTATATCATGAATAGATAGATTAATAAATGGAAGGATGGATGGGATGCATGGATAGATTGGATGGACGGACTGAGGAATGGACAGATGGATGAACCAATGGATAGAGATGATGGACAGTGCTTCTATGATATGGAAGTTCTTTGATTCTAACTTCTCTTCCAGTTTTGGCACTTCTGTGTTCTAATATCTCTTACCTTTGACATACTATGTTGTATGATTTTAAGGTTCATTGAAACTTTAACATTCTATATTTTATGTTCTGAGCTCCCTTTCAGGGACCTATGTGTATCTTATATGTCCTATGATTTGAATATTCTTTAAAACTCAAAAATAATTATAACCTAAATTGATTCCTGAGTGGAGATTTCAAACCCCAAGGGAGATAGCTGAGCTGTTAGGGGAAGATCTCTATCTCTGCATACCTCACATTGCTCCACATAAACAATGATCACTGTCTCTACATGTTGACCTAGCTCAGGGTGGAAATGAGATCCAAGTATAGGATTTCCACTACTGCAGTAGTGGAAAGAAGCACAGATTTAAGGAGTAAACCTGAAGGAGATGTCTTGAGTCAACTCTAAAAAATAAGAAAATGCAGAACTGGAAGGGACTTTAGAAGTGTAGGATGTGAAGTGTTAGGAGTGGAAGGGACCTAAAAGGTAGTGACAGAGGAAGTGGAAGTTGATCAGTCTTAAAGAATGGGTTGGATTTGGGTTGGATTTGGAAGGGCAGAAAAGGTGGGAAGCAGGACATTTGAGGTAAGGAAGCATATGCAAGAAGTTTTCTGATATTAATCAGGTTGTAATCTAGTTTATGGAGGGGAATAATAAGAGATAAGTTTAGAAAGTCAGGTAGAGTTAGATTTTAGATACATTGCCAGGATTAGGAGATTGGATTTTATCCCAAGGACCAGAGGGAGTCTCTGAAGGTTTTTGATTAATGAGTAGCTTTAGGAAGATTATTCTGGCACCTATGTTAAAGATAATTAGGTCAGGGGAAAGACCAAAGACAGGGAGACATATTAGAAGCCTAGTCAAGTGATACTGATGCCTTAACTAGGGTGCTGGACATGTGAGTAGGGAGAAGGGAATGAATGAGAAAGAACTTATGGATAACTTTGCAACAGGTTATACACACTAAGAGTGAAGGAGAAGGAAGAATCAAGGATGACATTTTTCAAAGCCAGGAAAATTGGGGAATGCCAATGCTCTCAACAGAAATAAGAAAGTTGAGAAGACAACTGAACTTAGGATGGATAATGCTTCATTTTATTCTGGACATAATGAGTTTGAGATGCCAATAGTGTATCCGAGTGAAGAGTCCAGCAGGTCATCGAAAACTGAGAATTCAGAGTTCAGAGAAATGATTCAGGGTGCAGATAAAGACCTGGGAGTCCTTTCATCTCATAGAGATTCATGGGGGTCTAAATTGCTAAATTGAAAAGAGTCTTACAGATCAGATCGAGCCCAACCTCCTAATTTTCTAGAAAGAAAAACTGAGGCCCTGAAAAGTGAAAGAGTGACTCAGATCCTAAGTGATAGTTGTGAGACTCAAGCTGCAGCAGCATTGAGTGGTGAAAAGTGGGCCAATTTGGGAGTCCAGTGAACTAGGGTCAAAGCTTGGATCTGACATGGGTGTTACCTTTGTGCTCTTGGTGAGTCAACCTCTCTGAGTCTTCCATTTCCTCCTCTTTTTTAAAATAAAGAGGTGGAAATAGATAACCTCTCAGACTCTTTCCAGCTCTGTCAATGAACTTATTCTTCTAACTCCATATCCTTTTTCAGGGTACTAGGGTGTTTATTCATGAATGGATGCATGAATGGAATCTTTAGCTTATACAAGCCACTCATCTGTCAAACATCTTAGGCTAAGAAAGAGCCAACCTGATCATTGGAAGGGGAGGGGGAGGGGAATGGTTTGCAGACAATTTTTGGTTGATCTGTATTCACATAATTTCTAATGCCTATTGTCCAGAAGTTTTTTTTCCTTTAATTTTTAAGCCCATGTGTATTTTAAAGGAAATTCAATCTGTATGTTTCTGATTCATGTACACTTTAATCATTACACAGCTATTTTGTAAGAGCCATTTGAAGTCCGGGAAGTCTTTTGATGCTGTTTAAAAGGCTTTTAATAAGCATTTTAATCCTTTTTCTCTTAAAAACAGGAAGTGATAGTTTGCCAGTAGTTTAGGAAAAAAAAAAACTTCAGCACCAGAAGGTCCAAGTTTGGTTCTAAACTCCAACCCTAGGAGTTCTCAGGGGCTCCTAATCCCAGACGGATGAGAAGGTCTATGCCCAGCTCCAGCTCCCAAAACCCTACTCTTTAGAGAGGAGTAATGCTTCCTCAATGCCAAGTCCCCTTGAATACATACATATCTGCTGTTTCACTGGCTTAGCTTCACAAGGGAGTGCAAGTGGCCTATAACCTTACAATTAATGTTTTGAGGAGGCTAGAATTCCACTCCCCCACCTCCAAATTGCCCCACTATCTGCCAGAAATTTCACCATTGAATATTATGGATCTCTATGCTCTAGGCTCTCAATGAGTTTTTGTTTCATTTTGCTTGTCTTCAGAGAGTTTCTTCTATCCTTATATTTTCTACAAATAAAGAAATTGAGGCCCAGAGAGATTAAGTGACCCTCCCTTCCCCTCTTTGCAGCAAATAGTAAAGCCAGATCCTCTGAGCTAGAAGGGCCTTAGATTTACAGAACCATGTGGTCACAGGATTTTAGACCTTAAAAGGACATCTTCCCTCTTTCTTTTTTTCTTTCTTCTTCCCTTTCTTTGTTCTTTTGCTTCTTTCTTCCCTTTCTCTTTTTCTTTCTTTTCTTGCTTCCTTTATTTCTTTCTATCTTTTTCTTTCTCCTAGAACCAAGATTTCATTGCATTATAAGTCTACTGGTGAGAAATTTTCTCTACCATACAAATCACCACTTTCTCTTCAACTTCCAGTCTTGTCTCATTGTCTGGGGGCACTAAAATATTAAATGACTTTCTCAGAATCACACAGCCAGTCTGGTGTCAGAGACTGTACTTAGCCAGCTCTCCCTGACTCTAAGACTAGCTCTCTCTCCTATTACATTCTAATCCTCTTATTTTACAGAGAAGGAAAAGAAAGACCAGCAAAGAGAATGGTGAAGGTCACATATCAAGTCAATGACAAAGTGAAGGCCACTGAGGGATATTTCAGGCTTTGGGGGTCACTGATGCTCCCTCTCCTTAATTTGGGAAAGAGAAAACAAAGAGCCATCCTACTATCTGTCCCAACACTACTGGGTCTTTAGAAATGACCTCTTACATGAAGATGTGGGAATTTAACATATTTATGTATTTGTTATATCATATATATATATATATATATATATATATATATATATATATATATATATATATTTAGTTATTTAACCCAAAAAGAGCAAAACCAGAGACAGACAGACTTGGAGAGAAAAAGATCTACTAGGTGAATAATAATGGTTAACATTTAGAAAGCACTTTTAGGTTTACATGATACTTTCTTCTCAACAAGCCTGTGAGGTAAGCAACACAAGTACTATATTATTCCCATTTTATCATTGAGAAAGATGAGGTTTAGAAACTTTAAGTAATTTATCTCTAGCCCATGTTTTTAAATGTTTTATCAATCAAAGATGAAGGCATAAGAGTCCACACTTACCCAACTCACAATTGCTGTGACTCTGGAAGGGATAACTAACATTTTGGGTATGGTATAAAATATTACCATTTACAAAACACTTTACTATTGAAAGAGGTCTTTACAGTTTCCAAAGCACTTTCATATCTACTATCTACATCAGACTCAAGAGAGAAGCAGGCAAGAGTTTCCCATTTGACTGATGAGGAAAATGAGGCCAGGAAGAGGAAGAACCTCGCATAGACTAGCATTGTTAGGACTGAAATACAGGGAATGGGAACACCTGACTCTGTGGGCAGGACTCTTTCCTTAGTTCCAGATAAACTTCCCCCCTGTTTTTTTTCTAGAACATGGGGGGCAACCTCTTTCTTGTAAAAAAAAAAAAAGGATGTGTCAACCTGTGTTTTCTTGTGTTTTTCATCAGTGACCTTTCTGTTTGCCTGGCAGGGGTAAGGATTCCATTCACAAGGGACGGGAGAAGGGTCACATTTCCCAACGGCAGCCATGGGGCGGGAGAGGACTTTGGTCTTGGCCTTGGTTCCTGCACCCTCACCTTCTTGCATTCAAAATTACTATCTTCAGATTGTGTCAACATCTAGCTGAGTTGACTTTAGCTGATTTTTTTTTAAAAACCTGGTAAGCTTAAATTTCTAGTAGCAAATGATTAAAAACCACTTTTAATTTACTCAAACCTTTGCTTCATCAGTATTACTGATGAAGCAATTCTGTTTAGTCTATGTCCTGAGCCCCCCCTCCCCACACTGTGGGAAAAAGGGAAGAGAAGTCTGGGAAGAGGAGGTACAGGCCCCACCATCAAGAGCTCCCATACTGTAGAGGAAGGTCAGGCATGGAAATAAATAGGCAAGAGATACCAAACCAATACAGAAGTTAATACAGGGCAAAATTTAGCATAAGGCTCAGTGGATAAAGCACTGGCCCTGGAATCAAAAAGACTCATCTTCCTGAGTTCAAACACAGCCTCAGATACTTATTAGCTGTGTGACCCTAAGCAAGTCACTTCACCATATTTGTCTCCATTTCTTCATCTGTAAAAATGAGCTGGAGAAGGAAATGACAAATCACTCCAATATCTTTGCCAAGAAAACTCCCAACAGGGGATTTTCAGGAGCCAAGAAGACAGAGTAAATGGTAAATCACTATAATTCTCCCATGTTCACCTCCAAACAACAATAAAATAGTTCCCTGAAACAAACGCTGGAAGAGTAGAACCAGCAAAAAAATGAAATGAAATAGTCTTTTAGCCCAAGAAATGTGAAGGACCACCAAGAAAAGTCTTTCTCACTCGAGCAAAATGGGAGTATCCAGGACAGGAAGCATCCCAGCAAGCCAGCAGCAAACGTTAGCTCAACAAACCAGTGGGAGATCCTGAGCCCCAGTGTGGTAGAGCAGGCAAACTTCAATACAAGGACCCCCACATGCCTCACATAGCCAGGAGAATGGGCAGACTCTAGCTCCAAGAATCTCCAGATGCTTCAGCCTAACCATGGGCAAACAAACAACTTTCAGTGGCCAGACAGTCATGTGTTTCAGCGTAACCTTGGGGAAATGCAGAAACACCCCATCAGCCTCAGCACAGGCCAGACAGCAGTACTAGGACCCTGACTCAGTACCAGGTAAGCTTCTAGACACCTATGGCCTCCATCAGGGAGGGCAGACTAGGGGAGGTGGTAGACAGAAGCAAAACAATGATGAGAATGGAAAGGGTGAAAGGAGAGAGGACAAACAGGAAGGAAAATAGGATGGAAGGAAATACCCAGTTAGTAATCATAACTGTGAATGTGAATGGGATGAACTCTCCCACAAAACAGAAGCAGATAGCAAAGTGGGTCAAAAACTAGAATCCTATAATATATTGTTTACAAGAAACACACTTGAAGCAGAGTGACACAGAGTAAAATAAGGTGCTGGAGTTTATGTTTCAGCTAACGTACAACAAAGCCGGGGTAGCAATCCTGATCTCAAGCAAAGCAAAAGTAGACCTAAGTAAAAGAGATAAGAAAGGAAACTACATCTTGCTCAAAAGTACCATAGACAATGAAGTAATATCAATACTAACCATATGTGCACTAAGTGGTATAGCATCCAATTCTTAAAGAACGGAAGTGAGTAAAAGGTTCTTGGTCAAACAAGAGATAGAGAACATTATGAAATGTAAAATAAATCATTTTGGTCATATTAAATTAAAAAGCTTTTGCACAAACAAAACCAATGCATTCAAGATTAGAAGGAAAGCAGAAAGCTGGGAAATAATCTGTACAGTAAGTGTTTCTGATAAAGGCCTCACTTCACTAGTACATAGAGAACCAAAGTTATAAGAAGACAAGTCATTTCCCAATTGATAAATTGTCAAAGGATGTGAATAGGCAGTTTTCAGATAAAGAAATCAAAGCTATCTATAGGTACATGAAGAAGTGCTCTAACTCCCTTTTGATTAGGGAAAATTAAAACAATTCTCAAGTACCAAACTCGTATCTATCAGACTGGCTAATATGCAAAAAAGGAAAATGATAAAGTTGGAGAGGATGTAGGAAAATTGGGACACTAATGCATGGTTGGTGGAGTTGTGAACTGATCCAACCATTCTGGAGAGCAATTTAGAACCATACCCAAAGGATAACCAAATTGTGCAAATCCTTTGATCCAGAAATACCACTACTAAGTCTATACCCCAAAGAGAGCATAAAAAAGGAAGAAGGATCTACATGTAGCAGCTCTTTTCATGGTGGCAAAATATTAGAAATTGAGGGGATACCTAATATTCTTTTCCCACAATTACATGTCAGTTCAGGAATGGCTGAACAAGCTGTGATATATGAATGAAATGGAATACTATTGTGCAATAAGAAACTATGAACAAGCAAATTTCAGAAAAACCTGGAAAGACTTGTATGAACTGATACAAAGTGAAATGAGCAGAACTAGGACAACATTGTATATAGTATCAGCAACGCTGTGTGATAATCAAGTATGAATAATTCAACTCTGCTCAGAAACACAATGACCCTAGACAAGTACAAAGGACTCATGAAGGAAAATGCTCTCCACATCCAGATAAAGAACTGATGGACTCTGAATGCAAATCAAATCATACTTTTTTCATTTACTATCAAATTGCCTACCATTTTTGGAAGAGAGGAGGGAGGGAGGGAGAAAGAAAAATTTGGAACTCAAAGTCTTGCAAAACTGAATGCTAAAAATTCTGACATGTAATTGTGGGGAAAAAGTATTATTAAAAAAAAAAAAAGAAAACCCCTAACAGGGGAATGAAGAGTCACACACAACTGAAACAACTGAACATTAACAATTTTAGCATGACTGTATCTCAAGTCTCCTCACTATACCAATGAAATTACCAGTCCTATGAAAACAAAACAAAATGAAATCTTAAAATATTCTCGATAAGGAGAGGAAAGAAAAGAACTTGGGCAAAATAAAAGACATCCATAAATAACGATGCCCTCCCTCTAAGGTAACTTCAATGCATCTGTAAATTTTTCTCATTAAAAATTGTATAGCTGTGGAAGTTGGTATGTGGGTTATTACTATTCCCTTGTTAGCTGATTTTGTCATTTGGTTTGGTTTGTGATGATAAAAGGTTAAATACGTTTTTCCTCATTCCTTTGGTATCCTCCCCTCTTTCATTTATCAGAAGAATCATTCCCTCAGTACCCTCAAAACTATGTCATCACTAGAACAGCCTTCCTCTACATGTATTTGGTCTGTCCCTGCTTTTATTCCATATTTGTTTTCCTTGGTATCATTTTCACTTCCTCAGGCAGCCCAACATCATTTTACATAATTTACTCTTTCTTCTGCCAGTCACTGTATCCTTAGGCAGATCTCACACTGGCAAAGGTCCTCCTCCCAGTCTGGATGAAACAGTCAATCCATAAAGCTGTGTTAAGCTCTGCCTGGGTTCATGGGAGTATGAGAAGTGTGCAGATTACAAAGACAAAAAAGAAATTGTCCCTGCCCTTGAGGAGCTTTGGTTAGTTGGGGAAGAAAATCTTGCTTCAGACAGGAGGCTTTCCTAGGTCACATAAGCTGAAACATCTCTCTTCTACAGAGACATTCCCAGTCCCTTGATTCCATTGCATTGTCAAAGATTTCTAGTCTACTTGACCAGTATCTCTCTCTAAACTGTACCATCAATTCTTAACACTTCTCCAAGGCCCACATTATAAAACTCCTTTAATGTCCAACCATAGCCCTTCTTTTGATGATATTCTATTTTCTATTATATTTATATAATATATATTAGCATATTCTATTCTACATTCTATTTTTGAAACACTCCCAAGTAAACAGATCTTTACCAAAGACTCAAACCACTTTCTCTGTATCATAATCTCAGAGATGGAAAGAACCTTAGTGAGGATAAAATCTAATGACTTATGCTGGACAGAAATTCCCTCAATAGCATTTTTGACTAATATTCTACTTCTGCTTGAATCCCTCCTGTGATGGAGAGTTCACTACCTATCTTTCAGAATGGCGTAACACATACAGTATTGAATTTAGGACATATGTTCAGATACTACATCTGCCACTTATGACCTGTATGACCACAATTGGGCCCAAAGCATTTAAAGTCTCTGAGCATCAGTTTTCTCCAATCTACTATGAAGCTTTTGGATTATATATCCTCTAAGGCTCCTTTCAATCTAAATCTCCAATGCCATAATTCTTAAACACCTCATTCAACTGTTGAACAGCCACAACTATTCATTCTTCAACTGACCTGAAATCTGTCCCCATCTCTCCTAGCTTCTCTTTCTGAAGACATGAAGTGCAAGTCTAGATACAATAATCCTGTGCTAGAGCAGGAAGGGACCTCAGAAGGGAATGAGTCCAGCCTCATCATCTTACGTAGATGAGGAAGCAATGGCTCAGAAAAGGAAAAGGACAGGAGTGCTCTCAGTCTCCTAGCTAGAAAGCATAAATTTTAAGTTTTAAAGCCAAGTCTCCTGACTCCATGTCTAGTTATTTTCCATTAGACCATGAGATCCTTGAAAGCAGACGGTCTTTTACCTTTGTTTGCATCCCCAGCACTTAGCACAATACATGGCATATAACAGGAGCTTAATAAATGTTTGTTGACTGACTTTCCTCTACTTCACACTTGCCCTACCTTAACAGTCTAGAAGATTCTCTCAGATACCTGGTATGCTCCCTGTAAGTCTTCTTATATATCCTTACTTGCCTTAAACCATCTTCATCTAGCAGAGTTTTAAATCCCATCAACATCCTCATTACTTTGTATGTGCTTAACGTCTCCATACCATTCCTACCAATAGCTTATATTTATCTGATGATTAGGAGACAGCTAGGTAGCTCAATGGATAGAATGCAGAGTCTGGAGTCAGGAAAATCTCTAAGTTCAAATCCATCCTCAGAAATTTACTAGCTATATGATCCTGGGCAAGTTGCTTGTCTTAACCCAATGGAGGAGGAAATGGCAAATGATTCTAGTATATTTGCCAAGAAAATGCCTTGGACAGTACTGGTTCGCTGACTGATCCATGGGATCACAAAGAGCTGGACACGACTGAACAACAATGATTAAAATTTATAGATAATTTTAGTAATAATAGCTAGTATTTGTTGTTGTTGTTTAGTCATTTTAGTCATGTCTCACTCTTTGTGACCCCATTTGGGGTTTTCTTGGGCAAGGTACTAGAGTGGTTTGCCACTTCCTTGTTCAGGTCATTTTACAGATGTGGAAACGGAGGCAAACAGGATTAAGTGACTTGCCCAGAGTCACCCAGCTAATAAGTGTCTGAGGCCAGATGTGAACTCAAGTCTTCCTGACTCCAAGCCCAGTGCTCTAGCCACAGCAACATTCAGCTAATATTTTATAACACTTTAAGGTTTTCAAAAGGCTTTACAAATATTTCATTTTATTCTCCCAACAACTCTGGGAGGGAGGTGCTATCAGTACCCTCATTTTACAGATGAGGAAACTGGGCAAGGAGACATTAAACAACTTAACCTGAGTTTATACAGCTAGTAAGTGTCTGAGGCAAGATTTGAACTCATCTTCCTGACCACAGATACAGCACTCCATCCACTGTGCCACCTAACTGCCTCCTTTATTTGAGAAAGCAACTCAGTATCAAAGATTTTCAACTGCAAGGGACCTTAGGGGTCATCTAGTTCAGCCCCCTTATTTCATAGATCAGGAAACCAAGGCCCAGAGGAATAAAATGATTTGCTCTAGGAAATACAGGAAGTAATTGACAGAACTGGGATTTGAACACAGATCCAAAACCTGCACCCTGTCCATTGTACCATGTTGTCTGGATTTTATCTGATATTGGTATTACTTACATTTTACTATAGAATAAGTAACTCCCTTCCAGAGTCACATAGAATTTCCTGTTGACTATCAGGTCATCTCTCTGGTTCCTGGATTTCTTTATATGAGTATATTTTCTTGATATATGATATCATTCTGCCCCACTCCTCTTATGATAGTACCAAGAAATAACAGAGCTGGAATTCAAACCCAGATCCTCTTAACTACAAATTCAATGTTCTTTCTAATAACACCATACTGTCTATTAAAATTTGATGTACAACATGGGATATAACATTGCAGATGGGAAATATGGCGTCACTAGAGATTAAAAAAAATAATGAAAGCAAGTCTCCCAGAGCCAACTCCAACAATGATGGAACTCTAGTTTTCCTGTGAGCAAAGAAGCTTAGGGGCGGGGAAATTCTCTTGGCAACCCAGCCCAGGAGGAAATGGGGTTTGATGGAAAAAATGTTGGCCTTAAAGACAGAAAGAAGGCTTTGGTTCTAAGCAACACGCCTTCTAGCTCTCACATTGCCTCATGCTCACTCAGTTTACCTTCCCTCCCCTGCACTCCCATGTTGCTCAACTTCCCTCTTCTGACATCAGACATTCTCCAGTCTTTCTAATGAGTCAATAAATCTTTACATTTCCCCAACAGCTCATTGTTTTTGTCTGGAAGAGGCCTGGTCCAGAGCCTTCCTAGAAGAGTGGTGGAAGGAATGACCCCCCTGAGAACTGAGCCCTTGTGAGCCCTCCAGCCTCAGCCCCTGCCCCAGGCCCATGGGCTATAAGGGTTGACTGATCACCAAGAGGCTATGGAAAAACTAGTGAATGCCCATTTCCAGGAAGATTTCAAAGTATTATTTTTTTTCTCCCAAGAATCAATGCGAATTTCCTCGAATTCTCCTCCATTGACTTAAATACAAGGATGAGGACAGGGGTGAGATCCAGGGCAAAAGACCCCATGGGCTCCACTCTCTCAAGTGTTCCTCACCACCACCACCCCTGGGAATTCAACAACTAAATGGTCCTGAAGAAGCCACAAAAAGAAATCCAGATGTGGATTCGAGGTAGGAGGGGACAGAAAGGGCCAGTGTGCCCCCACCCCCCACCTCCACCAAAGGCCAACACACATAATTAGGACAGCAGCAGCAACAATAGTGGCAGTGGTAATTCCCATTTTTATAAAACTGTGTTTATAAAGTGCTTTCCTCATAACACTCTTGCAAGGAAGACAATGAAAGAATCTTTTTCCAAGTGAGGAAACTAAAGGTCCAAGCTGGTAAGGTGTCTCGTCCAAGGTCACTTAGCTTTTAAATGTCAGAGTAGGAACCTGACCTGTCTCCTGACTCAAGACAAGCACTTTTTTCACTTAGCCTTACTGCCAGTCTGCTCTGCTGGGAGCTGCATCCTGGCTTGAACCCCCTCCTCCCACTTTAACCGCTTCCTCACCCACACAATCAGAATCACAGTTAATAACATCACAGATTACAGACTTATAGCTGGAAGGGACCTCAGAGGACAAATGAGGAAACTGAGGCCCAGAAATTTAAATAAATTGCTCAAAGTCACATGACTAGCAATTGGCAGAAATATCAGAGGTAAGATCTGAACCCATGTCTCTTGACAGAGTGAGACCTGAGACTAAACAATAATTCACATTTAACCTAAATAAGAATAGATTCTTAAACAAGCCTTTCTAATTTAGATTGTAAACTTGTGGGGTTGGAGCTAGCAGCCAAGCTAGGTTAGTTTGTCTTTTCTATCCCTGAAGGCTCCTAAGTCTATTACTCTTCCTACCAGGTGGGAGCACCTTGTCCAAGAGAATAAAGAAATGCTTTGAAAAAACCTTCTTGAAGTTATTTTTTTTTATATAGAAAGGGAACATAGTATGGTAGAAATTGTATTGAAGTTGTCAGAAAACCCCAGTTCCGCTACTTACTACTTGTGACCTTGGACAATTCACTTAACCTCTCTTGGAGTCATTTCCATCTTGTAGGAAAGTGTATTACAATTCTAACATTCAGTAGCACCATTAAAATCTTACAACCCAAAATAAATTCACATTTGTAGAGTATATCAGAATT
This sequence comes from Potorous gilbertii, assembly GCA_028658325.1. Classification (NCBI taxonomy): domain Eukaryota; kingdom Metazoa; phylum Chordata; class Mammalia; order Diprotodontia; family Potoroidae; genus Potorous; species Potorous gilbertii. Next base: position 408,623,161 of record CM053769.1, read on the forward strand.
TACCATTGTGTTTTCTTCACAACAGCCTGTGAGAAAACTTAGCACAAATATTACAGTGCCTATTTCACAGAGGAGGAAACTGAGGAACAGAGAGGTGACAAACACACATCTAGGAAATGTCTGAGCTGGAATTTGAATGCTCTTTTTCTGATTCCTATCCTCGTCTAGTACTCTATCCATGCCACTGCGCAGTCTGCCCTATAACTAAAGTCTAGAGGATTTGTAATGTAAAAATGACCAGACAGGATTCTGAGTAGCATCCCCATAGTGAGCTGCACTCTCCACCCTCCCTCCCCAACCACAGGACAATCAGATAATAATCTTGGGCTTCCTTCAGATTGAAGGGAGGGAGAAGATCCCTTGGCCAACCAAGCAGCTTGACCATCATCTCAAATCCACAAATCAATAGGAGGTACAGATAATTCAGGCTGAGACGTGATTTTTATCCATGTCACAGGAAGTGTGACTCACTGAACTAATATTGCTCCATAGGAGTCTTTGTTATGCATTTACAATATGTCTCTAACCAGAAGAGATCTCACAGTGGAAACATCTCAGGGAAACCTTAGCTTGAATCCTCTCCTCTTTCAGACACTTATAAGTTGTGTGACACTAGGCAAAGTTTTCTCATCTGTAAAATAAAGAGGTTAAACTCCATGGCCTCTTAGGTCCTTACCAGCTCCAAATTTTCAATCCTATGAATATGTGGGAGGGTAAAAAGAGGAAAGAGCCCAGGATTGGGAATGAGACACTCGGTTCTGATCCCTAATATTAAGTTTCCCCTCTGATACTGGCCAAGTCACATCCACCATTTAAGACTCAGTTTCTTCTCTTGTAAAATGAGGCAATTGAACTAAATGGTTTCCACAGACCCTTCTACTTCCAACAACCCATGCTCTAAAATACCTCCCTTAAAGATTTAGGGGATATATATGGTTTTCTATTTAACAATTTCTTTCTCTCTACTACTTGTGTTTTAGGACACCACCATCCTCATAATTACCTGAGCTTGCCACTCTAAAGTCATCCTTGACCCTTTGTTCTCCGTCACTCCCCATCTCTAATGACCTTGCTGTTCAGTCATTTCAGCTATGTCTGGCTCTTCATGATTCTCATTTGGGGTTTCCTTGGCAAAGATACTGGAGAAACCCCTCCAGTATCTGCCATTTCTTTCTCCAGCTTATTTACAGATGAGGAAACTCAGGCAAATGGAGTGAATTGACTTGGCCAGGGTCACACAGCTAGAAAGCATCTGAAGCCAGATATGATTAATGGAGGGAAGACATTAGCATTAAGGGGGATCAGGAAAGGCTTCTTGTAGAAGGTGAGATTTTAGCTGGGATTTGATGGAGGAAACCAAGGAAACCAGAAGGCAGTGATGATGAAGAAGAGCATTCCTGGCATGGAGAACAGCCACTAAAAATGCACAAATCTGCCATGAATATTTTGGTATGGGAGAGATCTTTCTGTCTTTGCCCTTTTTGGTACATCTTTCCTGCTCCCAACCTCTCTGCTGACCTTTGTCTCACATCTTCAGCTGCCTTTCAAGATATCTTGAACTGGATGTCCAGCAGACATCTTAAATACGTCCAAAAGAAAACTCATTATCTTTGTCCTAAATCTTAACCCCCAATCCTACCTTCCATATTACTGTAGAGGACAACACCATCTTCCCAGCCTAGAAGACACCTTTGTTTTCTATTATCTCTCATACATCATATGTTGCCAGGATCTTTTGATTTCACCTCTATGACACCTCTCGAATATTCCCTTCTCTCCTGTGACACTGCCACCACTCTAGTGCCAGTCCTCATTGCCTTATTGAAAAGGTCTGCTGACCTCCAATCTCTCTCCACTCCAATCTATCCTCCATTCAGCCACCAGTGATTTTTCCTAAAGCACAGATCTGACCATGTCACTCCCCTACACAGTAAACTCCAGTGACTCTCTATTGCCCCAACAATCAAATACAAAATCCTTTGTTTAGTATTCACAGTCCTTCCTCCTACCTTTCCAGTCTTCATACACTTCACTCCATGACACATAATAATTAAATAGTAACTGTTTATCTTTTACCCAGGAACCCTGAGGGTCTTCCCCTCCCAATTTGATTTTTTTTTTTATTAAAGAGCCCATCCCTTAAGTAACTTAAACAAGCCTGTTCATTGAATAGGTGTATCTCACTCAAAGTAAGATTGTGATAAGACCTTGGCCTAAAAGGGCCAGGGTCACCCATTGCATCCTGGGCCATCTCCAGTTGTCCTAATGAATATCAGGACACTGGACCCAGATGGCTCAGGAGAAGAAAGTGAGGTTGGGGACCTAGCACAGCCCTCCCTCACTCAAATCAAAGTCAACTGCAAGTCATGTCATCATCTTGATGTCATGGTCCTCTTTCGTGATATGACACGTGGTCTTCAGCCTGGTGAATTCCACAAAGAAGATACTCTATCTTTGGTCTCCAGGATTTTTCTCAGACTCTCCTCTATTCTTGAAATGTTTTCCCTTCTGAGCTCATCCTACTGAGTTCTCTGGCCTTCTTTAAGTCTCAACTAAAATTTTGCCTTCTATAGGAAGCTTTCCCCTACCCCTCTTAATTCCAAGGTCTTCCCTCTATTAATTATTTCCTGTTTATCCTGTGTAAAACTTGCTTTGTATATTTTGTTTGTGTGTTGTCTCCCCCCATTAAACTGTAAGCTCTTTGTAGGCAGGGACTGTTTTTTGCCTCTTTCTGGATCCCCTGTGCTTCGCATTATGCCTACCACAGAGAAGGTATTTAATAAATATTGATTGAGTAATTGGTTGATCCCAACAGAGGAATCTTGAAGTTAAAGCATATGGACATTTGAATCACTTTTTTTTAGCACAATTCCAAATTGCTTTCCAGAATGGTTAGATCATTTCACAGGCACACAAAAATTTCTTAGTTTGCTCATCTTCCTGTAGTACTTCTAATATTGACTATTTCTATCTCTTATCAATATGCTAGGTATGAGCTAAAATTTCAGAGCTGTTTTAATTTGCATTTCTTGTATCATTAGTGAGCAATCTTTCATGTGCTACCTAATAATTTGTAATTCTTTTTCTGAGAACGACTTGTTCTTGTGCTTTGGTCACTTGTCATTGGGAAATTACTCAGTCATATGTACTTGTGTAATTCCCAGCATATCTTGGTATCAGAGTCTTCTGACAGTTATTTGATAGGGGAAAAATTTTTTTTCTCTAATAAGCATTTTTCCTTCTTATGCTAGCTTCACAGATTGTATTCATGCAAAAGCTCTTCACCTTCATGTCATGGAAATGCTCTATCTTATCTATTGTGATCTCACAATAAATAATCTTTGTTTGATTAGGAGCTCTGCCCCATCCATAGTTGTGGGAAAGTACTTGATTTCATTGCATTTGACTTTGGATAGCTCTGATTGTTAGGAAATTTCTCATTACATCAAGAAACTTGCCTCTCTGAAACTTCCCCCCATAGCTTCTAGCTTTGTTATCTGTGACTAAATGGTGCAAATCAAATCCTTTGCCATACAGAAGGACTTCAGATGTTTGAAGACAGCTATTGTGTTCCCCCCACCAAGTCTTCTCTTATACAATCTAAATAGCCCCACTTCCTTCAAACAGTCCTCATGTGACATAACTTCAAGGTCTTTCATCACATTGGTGTCCTCTACCTTATTAATATTCTTCCCAAAAATGTAGAATGGAATACAATACTCCAAATGGGGTCTGATCAGGACAGATGACCACCTTCCTTGTTCTAGAACTGTGCCTCTCTTAAGAAAATCTGAAATCATACTGTCTTTTTTTGGTTGCTATTTTATGTTGTCAGCTTATATTGAGTTTATAGCCCCTAACACAGACAGATCTTTTTTCAGATGAATTACTCTACCCACACCTCTCACACATTTATATAAATTTCATCTTATTCAATGCTCCAGCCTGTGGCTATCTTTTGGAATTCTAATTGTCATCTAGTGTGTTAACTGTCTTTCCAGACTTTAGACCCCATCTATATTTGCTGTCTGCCACCTCTATCACTTATCTGACTCATTAATAAAAATGTTAAAGAGGATGGAACCAAAGATAGATCCCAAGGGTACAACACATTGGAGTAATACACATTTCCATGACAATATAGAATAATTAAGGATAGAGAAATTTTAGAAAATAGCCCCAAAAAGAAAGAATGCATTAATAGCAGTTCTGCAATCACACTCAAAAGTTCTTCCAGTTCCTTAGAATATAATTTATATGGGAC
>CM053769.1:408627924-408645237 GCA_028658325.1 Potorous gilbertii
GAGGATAAAAATACAAAAGCAAAGATATTCCTTTCTCTCAAAGATCTTACATTCTTTAAGAGAAGGAATTCTTAACTTTTTTGAATTATGGACCCCCTTCAGCAGTCTGGTTAAACCTATGGACTTCTCACAGTAATGTTTTTAAATGCATAAATAAAATACATCGGATTACAAAGGAAACCAAGTCTATTGAACTACAGTTATTAAAATAAAAATTTTTAAACAAATTCAGACTCTGGATTAAGAACCGTTGTTATAGAGAAAGGGGAATGGTGGTCAGGGAAGAATATTGTGGTTTGAAAAGTTACGGGGCTAGAAAATACAGCTGTAGGGAAGTACATTAACATGCCTTCTCTGGTAGCAATGGTAGCATTGTTTTGATTATGGTTCCATGATGGAGAAGGGGGAGAGGGAGTGGGCAGAGGATACAAGGTGGAGTAGCTATTGAGAAAATTGCCAGGTAATCAAAAAAAGCATGACTGGAGTCGGTCTACATATTGTGGGCCATGTAAGGCCTTCACCCACTGGGACAGCAAGGGAGTAGGGGATGAAAGGAGAGGGCAGGTCAGGGTGAGAATTGCAGAGCTGAAAAGTCTACGTCCTCCAGGACCATGGTCTGTGGGCCATAATGTAAGATGGATAGTGAGAAGATGACTGGAGAGAACTATCAGAGGAGCTAGTTCTTAATTGCATTTCTACTACTTTCAATCTATGTCACGCAGCCAGGTAGGCCTGTGGATGGAGCACTGGGTCTGCAGTCAGGAAGACTTGACTACAAATCCAACCTCAGACATTTAATAGTTATCTGATCCTGGGCAATCACTTAACTTCTGTTTGCCTCTGTTTCCTCATCTATAAAATAATAGTAATAGTGCCTACATTACTTAACTTATCTTTGCCTCAGTTTCCTCATCTATAAAATAATAGTAATAGTGCCTACATTACTTAATTTATCTTTGCCTCAGTTTCCTCATCTGTAAAATAATAGTAATAGTGCCTACATTACTTAATTTATCTTTGCCTCAGTTTCCTCATCTGTAAAATGGTGGTAATAAAAAATGCCTGCCTCCCAGGGCTGTTGAAAGGATCAAGTGAGGTAATAGTTATAAAGTGCTTAACACAATGCCTGGCACATGGTAAGCACTAAGTCAATGTTAGCCATTACTGTTACATTTAGCAAGCCCCTAAGCTCTGAGTCTCACTCTGTTCGTCTCCAACATAAAGTGACTAGATGTTGCAATTTCCAGGTTCCCTCCTAACTCTGAATCCTCTGAATCCAGGAAAGCAAGCGTCAGCAGTCTAGTTGGGGTGGAACGAGCAAAAAGGCTTACCCTGTCAGATATGGCCTTTGTATTGATTTGTTTTGCTTAAGGGCTCAACTCTGTCACAAGGAAGGGTTTTATAGTTGGTGGGGGAGGGGGAATCACTGAAAAGAAGCAGCAATATTAAAAAAAAAACTTCAACCAAACATTTTTAAAGTTTTCATTATGAGAGAAAGGTGGAAGCATAGGTTGGAGATATAGCAGAGGGTCCTGAATGCCAGAATCAAGCATTTATCTTTTACCCAGTAGGGAGAATGAAGGGATGGATGGTTCTCAAGAAGTGTGGTATGAATCAGAGCAGTTATTGGTCTCAAAGATTATGGGATAATAGATTTAGAGCTGAAAGATATCTGAGAATTCTCTACACCAGTCTGCCAAGTTTACGGGTCTAGTAAGGTTCAGACACAAAAACTACAGTACCATGTAGTGTGTGATTATCGTAAGAGTTACAGACAGTAAATGCTATAGAAGTCCAGGGGAGGGAGAAACAATTTCCATTCGGAAGGTGGAGGAAGAGGGAGTGGAGAGAATCAGGGAAGATTCCCTAGATGGAGAAGCACCACAGTGGGACCTTAACAAGGAGGTAGGATGTCAGTGGGCAGAGTGGAATATCACAAGCGTGGATAAAGTCTTCAACAAGTTAGTGTGGGGATACGTTCGGGAGCTGCTGAAATATCTAGTTTGGTTGTATCTTAGGCTTACCAATATGCAAGATGTAGCTGAAATTTGCAAAAATTTTACAAGTGTAATTAAGACACAATCCTACCCTTTCCCGCCCACCATATCGCCTACATTTCAAACCTTCAGAGAATGGTGATAAATGGAGCACATAAGAGAATTGGCTTAGTTTGGAAACTCGAATCTCAGAGGTGGAAGGGACCTCAGAGGGCATCAAATCCAACTTATACCTGGACACCATCCTCTTTTACAGTGCTCCCCAATATATGATCATCCAGTCTTCATTGGATAAGGATACATCTAGTACCTCCAGAGACAGCACTGTTCCACTTTGGGGAGGTGCCCAATATTGGGAATTTTTCAATGTATAGAGCTGAAATCAGCCTCCTGCACCTTCCACCAATTGCTCCTTGAAGTTTCCCCTTCTCCCCCAACCAATCATTCATTGGAGTGAATAAATACCATGAGCCAGTAGGTGAGGGGTAGATTTAGAAGAAAATTCAGTCCAGGTATAAAAGCATTTGAAGCATTAGGTTTCAGCAGCTGCTCTGGGAGCCAATGGACATTGTTGTGAATACAAGGCCATAGAACTGAGCCATGATCTCTTATCTGTAGCCTGTTACATAAATGCAGGTATTATTGCGAAAGGCAGGGTCAAGAACTCAGAATAACCTGTTGGAGGCCCCTTCTCCTTCAAGAGGTGGCTGTCCTGTCTTGGAAAGAGCCTTGGACAGACAGTCAAGAGAGCAGGGTAGTGTGGTATAAGGCAGAGGACCTAAATTGGAAGGATAGTTTAAGTAACCACTCCCACATGTGACCCTGAATTTCATAATCCCTTCCAGTTCTTAAGTCTAAATTTATGGATTTTAGTCTGCTCTGCCAGTGACTCGATATGTGATATTAGGCAAGGCCCTTACCTTTTTGGGGTCTCAATTTCTCCATTTGTAAAATGAAAAGGTTGGATTTAACACTCATTGGCAATGAGGTTCTTAATATTTTTGTGTCATGGACCATTATGGCCATCTAGTGAAGCCTACAAGCCCTTTCTTGGAATGTTTTTAAATGTATAGAGTAAAATACACAGGACTCATGGGGGAAAAATTATACTGAAATACAGTTAACAAAATAATTTCTTAAAAAAATTTTAAAAGTTCAGATTTAGAACACCTAGTCTAAGGTTCCTTCTAGTTTTTCTATTCAGTTTACAGGCTTTAAAAAGGAAAAAGAAAAAAAAACATATCTTCACAGAATTGTATATACTGCTTGGATTCAGGGAGAATTTAATTACAATCCAATCCGTTATAATGCTCCTCATTGTTACAAATAATCAGATAAACCAGAGATGACATCCTGTCCCCTGAAATGGACATGGGTGTGGAACCCACAGAAAATCACACAATGTCCCCTCTTCCTCCACCAGCAAGAGTCACAGTCCTCATAACAGCATAGAAGGTCAGAGCTGGCAGAGATCTTCGAATCGTAGAATATAAACTGTCAAAAGGGGAAGGGACCTTAACATCCCAGGACATAAAATATTGGATCTGGAAGGAATCTCAGAATCATAGAATATCTGAGCTCAACTCAAATGCCACCCACTTTAGAAAACTTATCTTACCTCTTCCCACACCCTTCCCTAGTGGCTGGTTGCCCTTCTCCCTGAAAATTGTTTTGTGTATGCTTTGCATATACTTTATATTTACTTTTCTGTATGCACATCGCTTCCTCTCAGTAGAATGAAGGCTTCAGGAATGGCTTTATTTTTGTCCTTGAATTCCCTTATACATACCAGATTACGGATGGATGGATGGATGCATAGATGGATACATAGATAGATGTACGGATAAATGGATGCATGGATAGATGAATGAATGGTGCACTGGGTCTGGACTCAGGAAGACTCATCTTCCTGAGTTCAGATCCAGCCTTGGACACTTATTAGCTGCGTGATCCTGGGCAAGTCACTTAACCCTTTTGGCTTCAGTTTCCTTATCTGTAAAATGAAAAGAGGAAGGAAATGGCAAACCACTTCATTACCATCACCAAGAAAACCCCAAATGGGGACATGAAGAATCTGAAATGACTGAACAACAATAACCTCATGTTATAGATTGGGAAATTGATATTCACCAAGCAAAAGTGACTAATAGCAGAGCTAGGAGGAGAACCTGGGTCCCTGACGCCCAGTTTGATGCTAAGAATACATGTACATAAATACTTCAAAGCCACGGACACGTTTACACTAGTTCAATGTGCTCAACTGTGTCCTTGTAGTTAAGAGGCCCTTCGGTAGAAGAATCCTGAGGATCATGAACAAAACACAGGAAGTCTATTGGTAAGGGAAGATTATCAATAGCATAGAGCCTATACACTTGAAGACTCCCACTGACTCCCCTTTTACTGTTCAAAGCATCAAGAGACCACATCAGATCTTGGGCCCCACCACTGAGTTCACTTTAGGGCAAATTGTAAATCCTAGGTAATTATTGGCCCTCTATCTTAGTTCCTCCTTCTTAGTCAATAAAGTGCTTTCTTGGAAAAAGAAGATTGTGGACCCTTATCACAATTATCCCTGGCCCCACCTAAGGTCCTTCCTTCTTCTAGGAAAGGTAATGCCTGTTCTAACTAGAACTGAACTGACCTTTCTAGCACACTGTCCCCATCACGTCAATCCTCTGATCAGACTCTATACAGTTACTTTCTATGACAGACCCAAGTTGAGCTCAGACGTGGCATTCAAGGCCCCCACAATCTAGGGTGGCATGGCAGAAGGAGAGTTAAATTTATAGTCAGAAGAGTTAGGTGACCCTAGCAATGTCTCTTGCTATTTATGTGACCTTTAGGGGAGTCATTTCCACACTCTTGACCTTTGTCTTCTCATCTATAAAATGAGGAGCTTGCACTAGATGATTCAGATCTAAATCCTCTGATACCTTCCCAGTCTTTTCTCACATTACCCGTCCCCCCCATAGACTTTGCCTCTGCCGAAAAGCCTACTCCTTGTGTCCTGTAATTTTCAGCTTTGCACGTACTGTTCCTGAGTCATAAAATGTCCTCTTCAGCCTATCCCCCAACCTTTTTTGAATTTCTGCCCATCTGAAAGCCCAGCTCGAATGCTTCTACTTCATCAAGCCTTCCTTGATGTGCCCTGGTAGCAATGGGCCTTATTTTTTCAACTTCACTTTGTACTTTTCCTTTGTTTGATAACTCTGACCTACAAACCATGTAATTTTGTGCATTGTGGCTATCCACACTGGTGCTTTGACCTCCTATTGGATCATAAGTTCCATGAGAATAAGAAATATCTTAGCTAAACTTGGTTCTTTCAGTACCTACCTCAGTGTTCTATACACTCTAGGTCCCTGAAAAAATACAAGCCTCACTCAGAAGTCTGCTGGTAAATGTTTAGCAACCACCTTTGGAGGGGAGGGGAATTGCGATTCATTCTTTTTAAATTTTAAGTTTAGTCTAAATTATTAACATTTTCTCCATCCTAGCATCTAGACCTAGGGGTGAGGAATCTGCAGCCTCAAGGCCTTCTGGGTCCTCGGGTGAAGCCTTTTGACTGAGTCCAAGTTTTACAGAACAAATCCTTTTATTAAGGGGATTTTTTTCTGGGAAGATTCAGTTAAAGGGACACATTTAAGGACCTAGGGTCATATGTGATCTTGAGGCCACACTGGTCTAGACAATCAACACAATAATAAATCAAGCCCTGATTTGTGGCATTTGTGGATTCCTTGAAGTGATCAAGCTGAAAATTTCTCAATCAGCTCTTAAGAGCTACACAAGTTAGCTCAGCACACTCCTGGCCCTACTCCACCTCCACTTGGGTGGGGCCAAGGATAATTGTTTTAAGGGTCCACAAATTCGTTCTTTGACTTTGTTAAAGAGATCAGCATGGGCTTGCAAGCAATAGATCTTTCTAGGGCACCAAGAATATGAGGAACATGCTTAAATCCTTCATCAGCCTGCATTAAGAGTCAATTCTTGACTCTGAGCTCAGATGTTTGCAAGTGAGCTAGAGGTGGGGTCATTGAATTCTCCAAACAATTAATTTTAATTGACTTACCAGCATACAGGAAGAGATGAAAAGTCCCTCTGCAGGAGGGACTGAAGAAAATGGGAACAGTGTGACATCTTTCACTCTGCTTCCCTCCCACACCCTACCTTCCCAGTGGGGTCCTCCTCCAGACTTTTCTTTGCCTGTCTATGACATCACCTTCCTCCTGGTCACTGAGCCTCAAAATCCTGAGCTCATCCATGACACTCTACTTTGTGTTAGCCCCTCCCCAACAAACAACCCTTCCTCCACAAACTTCTCTCACATCCTTCCCCTTCTTTACTAACACCCAGCTGCCATTCTATCACAAATCTTCACCTCTTGTTTGGACTGTGTAAATGGCTGGGTCTGCCTGTATCTACTCTCTACCCTAGCCCCACCCTCCAATTCATCCTTGATGCAACTGGCAGTGTAATCTTCCAGCTGTATAATTCTGACCACATCACTCTCCTGCTCAAAAGTCTTCATTGGCTCCCCATGACCTGCTCCGCTAAAATATCTTCCTACTGTCATGCTCCCTCACAGTCTGTCTCCAATCTACCCTTCTGCTTTATCTCACTTTTTTCCCCTTTACACTTTCCATTCAAACAAAATGGACTGACTTCTGTCCACAAATAGATCCTTTGATTTCCCTCCTACTCATTTTTGCTCATGTCATTCCTTGTGCCTAGAATGCCTTCCTTCCTTCTGGGATTCTACCATTCATCAAGGCCCCTGATCCAGGAAACCTCCCAACCCCCACTGAAGTAAATCATCCCATAGGATTTCACAAATGAGCCAGTAGAGGCTCAAGAGTCATGGAATCCCAGAATATTAAGAGTTGGAAAGGACTTGAGAGATTATCCGGTCCAATCTCTCATTTTGAAGATGAATTAGAGCAGGGGTGGGGAGCCTGAAGCCTCCAGGCCACATGTGACCCTCTAGGTCCTCAGGTGTGGCCATTTGAGAGAACAGGACCATGCTTGAAGACCTAGAGGTCTTGTAGCCTCAAGGCCTCAGGTTCTCCTGAATTAGAGGATTAAAGAAGATAAATGACTTTCCCAAGATCACATAGCTAATAAGTGGCAGACCGAAGATTTGAACCCAGGTCTTTGGGCTCCCAGTCTCTCTGTTCTCCTCTCTCCCCTTCTTGGACCCCTCCCTACCCTGGGCCTTACAGGCTTCAGAAGGCTCTGAGTGGGTCTGTAGATCTGGCCGCTCCCAGATAGGCATGTCTTTCTGCAAAGTGAAAGTTTCTGCATATGGGGGCTTATATCTCCATATGCTATGTTTTATACAATATGCTTGTATGCCCTGAAATGCCAGGATCTGGTTTTTCAATGTTTCCTGCTCTTATTTTAGGAATGTGTTAGCAGTGCTCCTTTGAGCAGTGGGGACATGTTCCCCTAAAGGTGTTCAGGGCTTTCATCCCAGTCCAGCTCAGCCCCCACCCTTACCCTGCTCCTACCCCAGTTAGGAGGAGACCTCCACTTCCTCCTCCTTCCTTTTTATTCTCCTTTCCTCCTTCCCAGCCCCCCACTTTTGCCGACTCCCATTCTGAGAAGAGAACACATTCTTTGGGTCTGTGTTTCCCTGGGAGAAATCCATTTTCAGAATCTGGAGGTGTTAAAATGTGTTTGTTTGTTTTTTTCCACTCCAAGGAACCCATGATGAGGACACGGAGCCCTGAGGATCCCTCTGCGTGTCTGTGTCCTCACTATCTCCCCAGGGGACCTCAAACAGGAGCCTCTCATTCCTCTGGTTGAAGAGTAAACTCGAGGTCCCCTGAGGGGGCCGAGGGGGAAAACCTGGTTTCCTGCCCACCAAGCTGGTGAAAATCATCTGGGACAATAGAAGGCAGTCCCTTCCTTCTGTATAGCCATGTTGCCACAGATGGCCCTGTCCTTAAAGGACCCCAGATTTCCACTGCCCCTTGGGTGGGTTGGCTCTACCCTTGGCCGAAATGTCTGCTTATTGTGAGGAATAACAAAAGGATTTCTCAGTTTCCAGAGCAAGACAGACGACTCAAATGCTCCTCATGGCTGTCTTGAGTAGTCTCAAGTTTGAATCTAATAAAATATCAGAGCTGGAAGGGACCTTCAGAATCCTCTAGCCCAAGGGTTCTTAAGTGGTGGTCCCACAGACAGATTTCAGGCAGCCTGTGAACTTGCATGGGGGAAAAATTTTCACCTTTATTTTTACTAACCTAATTTGGCATTTCCTTCTATTACAAATTTTTTAAAAATCCCTGAGAAGGGATGCGTAAGTTTCAACAAGGAGTCCTTACCAACAGCAACAAAAAGGTTGAGAACCCCTAATCTACTGTAGCTCCCTTTTTTCACAGATGGGGAAACTGAGGCTCCTAAAGGAAAAGAGAGTCTTGCCCAGTGTCACATGAGGAATTGTGGCAAGTCTGGTACTAGAAATCTACATCTCTGGTTAAGTTTTGTGAGTGCCCTTTCTCTGTTATACCCCTCTGCCTTCCCACCATCTCATACTAAAATGTGTCTAAAGAATGTACTGGTGAATACAACATTTTTTTGTTGTTGCTATGTAAGCTTCTTGTAAAAATAAATGGCATTACTATTCTTATCATAAACAAGGGACAGTCCTAGACAAAGACAAGGTTTGTTTTGTTTTGTTTTTGTTGCATCAAGCCAAAGGATTTATTCAAACCACAAAGCTGTCCATCCATACCAGGATGAGACTCTCTTAGCACCACAAAGTAAAGTGGGGAAGGCAGTGTGGGATAGTGGGAGCCCTGATTGGAAACAGACTGCCTGAGTTCAGATCCCTGTGTGAGCTTAGGCAAATCACTTCTCTGGGTCTCAGTCTCCTCATTTGTAAAATGAGGGAGTTGGACAAAATGACCTCAGTCCCTTCTAGCTCTGGATCCATGATGTGCTTATTAATGAGAAATACATGAAGGGCACATTACAAGGGCAAAGACTCTAAGCTGGGCATCAGGCGTCCTTCTGAAGCAGAGTGGTGTTAAGTAGAAAAAGCATTCATTGTACAGGGAGTCAGGAGACTCAGGTCTGAATCCTGACCAGGACCCTTGCCAACTGGACAGCCTTGGACAAGTTCTGGGTCGTGGCTTCCTTCTATGTTATAATGGACCAAGGACAGCACAGCTATCTTGGCTGGAAACTAGAGTCTATTAACGCAAAATAAGGTCAAATGAGCTTTCTTAGTCACAATTAATTCAATAAAGACAGGGCCTGCTATGTGCACAGGCCCCGACCTTGGGGGTGAAGGACAATGTGAAAATGAGACAATGTACCATACCCTTGCCCTGACAGACCTTGCAGTCTAGGAGGGAAGATAAGACACGTGCAAATAACCCCAATGCTTGTAGTCAAAACCACCAGGCCTTTTTCAAGGGAACTGTTATCAAGCTAAGTTTTCCCACACCGTCCTTGGAATCTCTGATACTTATAAGGCCTGGGACACTGCACCTAACTTAGAGCAACTCACTTTGTTTCTCAGTTTCCTCAACTGTCAATCAATTGCCAAACTTTGTCATTTCTAGCTTCGCAACTTCTCTCCTTCTAAGAGTCCCCTTCTCTTCACTCATACAGTCATCCCCCTAATTCAGGCCCTCATTACCTCTCCCTCAGACCTTGGAACCTCCTTCTAACCTGTCTCTGTGCCTCAAGTCTCTTCCCATTCCAATTCATCCTCTACTCAGCTGCCAAGGGGATTTTTCTAAGGTGCAGGTATAGCCATGTTACCTGCCCAACCCCCCCAGCCCCATCCTTACCCTCACTCCCAGCTCAGGGAGCTCTGGTGGCTGCCAATTACCTCCAAGATCCAATCCTTGAAACTTAAATCTCTTAAAAGCTTGACCCCTTCTTACCTTTCTGCTCTGTCCCCTCACTTCCCCCTCTAGGTTCCCTGGCTTCCTTGAAGACCCAGTTCAAATTCCACTAAAGACCATCCCCAGTCTCCCTGACTGCTAACACCCTCCCTTCATGGAGCGTCTTCCATTGACTCTACATGTATCTGGTATGAACCTAGTTATTGACATATGCATTAAAATGTATGCTACATTTGGGGGATTGTTTTTGCTTTGCTTTGTATGCACAGTTCTTAGCATACTTTCAGGTACCCAGCAAGTGCTTAACACTTGTTGACTAACTAACAAATATTAGGTCCTATCCAGCTCAAAATCCTGTGCTGCCTCCTCATTTGGTAAAAGTGAAAACCAAGACCCAGTGGGGGAAAATATCTTGCCTAAGATTACAAGATAAGCACAATTAGTACCCAAACCCAGGAACTTGGCATCTTTGGCGAGTGGGCTGGAGGGCTCAGAATCCACTCAGAAGTCATTTAATCTTTGTAACTCAGGGCTGATAGACCAAACTGAGATAAATAGGACTGGGCCTATCAAGATCTGCTTCTAGGCTTTGTGGCCTTAGGAAAGTCATTTTCACTCTCCAAGTCTCATTTTCCTCATCTGTAAAATGGGAGTGATGACATTTGGGGTACCTTCTTCAGAAGGTTGTTACAAAGGAAATAGCAGCTAACAGGAATGGGGAGCCTGCGGCCTCAAGGCCACATGTGGCCCTCTAGGTCCTCAAGTGCAGCCCTAGTTTGGATTCAGCCAAACTCCCTGATAGGTGGTACAGAGGATAGAGTTCTGGGCCTGAAGTCAGGAAGACTCCTCTTCCTGATTTCAGATCTGGCCTCATACACTACCTAAATGGGTGATCCTAAGCAAGTCTCTTTTACACTACTTGCCTCAGTTTCCTCAAAATGAAAAAGGAAATGGCAAATACTAATACTTTAGATACTTTAGTATCTTTGCCAAGAAAACCCTTAAATGGGGTCACAAAGTGTTGGACGTGACTGAACAACAGATCCCACAGTTGTGTACAAACTCTCATTTATTGTGAGCCGGTGCAGAACAGTACACTTGGTATTAAAACACCTGGCTTTGAGTCCAGCTACCACACCTACAAAATGACACCTTGAGGAAATTACTTTCTGTGATCCTTAGTTTCCCTATTTATAAGATAGGAAAAAGAATACATGCACTGCCTATTGTGAGGAAAATACTTTGTAAATTGTAATGTGATACAGAAATGTGAGCTGTTACATTTAGTCAGCCAAATCCAAATTAATTGGTTCCCCACAGAGAATTGAAATCCACAAGAGCCAAACTTAAAAAAAAAAAAAAGAAAGAAAGAAACCACCTGTGATGTTTTTCATATTCCTCCTCTGCCATCTTTGTCCTGGGATATTGGAAGTTCATGGGATCATATATTAAAAACTACAAGGGACCTGAGGGCCTACTCTAGTCTAACCTCTTCATTTGACAAATGAGGAAACATATGTTTAGAAAGGTATAATGACTTGCTCAGGGTTGCATAGCTAGTAACTCTCTGTTTGAGGAAGGATTCAATTTGTCTTCCTGATTCCACGGCCAGTGTTCTGTCACGCTGCCCTTCTTCCTCTCCTAGGGAACAATCTTAACTCACCCTTTCTAGCACTTTTAGACTCAACAAGTGCTTTCCTCCCCACAACCTTGGGACAGATCTGAGCATCACAAACTTAGAGCTGACCAGGAACTCAGGGGCTATCAAATCCAACTCATTTATTTTACAGATGTAGAAACTGAGGACTGGAGAAGACTTGATCAGGAACAAACAGTAAATGAGAGGGGTGGGATTTGAACTCAGGGCCTCGGATCCCAAAATCTAGTCTTTTTTCTATTCTACCACTGCAACGCAGAGTAAAGTTGCAAGTATTGTCCCTATTTTAGAGATGAAGGAGCAGCTGGGTGGTATGGTGGATAGCATGCCAGGAATCAGGAAGACCTGAGTTCAAATCTGACCACACTTACTAGCTGTGTGACCCTGGGCAAGTCACTTAACCCTATTTGCCTCAGTTTTCTTATCCCTAAAAGTAAAATTCTATGACTGAAACGATTGAACAACATCAAAAAGATGGAGGAACTTAACAAGTTAAGTTACCTGCCTTACCATAAAAAACAGCTACCTGCCTTATCATAAAAATGCATTGTAAACTGTGAAGCATTGTAGAACTAGGAGGTGTTATTAGGTGTCCAAAATCACACAGGTAATAAGGGAAGGAGTCTAACTCAGTCTCAGTCAAGAGAGCAAAAGGGTCCATTTTCAGGCCCAGCACGTGGTAAGAACATAAGGACACCTGGGTGTGGTTGATCTGGGTTCAGGAACTGTTCAGTGAGTGAGGCTGGTCAAGTCATTTCTTGAATGTCAGAAAAAAAGTTTCTTCAAACTAGAGCTGTCCAAGGTAGAATGGTCTGCCTGGACAGGTGATAGATAGGAACTTCTTGGAGGTCTCCACCCACAGCCTGAATAATTACTTATCAGTTACATCATCCATGGGGACTCCTTTCAACTATAAGTGGAGTCAGATGGCTCCTGAGGTTCTTTCCAATTCTAAAATTCTATAATTTCTCTCTGAGCCTCAGTTTCCTCAGCTGTAAAATTGGAATAATAAACATTATCTTCCCTCCCTACAAGTGCTATTGTGAGAAAATGAATGGGGTAAGGGCTTTATTACCAGCAGCATAACTAGCTAATTTTGCTCTCAAAACAAGAATTTAAAATTAGACACCATCTCTCCTGGAATAGCATGGTAAACTTAGGATAATAGATGAATACTTTAAATACTTGTCCATAGCCCTAAGCTTTGCATACCCAAGGGAAGAGTTTTACTTCCCTCACCTTGGTGTCGCCTTTTGTAATCACGAACCTCAGTTGTGTTAGCAGTAATTGCAATAGTTATAACTATAATGTAACTGATATTTATATAGTGCTTTAAAGTCTGCAAGGCAGTTTATGTGTCTTATCTCATTTGATTTTCACAACAACCCTGGAAGGTGGGTGCTATTGTTAAAATCCCCCTTTTATAGATGAGAAAATTGGATCTTAGAGAAGTAAAATGACTAGTCTAGTCAAACAAGAAAGGCAGCATGCTTTAGAGGAGGAAAAACTGGATCTGAAGTCTGGAGACATGAGTCAAACCTAGCTCTAATACTTAATAAGTCATGGAATTTAGGCAAATTGTTTAATTTCTCTTGGCCTCAGTTTCCTCATTTATAAAGTGGGGATGATAGTAGTTATTGAAAGACTATCCTGAGGAAATCATTTTGGAAACCAGAAAGCACTGAAGAAATGGAAGCTCTTATTATCACAAGCTCTCAGGGCCCTAATAGCTTCTCAGTTACGCAGAGTCTCTGTCATGACCCTGCCCATGAAAGTAAATGATGATGGATTTTCCATACTTATGCTGGGTAATTGTATAATCCAAGCATGTTGAACTACTTAACTGTGATACTTAACTGTAATAACAAAAGATTCTGGATTCACTAAGTACAGATTTATTCTAATTATTCTACATGGTTTGAGAAAGTTCCTCCCTGCTCCCTCCCTCTACCCGCTACAGGAGACTCCCAGGACTGCTACCAGATATAAAAGAGAACACGCAGTGCCTGAAACAGTAAGACAGAGAAACTAGACTGCAAAGAAAAGTCTGGACATCCACATGGCTAGAGGGGTATGGGGGCCTTGATGCCAACATTATGTTTGGGGGCCACTTTCAAGATCAAGTGGGCTTGTTTTCTGCTCTAGGACTTGGGATAGTTGGGACACCCCCCTATAAGTATACAACTGTTCCTATGTAGTTTATATTTAGCCAGGCCCTCTAATTATGGTTCATTCTCATCATCTTCCTGCCCTACTTCCTTCCTCCTGCTGCTCCTGTACCCTTTGAACTAGACCTCCAGTGATCACACCCTGGAAGAACTAAGTCATTGAGCTTTGGAATAACCAACCTGGGCCCTGCTGTTCTGATTCATAGCAAGAGCCCTCTCCATGGTACAGGTCCCATATCCCTGACCAGACTTCTTCCCAGCCATGTTCCTAGCATAAAATCATGGCATTCCTACTGTTGTGCCCTCCTAATCAGATCTCCAGAGACCATATCTTGAAGGAACGAGGGCACCCCACTTTGGACTTCCTGTCCTGTGAGAGCCCATTGTGAGTGGCTTCAGATCCTGGAACAAAGCAAGAGATCATTCTTCATGTCTCATGCAACTGGCTCATCCTACTCCTCACCCCTTTTCTCATCTCTTGAAAATAATAATGGTAATAGATAAAATAATAAAACTGTGCCCAAGATGAAATAACTAATATGTCTGGGGCAGAATTTCAACTTTGAATTCAGGTCTTCCTGATTCTAGCTCCCATGCTCCATTATCTACTGCCACCCCACTGCTGCAAAACAGCAATCCAATCAATGCTGTCACTGCTTCTGGAAGAGGTATATCAATCAACTGCCCTATAGCTCTTTCCACTCTCCTTGTAACTCCCCAGACCAATATGCCCTTCCCTAGGAACTAACCCCTTCTCTGTTGGTGCTGATTTCTCCTATAAGAATGCAAACTCCTAGAAACTAGGAACCATGTCTTTTGTATAACTTAAAACTGCACTAAGAGTTTGGGGACACACTGTATCAGTATCCTCAGCCCTTAGTACAATGTTTGCGTGACATTTTAAAAGTTCAAGAGACACACTTTCTGGGTAATTTAATCACTATGTTAATAAGGATAGTACGTTTATTAATAAAAAGAGGGCAGTGGTACTTTCAAATGCCAAAGATCCTTCATGGCTATGGGTTCACAGTTTATATGCCCTTGGAAAAACAGGTGTTTTTGAGGATGGCAATCAACTCTGATTGGTTAACAATGAGGGAACGAATATTACAGTGAGGGGCTGGGCTATATGTCAATGAGAGTCTTGGAGCTATGGGACTTGGATCACTCAAGTCTTGATCAAAGAGACATTAATTTCTGTATCACCTGACTAAAGAGAGAATCAGCATTTTCTCAGACCTGTCTGAGAATCTGATTCAATAATTAATTATTAATAAAAGAGAGAAATAATGATGTCTCTCCCTTGACACATAGTAAATGATTTTTCATTCATTCATTCAAGCAGATATTAGTTGAGAGAGCTATTGGGAGTAGATGACCACCATGGCTGACTAAGTTATTAGCGAGCTTATGTGCCAAGATGGGGGAGTGGATACTCATGAAGGACTATTGATTTGGGAAATTCCTATGGATTTTAATGCAGACATCATTGAAATGACTTCATGTACCACTACAAGCTCTTCTTGGTGGGGGGCAGGGTGGGTAGAGTGGGGGGCAAATAGAGATATATGGATGTAGATGTATATGTATATTATATATATATATAATTTTTTACTGAAAGAAGCATTAAATACGAGGTTACATAAGGCAACAATTGTATTGTTACCTTATGCGACCTTCTTGAAACCATAGAGCATTTGCCCTGGTTCTTAAAGAGATACCCACAGAAGGAAATATTTCACCTGGTTGCTAGGTCCTCTGCTCCTGTCAAGGACTTTCTAAGGAAAATGAGATCTCTCATAGAGAAGGAAGGATAAATTATGGAAGATGAGAGGGGACTCTTAGAAAGTAGAATACCCTCCTCTTTGGCCAACCATCCAATGCCTAGAGTAGTATTGGCCCAGGTTAAGGGACAGACCATCAGGTAAGAAGTGTAGCCTAAGGAGACTCCACGTAGACAACTGCAACTTTTCTCCGTGAGGTATATTTACTAGGCCTGAAAAAGAAGGATTAAATCATGGTTGAAATATGCCGCAGAAATGGTACAAGAATGGCAGGTGCCTGGTGCAGAGGGATGTAGGAGCTTGCTAGAGTACCTCAAGGGGCTTGTTTTTCATCTACAAAGGATTTAACATTTCCTCAGTTGTGTACTTGGATGTCTAAAGGCATGAGAGTAGTCACATTCTGTTTCTAACAATTTCCTAGGTAGAAAGGTCTATAATTTTGTGTTCTACACCTTTGTGCAAAGATCAGAATGTTCCAGAGAGCCATGACCCAAGGTGCCATGATTGTAGAGTGCGTGAACCACAGTGATTTAATCCAAAGTGCACATAGGGCTCTTATTCCATAAGCTATTATTGTAACACCTATAGCTGCCATGGTATTAGGAACAGAACTGTCCATCCTCTCCCTAAAAAAGAATTTATTCCATCAGTCAAAAAGGTTTCACTGGGGCATATAGGTGAAGAGTATTCTTAGTACATGGAGACTATAGAAATTTGTCTAATAGATCTCTTGAGCATTAGTCCCTAAGCAATATATCCATGTGTAATACACCAAGACTAAAACAGAGGTCAAAACTGACCCCAGACTCCACAATACACAAGACTGCTATTTGGGGAATGTCAACCTCAGTGTTGTCTAAGGAAGACAGAGTTAAGTTGTCTGAGTCCATGTTTTATTTCTCTCAAAGTGGATGGCCATGCATTGCATGGGAGCTGGAAGTCCAGAACTAGGCTCCCCAAGGGAGCCAGTCTGAACTTGGGCTCATCTTGGAGTTAGGGTGCACAGTTTTTAAATCCTTCCAAAAAAACTGATATCATTTCATCATTATTTCATCTCCAGACAAAGGAAATACCTCTTCTATCAGACCACCCCCAGGATTTAGGCTATCTAGACAAAAGAATCTGTCCCCACTAAATCTTCCCTACCTTAGATTAAATTATTTGCAAGCTTAGGTGCAGTTTGACTAGGATAAGGAAAGTCAATGCAATCTCTTTATCAGTAATGTCCTTTGGAAGAGAAACTGAACTTTGGAAGAAGGGGGCTGGGAGAAGCTCTGAATATCATTTTTCACAGGAACCACTGTCCCAAGTCATTTTACCCTAAAGACCAAAGAGGCTTAGGTTCAGAGATCAAGGATTCCATTTGGAATGATACAAAAAGAGCATGCTTGAAGAGTTTGGATAGTACTTTTATACTGAGTTCACTTTAGAGGAGAATTCCATCTTATGAAAGTTTATAAAGATTTATAAGAAGAATCATTTTGTTTTTAAAGTTTTTTATTTATTTATTTATTTTAAATAAATTTATTTAACTTTTTACATTCATTTTCACAAGATTTTGGGTTCCAAAATTTTCTCCCCATTTCTCCCCTCCCCCCTCTCCAATACACTGGATATTCTAATTACCCATATCACCAATCTGCCCTCTCTTCTATCATCCCTCTCTTCCCTTACCCCATCTTCTCTTTTGTCCTGTAGGGCCAGATAACTTTCTATTCCCCATTACCTGTATTTCTTATTTCCTAGTAGCAAGAACAATACTCAACAGTTGATCCTAAAACTTTAATTTCCAGTTTCTCCCCATCCGTCCCTCCCCACCCATTCCCTTTGGGAAGGCAGGCAATT
>CM053769.1:408645737-408718645 GCA_028658325.1 Potorous gilbertii
GTTTTTTTTCCCTTTTCTGGGCATTTTCCCAGCCAGTTACTTGATTTCTGAGAGTCCTCTCCACCCCCTGGCCTAGATCTGCCCACTAGTGCTTGGGGTCTGAGATTCAAATGCTGCTCCCCAGCCTCAGAGCTTTTGGCAGCAGGCTTGACTGCTCTTCAGTGGGGGCTTATCTGCTGGTTCTCAGGTGGGGGCAGGGCCGCCTCTCAGGCTCAGTTCCCTCAGGGGGTTTATACAGAGTTCCTTTGTAGTGGAGCTGGGGTGGAGCTCCAGCCCACTCTGGGAGTCTCTGGCTGAGCTGCCTCTGCCTCTGGCCAAGCTGCCTCAGCCTCTGCCACAGCGGCTCCTTCCCAGGGGATCCGAGTCCCGGAGATTCCCCGCTCCCCTCTCAGCCCTTCTCCATCACTGACCTGTGCGTCTGTGGGTGGAGGGACCTTTGCGGCCGCAGGAGATTCAGGTCCCTGATGCCTGCTGGGCTCTGCTCGCTCCTCTCAGTGCCGCGTGGCCGGGGCTGGGGAGGGGAGAATTCCGCAGGACAGGACTCCGCTCCCTGGGGTACCTTTGCAGTCGGTTTTTCAGGGCTCTCTGCAACGGAAATCTCCTTCACTGTGTTGCTGCACGGCTTCCACTGTTCCAGAATTTGTCAGGAGTTCTTTTTACTGGAAATCTATGGGCTGTGGGTTCGGACCTAGCATAGGTGAGTCTTTCTACTCCGCCATCTTGGCTCCGCCCCCCCAGAAGAATCATTTTTAAAAAATATTTTATTTTTCCTCAATTATATGTAAAAACAATTTTTAACATTCTTTTTTTTTAATTTTGAGTTTCAAATTCTCCCCCTCTCTGAGATGGTAAGCAGTCTGATATATGTTATACATGTGCAATCATGTAAATCATATTTCCATAGTAGTCAGCTTGTGGGAGAAAACTTGAACCAAAAAAAAAGAAAGTGAAAAATAGTATGCTTCGATGTGCATTCAGATTTCACCTGTTCTTTCTCTGGCGGTGGATAGCATTTTTCATCATTTAGTCCTTTGGGATTGTCTTGGATCATTGTGTTGCTGAGAATAATTAAGTCTTTCATTGTTGATCATCTTACAATATTGTTGTTATTGTGTATAATGTTCTCCTATTTTTACTCATTTCACTGTATCAGGTCATGTAAGTTTTTCCAGGTTTTTCTGAAAGCATCCCTCTCACTACTTCTTAGAGTACAATAGTATTCCATCATAATCATATGCAACAATTTATTCAGCCATTCCCCCAATTTATAGGTACAGGATAAATAATTTGATCAGGACTGAATTCACTACCTTTTGTGTAACACGTAGATACCCCTTTAAAGGCTTCATGTCAGCTTTGTACCAGGGGAAAAGTGACTACGAGAAGCCTGTTGCATTTGCCTATAGGAGATATCTTGAAAGTAAGATGCACTCCAAACTGCAGTTCATGACCTGAGAGCAAAGTGTTGGGCTCTGTGTGAGCTCTTCATGTACGAGAGCTCATTTTCAGATATGGGAAAGCAATAACCCATTGAACTTCTCTTTGACAAATGCTAGCCACCAGCCAAAGATAGGGAGCATCCCTAGTCAATTTTTATGAGTTCAGATGCCTTACTGGCTTAAGAGAACCTACTTGAATATAGATATAGTGTCTTGCAGGCCCTGTCTATGAGAAAACTTGATAATCCCCATAACAGGGGATCTGAAAGGGAACGGAATGATATGAGCAGCAACCTAGTGGTGATGGACCTCTTGATGCAATATGCTTGGCCCTGCTCAACCAGAAAGCAGAGACTTTTTACAGTAGTCAAAGCAGTTTGAGAGAAATATTTCTTGATATATGTCTTCCCTGCCAATCAAAGTCAAAAGATAATTAACCAAATCCTTAAAGATTTACTGAGTCATCCTGTAAAATAACAATAGCTCACATTTCCATAGCACCTTAAGGTTTGTAAATTTGTCCAGAGTCACAAAGCTATACACATCAGAGAATAGATTTAAACCCAGGTCTCCTGCTTCAAGGAGCAGCTAGGTGGCACAATGGATACCATGCCAAGCGTAGAACCAAGACAACTCATCTTCATAAGTTCCAGTCTGGCCTCATAAACTTACTAGCTGTGTGACCCTGAGCAAATCACTTAACCTTGTTTGCCTCAGTTTCCTCATCTGTAAAATGAACTGGAGAAGGAAACCATTCTAGTGTTTTTGTAAAGAAAACCTCAAAAAGGCATCACAAAGAATCAGACAAGACTGAAATCAACTAAACAACAACAGTTTTTAATGACCCCAAATAACTCCCTGAAGCAAAGGGTTTTTTTAAAAAATAAATCAGTGTTTTCCCGATGGCATTGTACAGGTACAAGGCTTAGACTGCCACAGTCTCTAAAGAAGTAAAGTGGCAGGCCAGCCAAATAGTAGTGGGAAGGTACATAGTGGAAAGGAGTAGATGGCAGCTCATTACTGATAGAGAATCACACAGAAGAAACAACCTTGGGGTATCATGGCACTTGGTGGTGCAGCACATAGAACATTAGGCCTTGAGGCAAGAAGATATGAGGTCAAACCCAGCCTTGGACACTTCCTAGCTATGTGACCCTGGATGAGTCACTCAAACTTCTGTCTGCCTCAGTTTTCTCAGCTGTAAAATGAGGTTTAATAGCATCTACCTCTCTGGGTTGTCATGAAAATCAAGTGAGATAATACTTGCGATGGGCTTAGCACATTACCTAGCACATAGTAGGTGCTATATAAATACTAGCTATCATCATTATCATGAAAATGTAAGACTGGAAAAAGATGGCTTAGTCGTACAACCAGAGAGGAGAACTCCATCTTAGATGGAGAGTTGGAAAGGACTCCAGAGGCCAACTAGTGCAACCCCCTCATTTCACAGGTGATAAAACTGAGGTGGGAGGTTAAGTGATTTGTCTAAGGACAATGTCAGGTGATCTAGAGGAAAGAATTGGAAATAGATGGAGGTGGGGATGGTTAAGGAAGGAAGAAAGGGAATAAGGATTTATTAAGTACTGATCACGTACCAGGCACTTAATAAAGCACTTAAAAGTGCTATACAAATATCTCCTTCAGTCCTTACAACAACCTGGAAGAAAGGTGCTACTTATCATCTTCCTGGGATACTTGAGGAAACTGAAACAGAGATTAACTGCCTTGCCCAGGGTCTGACAGCTAGTAAGTGTCTGAGTCTGGATCTGAATTCAGGACTTTCTTCTTGACTTCAGTCTATTGCCTGCATCACCTAGCTGCCTCTAAAGAGAGGGGAAGAGTCGAGGCTACCTCTTCCTTACAAATCTGGGTAACTGAAAGGATGCTGAAATAAGAACTGGGATATTGGAAGAGGGACAGGTTGGGGGAGGGGGAGCGATGATGAGTTCACTCGGGGACATGTTGAGTTTGAGGTGCCAGCAGAACATCCAAGGGATAAACTGAGGAACAGATTGGACAAGATGGCCTCTGAAGTCCCTTCCAACTGTGAGATTCTGCGGTGATTCTCTCTCCTCCTCCTCTCTCTTCCTGCACTGACTGCTCTTAGCCTTCCCTTTTCCCATCCTCCCCCCTTCCCTATCACTCCCTTTTCTTTCTCCCTTCTCCTGTCCTCTGACCCGCTCCTTTTCCCTCTCTCCTGTCTTCTGTGATTTGGTAGCTTTATTTTTATTTCCCTTTCTCACTCTGTCCCTGCATCCGACTTCTTTCCCATCCATCTTTGTCACACTGTGTCTCTCTTACTGTGTATACCACTCCATCTCTGAGTCTGCTTGGGGATCTATGTCTACCTGTCTGGGAGCATCTCTCTGTGTGTCTCTGTATCCTCCCCCTCCTCTCTCCATCCTACCTCCCTCCCCTCTTTCCGTATTCTCTCTCCCTCCCTTTCGTCCGTCTCTCCTGCACCTTCCTGCCTCTGTCTCTCCGTATGTCACTAGGCACTCTCAGCATGTCTGCTCATCTCTGTCTCTCTTTCCCTCCTCTTCACTCCCTCTGACTCTCCCTGTACCTCTCCACCTCCGTGCCTGTCTCTCCCTTCCCCTTTCCCCCTCTCTCCTCTGCCTCACTTTCTCTCTCTTCCTCCCTTTCCTCTCTTTCCTCTCTCTCTCTCTTTATCGCCTCTCTCTCCGTCTTTCTACCTGTATCTCTGTCTCTCTCTGTTTCTCTTCCCCCTCCCCCACGCTCAATTTGAAAACAGAGTCCTTAATTATAATCAGCCGGTGCCTGCTGCTCACAGTTATCATTCTGCTGAGAAGCGACAGCTGTTTCTATTGGCAGCCCAGCAACTGCGACCGTCAAAGTCCTTTCCCATGATGCCTCACCTCACCAAGACGGCCTGGGTGAATGCAGGGCACGGTCTGCCCCCTCTCCCCCTCCACAGACCCCCAAGCCCTCCCAGTAGCCAGCACCTGGGTGGACATAGGGCTACCACTTCTCTGAGGGCAGAGTGGGGCCAAAGCCAGGCAGCCCTCCTTCTCTTGGTCAAGTCACATCTTTGTTTTTGAACACGAGCTTTGTTTTTGTTTTTTCCATTCGTTTTTTGGCTCAACTGGAGCGTAACGCCAATTAAAATTAGATTAGGAAGAAAATGTCCGTTTCTGCAGAATACACCAGGATTCTGAATATGTTCCCTTAGTACAGGCTGGAGAAAAGAGGAGATTCGCCCACAGTGGGCAGTTCCTGGCACTGGCAGAACTTTGTGGGGCTTTTATTCTTCTTATTCTTCCTATTATATATTTGTCACTGAGACCACAAGACCCACAGAATTAATCCCTAGAAAAACTGGTCTTCTGGCCACCACTCAGATGGCTAGCTATAGATCTGGGACAGGTGGCCAATTTTCAATTGGAATGTCCATTTGCAGAAGGCCATCCAAACTAGAAGGAACCTTGGAGACTATCAAGTCCAACCCCATCCCCACCCGATTTGGTATATGAAGAAACTGAGGCTCTAAAGGGGAGAGGAACTTAGGGTCACACAGCAAGTCCCCTGACTCCCAGACCAGGCAAGGGAGTTTTTCCTTGCCTCATGATGATTGCCACTCTTGTGCAAACCAGTCTTATTTCACAGAAACATTGAATGTCAGAGCTACCAGGGACCTTAAAGCACAGGACACAAGCTGTCAGAGCTGGAAGGAATCTTCAAGATTAACTCCAACCTTCTCATCTTCTGGAAGAGAGAAACAGGACCAGAGAGAGAACGTGACATGATGATAGAGCAGATCCTGAATTAAAACTTGGATCTCTCTCCCCCTCCCTTGTCCTAACCCCATCCCCACCAACGTCCACACATCTCCCTAATGGACCCCTCTCTCCAAGAGAAGGGATACCTGGCTATCTTTGGTTGCTCATATGACAGACTGATCACATGTTCAAGATGCAAACTTGACTTCTGAGTCCCTCCTCTGGTCCTCATAGACAATTTATTCCTCGTCAAATGAATGGTGTTGGGATGAGGTAATGTGCTGAAGTGAAAAGAAGGAGCAATGAACTTAGGGTCAGGCCTTAGGGTTTAGTAGGTGCTAGGGCACTGACTGATGTACAGGATTATATAAATCATGTCTCCTCTCAGGGTCTCCATTTCCTCATCTGTCAAATAGAGACAATAATCCTTACCAGCAATAACAAGGGCCATGATGACTAGAAGAGATAGTAATAACAAGAAGCAATCCTCCCCTAACAGAGGAGGCAACCTCTGGGAGTGACAGAAGTGCAGAACGGTAAAGGTGGAAGGGACTAATACCTAAACAAGAATACTGACATCTAACATCTCCTCAAATTAGAGAATCTAAGGAATCCAGTGGTCATTTAGTCTAGCTCATACATGAAAAGAATCCCCACCATAATATACTGAACATGAGGTGGTTCAGCCTGTGTCTGAAGACATCTTCAGGAGCAACCCACCACCTCCTGAGAGAGTCCCTTCTACTACTGAACATCTTAACTTGTTTGGAAGATTTTCCTGACATAAAGCTTAAATTTGAGTCTTTATATCATCTGCCTACTCGATGAGCATTTGAGCATTCCATCTATGCCTTTATCCAAATTATTGATAAAAATGTCAAATAATAGAAGATCAAGCATAGATCCCTGGGATACTCCACTGGAAACTTTCTACCATGTTGACACGGATCCATTAACTATGATTCTTTAGTTCAGCCCTCCGATAAGCTCTAAACCCATCCAATTGCGTTATTGAATACCTCTGATGAGATGGAACCCAGTACATCCTGAGACATTCCATTCCATCTATGTATGGTTCTAATTGTTAGGAAGTTTTTCTTTACAATAAATCAGTCAGTCAATAAGCATTTGCTAAGTGTTTATTCAGATTTTGTGCTCAAGCACTGGGGAGAAGAAAGAAAGAAAAAAAGGAAGGAAGGAAGGAAGGAAGGAAGGAAGGAAGGAAGGAAGGAAGGAAGGAAGGAAGGAAGGAAAGGAAAAAGAGAAAGGGAGAGAGACAGAGATAGACAGAGAGACAGAGAGAAATAAAAATAGTCCCTGCTCTCAAGGATCTCAGAGTCTAATGGGGGAGCCTACATGTAAAATAGCTAAGTGCGTACAAGATATATACAGAATAGATGGAAGACAATGGAAGGCATGTAGCCACTGGAGAGACAAGGAAAGACTAGCTGCAGAAGGTAGATTTGAGCTGAGTCTTGAAGGAAGTCAAGGAAACTTAAGAAATGGAAGTAAAAAGGCCAAGCATTCCAGACACAGACAATGACAAGTGTGAAGACCTGGAGACCAAAGATGGAGTGACATGTTTGAAGAACAACTGTAATTGTACAGGTTCCTGTAGCTGTAGAGTACATGGAAAGGAATAAGGTTTAAGAAGACCAGAAAGGTGAAAAGGAGCCAGGTTACTAAGGATTCAAATGACAAGCAGAGGCAATTATACAGGATATGGCATGAAATTTACAGGATATATATACAGGATGGCATGAGATTTAATTGGTTAAACTGTGCTAAAAGGAAGTCACTGGACCCCACCAAGCAAGGAGGAGACATGGTCAAATTTGAAATTTAGGAAAAATCTCTTTGGTCAACTGAGTGGGGGCTGGGTTGGAATGAGGAGAGACTTGAGGCAGGGATATCAATTATAGCTATTTCTGAAGTACAGGTTAGAGGTGATGAGGGCCTAAGTCATGAGAACAGAGAGAAGGAGACTGATACAAGAGATGTCATGAAGGTGGAAAGAACATGTTTGAATCTAAATCTGCTTTTCTGTATCTCCTTTCTACTATTCCTAGCCCTACCCTCTGGGGTGTATGGGTTATTCAGTGAGGATTAGTACCTCTGGTGTGGGGGCTGCCAAGCCCCTCTCAGGGCTGCTCATCCACCTTTTGTATCCACCTCTTTCACCAACCCTCACCTGGGCACAGTGGGCAAACCCCAAGAAACCATCTCAGCAAGATGGGCTAAACCAGGTTGAGGGTAACCAACAGGCTGTAAACCCGTCAGTGAATTAGAAGAATGTCTATCCCCAAGCATGGGAAGATTTCCCCCAGGAGATGAGAACAATTTGTTCCAACATCCATGAAAGCAGCTGAAGCAGACAATGTGGAGCCCTTAGAGCTTGGTCAGACATTGAAGACAACAAAGTCATCCACTGGATACTGGGCCATCACCAGTTGTCCTGACTTTTGTGATGCCACTGGACTTTGATGACTCTGGAAGAAACAGTGAGGCTGATAACTTTGCCCAATTCATATGCACGTCAAGACATCAATCTGTGGGGTCATTAGTCCTCTTTGAAAATGAAGGACAAACTAAAACCCTCTAGGGCTAAGAGCAAAGTAGCTAGATGGATCAGTACATAGAGTGCTGAACCTGAAATCAGGAAGACCTGAGTTCAAATGAAGCCTCAGAAACTTAGTAGCTGTGTGACTTGGGGCAAGTCACTTAACCTCTGTCTCAGTTTCCTCAACTGTAAAATCAGGATAGTAACACCTGCATCCCAGAGTTGTTCTGAGGATAAGATAATATTTGTTAAGTCCCTCTTAGGTACTTAATAAGTTATTGTTTCCTCCCTTCCTAATTCTTTTCCCCTATGACAGTCCTTCAAATGCTTGTATCACCTTCCTTCTTAGTTTGCTGTTGTCTAGACTAAATATGACCAACTCTCTCAACAATGACATTCTCTCAAGGACTTTCTCCATCCTAATTGCTCTCCCACCCACCATCCATCCCTGCCAGCTTATCAATGTCCTTCTGAAATATTGGTGCCTAAAATGGAATATGCTATCCCATATATGATCTAGCCAGAGCAAAGGATAGCAATACTATTATTCCCTCCCACACTCTGGGCACTAGGCTCCTGCTAATGCTGCTGAAGTGCCATTTCTACAATTATTTTTCCCATTAATACATCTAAAGTAATGCATGGGGCTAATAATACTAGTTTTCATTTATATCATTTTTTTAAGGTTTCCTAGGTGGTGCAGTGGGTAGCGCACCCAGCCTAGAGTCAGGAAGACCTAGGTTCAAATCCAGCTTCACACACTTACTAGCTGTGTCACCCTGGACAAGTCCCTTAACCCTGTCTGCCTTGGTTTGCTTATCTATAAAATGAGCTAAAGAAGAAATGGCAAACCACTCCAGTGTCTTTGCCAAGAAAAGTCCAAAAAGGAGTTCTGTCAAGAAGAACCAGACACCACTGAAAACAATTAAACAACCACAAAATGTTTATTGACTGATTGTGTGACCTGGGCCAAACCACTGAATCGCCGTCTGCCTCAGTTTCATCATCTGTAAAATGGGGATAATTAAAGTGCCCATAATCCAAGTTGTTGTAAGAATCAAATGGGATTTAAAGTGCTTTGCAAATCTCAAAGCACTGTATAAACGCTAGCTTTGTTAGTTAATATTCATTTCAATCTTCATTAAAAAAACAAAAACCCTGTGAGGAACATGCTATTTTTATCAACATTGTGCCAAAGAAACTGAGGTTTAGGGAAATAAACTAAAGATCACAGCCTGAGCAAATGTCTGAGATCAGATTTGAACTTCATTCTTGGAGTCAGTACAGCATAGAATATTTTCTATGTGAAAAAAATGCATTCAGAACTCCAACCTGAGAATGGCAAGGAGTTCATTTCTCCCAAGGCAAGTGGGAACTCCTTCTGCTCTCAGACATTGGTGCAGGCTGCCATTGCAGAGGCCAGAGGCTCCAGCAGAGGGGACTCAGGGGAGGTAAGAAGTAATAGATACTAGAAACATGGATGGATGATATAGGGCTGTTGGACAGAAAGGAACTGAGGAAGACTGCGGTCAGATACAGGTTTAAAAAAAAAACCCGGGGACATTTTTTTGGTTCTGATTTCCCTATTATCCCTTTTATTTTTTTCCCATCAGCCTCAGGGCTTGGCTTACCTACTCTTCCACCGCCACCACCAAGGCTTTTTGGCCAGTTTTTCTCTCCTTCCCTGAAGGAACTCAGTCTCACACCTTCTCATGTCCCTGATGTAAGCACAAAACTAACATTTCAATGAGATTCAAGATTTGTGAGGTATTTAACACCAATCATCTCATTTGATCCTTGAGAAGATCTGTTGAATTATGTATGAGAGGTGTTATTTCCCTCATTTTACAGATAGGGACACTGAGACTCAGAAAAGTGAAGTGACTTTCCTGTTGTCCTATAGCCAGCAAATGTGGGATTGGAGGGTAGATCTCGCCTGACTCCAAATCCAACTTGCTCTCTGGTACACCATGCTTCTCTACAAGGAGCTTCTGTGACATAACTGGGAAAGGGACATTGATAAACCAATAATGAATGACCCATAATGTGTTATGAAAATAGAACATTAAAACAAGGATGGAAAACCTGCAGCCTCAAGGTCACATGTGACCTTCTAGGTCTTCAAGTGCAGCCTTTTGACTGAATTCAAACTTCACAGAACAAATCCTCTTAATAAAAGGATTTGTCCTGTAAAACTTGGACTTAGTCAAAAGGGCTGCACTTAAGGACCTAGAAGACCACACATGGCCTTGAGTTCCCTTCCCCTGGATAGTATAATAGTTTATTATCAGAGGCCCCAAAGGACCAAACTCCAAGAACTACTTCTAAGCTACAAGATAATTTGTACATGTTATAATAAAATTAAAATCAAGGTAGATTCTGTTTAATCCAACAGGCTTTTATTAAGCACTTGCTATGTGTCATATAACCATGCTAAGAACACAAAAACAAAATTAAAAGTTCCTGCCCTAAAGGATTTTACATTCTATTGGAGGAGAAACTGGGGCAATATGTTAACAGATAAACTCAAAATACATACAAGGTAATTTGGGAGGAAGGGAAGCACTAACAAGTGAAAGGGGAGGGGAGATGGAGGAAAAGGCTTTGTTCAGGAAGTTGCATTTGAGCTAAGCCTTGACTGACGCTAAAGAAAAGCATTTGAGACGTGGTGGAGAGCTGATACAAAATCAGAACTCCTCTCTGTGAATAGACTTCATTTTCTGAAACAATACCCTGGCATCCTGGATAGATAGATATATAGATACATAAGTAAATATATAGATCTATACATAGATTAGATAGACTTAGATAGATAGATAGACAGATAGAGATGGATGGATGGATATGGATAGAAGAATGGATGGATGGATAGACAGATGACAGACAGACAGGTAGATAGATAGATAGTCAGACAGAGTGTTTATTTTGTGCCAGGCCTCTCGGATACAAATTTAAGACAGTCTTACCCTCTAGGAGTTTCCATTTTAATGAGTGAATATTGGTGAATAATAAACGGAATCCATAGTAATGGGAAGCTGGAAAGGAGGAGAGCATTGAATGAAAATGCCCAAAGAGAAGTGCTAAAGAAGTCCTGTTTCTGGTTAAGATAAAATGAGCCAGGCAACCAAGCCAAGGTTGGCCTGAGTGTAGGCAGCACGGTGAATGGATCACTAGGAATTAGTAGTTACGTAGCTTCAGCTTGGCAGAGCTTGGTAGTTCCAGGTGTGGCCTCTCAAATTGTGAACCCAATTCAGTGCCTTAAGCCAGTTACCTCCCAGCCTACCAGTCTCTGCCTCTAAAAATCCTGCCCATCCTTCTCAACTCAGTTTAAATGGGACTTTAAAAGTCTTTCCTTTCCCTCCTCTACCTCTTAAGAAGAATTGATCTCTCCTTCCTCCAAATCCCTTCTATACTTAATGCTTCTCTTACAGTCTTCTCAGGTCAAGCTCCAATTCTTACTGACTAATAACAGTGACTGTGGATAAATCATTTCACCTGTCTGCCTGAGTCTAGTTGTCTGAAAAATGGAGGAGGGGGGTAATAATCCGTATACTACCTACCTTACAGAGCTATTGCAAGGAAAGTGCTTTGTAAACCTTAAAGCACTGTAGAATTGTGAGCTGTATCATTTTCCTTGTAATTTTTCCCTGAATTAT
Source organism: Potorous gilbertii (assembly GCA_028658325.1). NCBI lineage: Eukaryota > Metazoa > Chordata > Mammalia > Diprotodontia > Potoroidae > Potorous > Potorous gilbertii. The sequence continues at coordinate 408,657,136 of CM053769.1, forward strand.
TCTTCTTAGTTTTTCATACACTTGATGAGGACAAGGACAATATCTTATTCCTCTTTTGTCCCCTTCAGTCCCCAGCACAAGGTCTGGCACGTGGGAAAGATGTTAATAAACACTTACTGACTTAAAATGGATACTTCATATTCAAAATTCTTTGCAAAAAAAGGCAAATCAAAACCATAGGTGACCCAATTTTTCAAATTTCAAATTCTGAAAAAATTTTAACCCCCCCCCAATGTCAAAGAATCATACGCTTTAGAGATAGAACAGAACTTTGAAGTCACCTAGTCTAGCTCACACACCTTACAAAAGCAGAAACTTCCTCCAAATCTCACATTCCTCTAGCCATACCAAGATGCTAGTCTTCTACCCATCAGGTGTCATAGAATTCTTCCTAGAAAGTTTTCAGTGACTCCTCATTTCCCTCGGGAGAAAATATTACTTCCTTATTTAGTCGTGCAAGACCACAGTTCATAGCATACCTCACCCTCTATCCCAACAAAATCTACCTATGTTGCAGGCACTGATTTGGATTTACAATTTGAGAGGCCATATGTGGAACCTCCCTGCTCTGCCAAGCTAAACCTATATAATTGCCTATTTTTCCTAGCCATTTCTTCATCAATCTGCCTACAACCAGGCTATTGCCCCTGGTTGCTGTCTCTTACAGGTGAACCTTCACCTCTCTTACCTCTTGAATTGAACTGAATTACAAGTTTATTAGACTTTTTTTTATTCAAATGACTTGGATTTAAAATTCTTATCAAGTAAAAACTTCCTTGATGCTCAACTGATTCCAGTGTGGAACCTCCCTAACTCAGATCTATTAGGAAGTGGATGAATCTGGTTTGTAATGACAGGTCTGGATTTAAAATATTTAAAAAGAGACACAGCTAGATTACTTTGGAGTCTATGGGGTGATGCAAAGGAAATCAAGGAAGGTTTGCTAAGTAGAGGTCCTGCCTTGATGAATTGATCAGAATTATTTGTAACCAGTATGTTAATACTTAGAAACTATTTGCTCCCTTTATTAGAAAAGTTAGCTATCCTGCTAGCCATCTTGATTTGCTCTGCTTGCTAAAGCAAACTCTTTTTGTGATATTTTGAAGGTAAACTTCACTCCAGGTCTGATGTCTTTTCCAAAATACTTTTCAGCTTTTCCAGGCTCTTTGTGGATATTATCTTACTTAATCTTTAAAAATCCCTGCCTGGCCTCTTAGAAGTGCAGGAATTATGATGCCATTTTCAGATGAGGAAACAGGCCCAGAGGGGAAATTATTTACCCAACTAAGTAGTAATGGATCCTAACTGATCCAGAATTTTTTCTCCCCAGTCAATTCTACAAATTTAAACTGCCTATTGAGCTCCAGGCCCTGTACTCCATGTGCTCAGAATATGTGTGTGTTTGTCCTTCGTTGCCAAAGAAGACCATGCCATCAGAGAAATAATGACATGACTTGCACTTGACCTTGTTTTGAGTGAGGGAGGGCTGTGCAGGTCACCAGCCTCACTTCTCCTCCAGAGCCATCTGAATCCAGTGACCAGATATTCATCAGGATGACTGGAGATGAGCCAGGATGAGGCATTTGGGGTTAAATGACTTGCCCACAGTCACACAGTGAGTGTCAAATGTCTGAGGTGAGATTTGAACTCAGGTCCTCCTGACTCCTGCTCTATCCACTGCACCACCTAGCTGCCCCTATGCTCAAAATATATCTGTTCCTCAAAAGAGCTTACAGATGAATGACTTAGGGCTCATTTGGATCAAAGAGAATATTTGACAAGTGCTTAGCATAACACCTGGCACATAGTAGGCACTTAAAATTTGCCCCCTTCCTTTTTCCCCTCTTTCAATTATACCATGTTTCTGAATTTGTTAGCCTGAACTGAACGCAATCTGACAACAAGCTCACTTGACTATAGCACTTGACTATAAGCTTGTCTGTGGAGCGGTGTCCACACCAACTCTACAGTGTGTTTATTATTCCCATTTAAACATAAGGAAATAAAGGCTGAGAGATAAAGGATTATCAAGTAACTTGTCCAAGGTCTCGAAATAAGCGGCAGAACCTGGATTCTAACCCAGGTTTCCTATTCCTATATTTCTTTCTAGGTCATTTAAAATCTTCAAAAAGTAACTTGCCTCTGGTTTGGACCAACTGAAGAATTCTAATCTTCAATTCTAATCATCTCAGGTGACTCGTCCCCAGCTGTCAGCTTTTATCAGGCTATTGAAGTCTATTTAAAACATGCTCACGAACCAGCTATAGTTTTCGCCACTATTGATAAACAACAGCTTGTAGTTCTATGAGATCAAGGGAAGAAAAGATGCAATTCTTCTGTCTTTCCATATAATTCATCATTAAAATAATGTGCCCGCACCAAACCCTTGCCCCAGAAATCATAAAAATAAATTTCTAGAGTTTAGAAAAAACATCTCCTGAGGCCATAAAGGAAGGGAGACATTAAGGGAGTATCCTGGAAACGGAGACTTATAAGTCACCAAAATTTGAAAGAAACACATTTCAAATGTTGCATAATGGCATCTGATGGCTAAAAATAATGGAGTCCCAAGTAAGTGCCAGGAAAGTATACTCTGGAAAACTGAACAAACATTTCTATCTCCTGGGCTAAAAAGTAGGGGAACTGAGTTCTAATCTGGTAAGGTCACTATGTGTGACCTTGGGCATGTTCTTCTGTCTTAATTTCCACATTTATAAAATGAAAGGGTCAGGCTAGTCGGTTAGAGTCAGAGTTGGAAGCATTTAGGGTTAGGGTTAATAATAGCTAGAGGCATGAATTCCTATCAAGGCCCTTTCACCTTCAATATTTTATGTTCTATCATTCTAAGGCCCCCTCCCAGCTTTGACATTGGATGTCCTATGATCCCAAGGGTACATCCAGCTCTGACATTCTATGTTGCCATTCCAAAGCCTGTTCTAACTCTGATGGCCTATGTTCTATTGAGCTAAGTCTTCTTCTATTTCTAACATTCTGTGTTCTGAGATTCCAGTGTCCTACTCTGACATATTTTATAGACAGCTAAGACAATGGGACACTGAAGGACCCAGCCTTGCAACACGGTTCTGCCGTTAGCCCCTGGCAGTAAATATTATTTTCAATTCCATTCCATAAACAGCTGTGACATGCTTACTATGTATAAAGCCCTACCATGAATTCTCGGGACATGAATTTGAAAAATTACAAGCTCTCTACCCTGAAGGAGCTCAGAAGTTAAGAGGGAGGATAGGACAAATACATATGTAAGGTATGTATTACCCATGTAAGTTTGTATCCACATTGGCTATCCAAATGAGGTTTGCAGGAGGACATGAATACATATCTGTAGAATTCTGTCCACCCCTTTTGGTTTGGAATGGAGGCTTTGATTCTACTTGCTGGGAAACCAGAGAAAGGATCATAAGGTTACCCATATTGATCTCTTCAGAGATAATGTGTATTAGACTAGAATTATATCTGTTGACTTCCCCTAAATATTGCTAGTCTAAGGAAAATTACTTTTTTTTCCTTAGGTTCAAGGTATTTTCCCAGTTGCTATCTCTTAGATAGAAGGTATATCACTGATATCTTAAGGCTTAGTTCCTTCCAACCAAATGCTAAACAAAAGACCATCACAAATTGTTATGAATAAAACCATTTATCAAAGTAGATAACCAACAGAAATCCTGAAAAGTTATACAGATTAACATACACCAGACAATACAGAAAGTGATCAAACTCCCCCACTAGAAGCAAGATATATCAACTCAATGGAGAGAGACTCCCTGATTTAACCCAAGCAGAAATTCCCCAGTGTCTCTACAATGCAAGTGTTCCTTCTCCTATATATGTGTCTTTTGAAGTCTATTTTCTTTCTCTTTAGATTTTCCCCCAAAAGGAATCTAGAACCACAAATACTTCTCTTAAAGAAGAAAGCAAAAAAAAATGTCTTTCCTTCCAAACTTCCACACCAGCTGTACTCCTCATACAGGTCCACAATTTTTGTCAGTTTTTCCTTCACCAATGAGAATTTTATACAGACTTGTATAATTCAAGCTTGAAACCTGGGTTACACATAAATTAACAGAATACAAATAGAATGTGATAAGACCAGGTTATCTTTCTTGGGTGTCTAACATAGTACTTTAATATAGTAAGTATTAAATAAATATATATAGAAGAAGAGAAAGAGAAAGAGGGAAGAAGGGAAGGAGGGAAGAAGGGAGAAAGAAGTAAGTGAAAGAGGAAAGGAAGGGAAAGAGAAGGGAAAAGAAGGTAGGGAGAGAGGGAAGATGGAAGGAAGAAGTAAAAGAAAGGGAAGAAAGGAAGTTAGGGAAGGAAGGAAAGAAGAAGGGAAGAGAGGAAAGAAAAATAAAAAAGAAAAGGGAGAGATCTAAACAAAGTGCTCTGAGAAAATATAAGAGAATACACTCTTTTTCATCTGACAGTTGGGTTCTCCTACTCAGCACCAAGGCTATGCAGGATTTCAAAATTGACCAATCTTGGCTCCAACTCCCCCATTATAAGTATTCCTGTCATGACTATGAGCACTTTCCTTTCTTCCCTGCTCCAGTGTATACTTTTCCTAAATCCCACTTTCATGATAAAGATCAGAAGAAAAATTTATTCACACTAAGGTCCAAGTGATTGAAAACAGCTCTGAGAAAGACCTTGGCTTATCAAATAGGATGGGGAAGGATTCAGAGGTTTTTTTAAAAAAAACACTGTCACATATCCTAGGGCATAAATATTCCCTTCCTCCCTTGGTCAAAATTCTTTGCTCCTTTAAAAAAAAGTCAACTAAAACCATAGTTGACCTAATTTTTCAAATTCTGAAAGTTTTTTTAAATTGTCCCCAAATTCAAAGAATCATAGGCTTTAGGGCTGAAACAGACCTTAGAAGTGACCTATCCAGCTCACACACTTATCAAAACTGCCTTCAAATCCAACATTCCTTTAATCATACCAAGGTGCTGATCTTCCACCCATCAAGTGTCATAAAATTCTTCCTATATCACTTCTTTTCTTTCTTTTTCATTACCTCTGGAAGAAGACTTTGGGATTAAACAAAGTGTTGTCGTCAGACTAGGAGAGGTGAAACTTGTTATGGAATTACATTAATCTCTGGGTGAAAAATTGTTGGATGTGATTATTGATTGTCAAGGTCCCATAAGCTTAACACAAGCCAGTCCAAAAGAAGGGGAAAATGCTCAGGAGGTATTGTCAGCACCACGAAGTAGAAAGAACCCTGGCTCTGAAGTTAGATGTCCTGGATTTAAATCTCACCTGTGATGCTTAGGATCCATGTGACTTTGAGTAAATCACTTTTCTTTCTTGACTCAGTATTCTCATCTGCAAAATGATCAGACTGGACTATATAGACTTAGATATCCTTCCCTAGATCTATGATCTAATGTTTTCAAAGAGACACCTTGGAATTAGGAAGACCTGAGCTCAAATATGACTTCAGACACTTACCATCTGTAAGTGCTTTAGGCAAGTCACTTAACCTCTGTTTGCCTCAGTTTCTACATCTGTAAATGGGGATGATAACAGCATCTACCTTGCAGGATTGTTGTGAGGATTAAATGAGATGGTATTTGTAAAGCACTTGGCACATAGTAGATATTGTATAAGTACTTATTCCTTTCCATCTTCCCTTTTTACAGCTGTTATTGATTTCATGACAGAAAGGCATCATCACCTTGGTGTTCTCTGTTTCTAATATCTCAAAAACCTTACAACAGAGCCCACTTGATATGGGGAAATGGGAACATGGGAACAAAGGAAACCTCCCCAGAGCAGCCCTTCTGGGTCACATGTCAGAGATGAAAAGGACTTCAGAGGCTCTGCCTAGACAAGAATTCCTTCTAGAAGGGTCATGTGCAGTTTTTGCTTGAAGACCTTGAGGGAAGGGAAAGACGCTTCCTGATAAGATAGCCTCTTCCACTTCAGGACAGGTCTAATTGCTAGGATATTTTTTCTTAGGTCTTAAGTTTACTCTTGCTCTCTCCTTCGGTTTCCCAAACAAATGAGCTATGCCATCAAATTGTAAGGAAACAGTCTGGGAAACAACAGCTTGGAATTAGAACTTTCGATGTAATGTGTGCAGGTATGTGATGCAGTGATTTGAGCACCAGACTAAGTACCAGGAAGACTCATCTTCCTGAGTTCAAATCTGACCTCAGAAACGTATTAGCTATGTGACCCTAGGCAAGTCACTTAACCTATTTGCCTCAGTTTCCTCATCTGTAAAATGAACTAGAGAAGGAAATAGTAAACCATCTCAGTATCTTTGCCAAGAAAATCCCAAATGGGGTCATGAAGAATAAGAAGTGACTGAAAAACAACTGTACAACAATATACTGCTTACAGACAGCTTCCAAGTAGAACAGAGGCTGTATCCTGGTTTCATTTATTCATTCTCTCTCACTCTCTCTCTCTCTCTCTCTCTCTCTTTCTCTCTCTCTCTCTCTCCTGAACTCCAACCCTACATTCTGATCTTCCTAGTGGATGCTTAGACCTGTGTGTCCCACCAACATTGAAAAGTCAACAAAATGAGCTCATCACCTCTCCCTTTACTGCGTTCTAAAATCCTTCCCCGTTTCCTAACTTACCTTTTTCAGTTGAAGGCACCACCACTATCCCTGTCACCAGGAATCACAAACCTTGGAGATCTTCTTGACTCCTCTTACTCCCTCACCCCATCCCCATCTATCTCTTGCCAAATCCTGCCCATTCCACCACAATGGATTTCATGTCTATTCTCTTCTCTTAATTTGTGAAACAATTATAATATGGTGGCTAGAGTCCTGACTTTGGAGTCAGGAAGACTAGCTCAGATTCTTCTGATCCTCCATCTCTAAAAATAGAGATAACAGCAGTGACATCATGGGGTTGTTGTGAGGACCAAATGTCATTATGTATATAAATTGCTTTGCAAACTTCAAAGCATGCATTTCCTCACTCAGGCATTCCCTGTACCAGTGAAATCACATGTCCTGTCCCTGTCTCCATTCCTATTAGTTGCTGCCTTGATCACCACTTACCTGGATTGTCATAGCCTCCTAATGGCTCTCCCTGCCTCCAGTCTAGAATGGCAGAGGAGGCTTCCCCTTGGCAACCCTTCCTCCTCTCCTTCCTTTCTGACTCCTTGACTTCTCTGATTCTCCACTTTCTGCTTATTCTGTTGGCCAATCAGCTACTGTAGTTCTGATGTTTGGTATGAACCAGAGTTCTCTAAACCCAAGCTGGAAGCCCCAAGCTACCCATGCTCTAGCATGAACTAGTGATCCCTAGAGATCCGCAGGCCAGCTCTGACAACTTGTGACATGTCCATGTTCTTAAAACCTGCCAGGCCTGACATTTAGGACAGAAACTTTAAGAGCCTTGCATTGTGCAAGGCTCAGGTCCTTCCAATTTGCTCCAAATAATCTTGCCCATTTCTGAGTACTCCATCAGTCAAGTCACTAAGTCTCTCCAATTTCACTTCTGTTTGATGCAGAAGAATTGAACTAGGGAGGTTAGCTTGCTAAGCAAATGTCCAGAAACAACTAAAATTCTACACCCACCCTAGGATCTGGCTCACACGTAACCTCTTTTAGAAAGCCTTCCCTGATTATCCTGCCAGGAAATAATTTCTCCCTCCTTAGATCATTTGTGAAACTTTTTTTTAAACCTGCCCTATGTGTTTGTTCCCTCACTTCCATCCCGCAACATGGAACTGAAAGGACTTCAGAATTCAGAACTCTAGTTCAGGGGTTCTTAACCCAGGGTCCGTATTTTGATTATGATATAATTTTTCCTTTGTAATCCTATGTATTTCATTTTGTGCAGGCGTCTGTCAGATTCACCCAACTACCAGCCCATTGTACAAAAAAGGTAAAAAACATGACAAAATCTAACCCTCTTATTTGACAGCAGAGAAACCTGAGGCTTAGAGCAGGCGATAGTGACTTGCTAGGTCTTCTGACTCTCAAATCTATGCTTTTTACACTGTACTCTGTTACTTCCCTATTACATTCTACCATGGACTATAGTTATTTCTACCATCATCTTACCCCTCATTTTAGAATGAGGATTCCTTGAAGAACACAGTCTGTGTCGTATTTTTTTTTTAATCTAATTCCCTTCATCCTTTAGCACCAACACAGGACCCTGCTCATTCAGGGACTTAGGAAATGTTTGTTGAATTGACTGAATAATATCGACATTATTACAAGTGGTAATATTTAAACTGCCACTTCAGGCCATTTATCAGCATAACTTGAATTCAAATAGGTGGTATTATTCATTGTGACTCTTACTGAAGCTTTTCAACTATTTATTAATTTAAACTACAAGTTCTGAAGAATTTGTAGTTGAGAACAACTTGTTACCCAGTAATTTGTGTTAATATGTTCTCAAAGTGATAAAACATTATTTTTTTAAAAGAAGCTATTCCAGAAAAGAAACCTCCTGATCATTCTGTCAAATCTTCCATTCCCTTATCTGTCCCTAGTACAAATGGGCTACTCTGTTCCCTGAACATGACATATCTTGCACTCTCCCATCTCTGTACCTTTGCTCACAGTGTTCCCTAGACCTAGAATGCCCTCCTTTCCTCTCTTTATATATTGAATTTCTATCTACTTTTAAAGTCCAATTCAAAGACCGCACCCTCCAATAAGATTTCTCCAGTCCCCACCCACATTGGAAATTACCTTTCCCGATGAGAACCTCATATATCACTTGTTTCTGTACTTCCAAGATGCATTTATTATGTACCAGAGTTATCGGTTCATATGTCCTATTCTTCATGATAGTAGAGCTTAGGGTCATAGATCTTGAGCTAGGAGTTGTCTAGTCCAACCCCACTATTTTACAGATGAGGTAACTTGGGCCCAGAGTGGTTAATTGATATGTCCAAGTTTTCACAAGTGGCAGAACTGGAATTCAAACAGTACTGCTTAACTCTGGAATCAACCATATTTCCATTGTCCCATGATGCCTCCATGTAAGCTCCATGAGGCCAGTGTTTTCCCAGAACCTAGTAATCTACAAACAGGACTTAATATACATTCATCAAATTATTTAGTTGAATTGGGCATCTAAATTATTCTAATTTAGTAAGAGTTTTGCTACAACAATCATTTTGTTTTGTTTTTGATCAGCTCTACAGGTCCTGCTCCCAGTTGGTTTTCCTGGAGACCCATCTGAGGCTCTCCCATAAATGTGATTGACTTTCAATGGTTCTGTTAAGATTTCATTTTGATTCAGTCATTTCAGTTGTGAAACTTTAACACAAAGTGAGTATAATTTAGTCACTATTGTTCTGGTGGCCAGTATAACACAGAAAATCAATCTACCCCAAAACATTCTATCTAACCAAAGCCTTAGTGGTCCCATTCCTAGCACATTCTTAGATGCCCTGCTCCTCCCTTATCACTAGCATAAAAGCTTCTGGTAAGTGGTCCTCTATGTTAACAAGGACTCAAAATAGGCTAACTCTCCCACTTTTTAAGGGAGTCAGCCTTTCTCTTGGGATTTTAAGTATTCCATTAATTTCATGCTAATCAGTAGTAAATAGTGAATGAAGAGAAATCGGGGACCAAGGAAACTACCTTTCCCCAGGTCCTGTTTTACAGAAACAAAGAGTTTCTCCCTCTTCCTGAGCTGTTCAGAGGTAGACACATTGATAGATTTCTGATTCCCCTCCTTTCCTTTCCTCTGCCCGCCCTCTGGTGGAGCTATGTATGGGATGGCCCAAAATGGCTGGCTCTGGAAGGCAGAAAGAAAGGGGGCCAGTGAAGGGCCTGAATAATCCACAAGCTGGATACTTCATCTACAAATTGAAACCATGGTGTTGATTACACTCAAAGAAAATTGACCTTGTCTTCTTGCAGAGAAAGGGTGGCTGTTTGGAGAAAACCAAACCCTACCACTATAAATAGGAGCAGGATCACCTCTACTCTTCAGGATGGAGAGGGAGCAAGAGGCAGGTTTTCTTGAGGGAACTTTCCTCACCCTCACCTAAGTCCTGCACATGTATGAGCAGAAGAGGAAAGATGAAAAGAAGCTGGCATGGGGAGTAAGGAAAGATGAAAGACAAAAGAGAAAGGTGCTGCCTGATTTGGGGAAGGAGAGGTAAAGCCAAATTCTATGTCTAACAAGAAAGTGGGGTAGAATCCCTGAGTACTAGTTCTAATTCTTCCACTAAGTGTGACTTTGAGAAAATTACTTTCCCTTTCTGAGCCTAGTTTCCTCATCTGTAAACTGATTTCTAAGTTCCCTTCCATCTTTAACTTTGTGATTCAAGTTTCTAAGATTCCTTCGAGCTCTGAGGTTTTATGTTCTAAGGTTGCCTCTGATCCGGGGGATAATCGCCTGTCTAGTCTCAACCATTCTAGGGGTGGGGACAATGAATATACCCTACCTCAAGAGATCTCAACAGGCATTTGAGAATAAAACCTTAGGGATGGGGTGGGGCGGAATGCTGCCTTGTCTCCCAGGTTATTCCCCTGATTAATCATTGAAACCTAGGGTCAGCAAATGTGTCTGTGTGTGTGTGTGTGTGTGTGTGTGTGTGTGTGTGTAGTTCATATTCCTGAAGTGTGGCCGAGGGGAAAGTGACTGGAGGTGGAGCTAGCTGTCTCTGCAGGGAAATTGGCCCTCAGACCCCACCCCACCCCCAGATGCCAACAAGAGAAAACTCTTCCGAACCCTCCTCCCAAAAAAGCCCCTCTACCCGAGGTTTTTTGAAACAATTTCTATGTAAGGGGCTTTGAGGAATGGTCAGAAGAGAAGAGAGAGGCAGAGCTGCCTGGCTGACTGTACTAATGCAGTGCATTCGGTTTGAAAAGAATTCTTAATCTCCAGCTGGGAGAGAGGTGCCCTCCTCCAAGTGGAAGCAACTCCCGTGGATTTGCACCCCTCTCGAATGCTCAGTCTCGCACACTGCAAACCCCCAGCAACCTTCTCAGTTCACCCACTTCTTCCCTGCTGCCCTGCCTCCGATCTCTTGGTGGTCCCCGGAGAAGTAGTCCAGAGAGAAGACCACTGCCTGATGCAGCTCCCATGCAATCCATGACCGCCGCAATTCGTTGAGGCAGCGGTGCGTTAGCACCCAGGATCCCAGTAGGTCTTGGGGTCTTCCCTCACCTTGCCCAGCAGCAGAATGCGGACATGTCCGTGGCTGCCCCAGAGGAGACTCTATTTCTGTACTTGCCCTAGCTCGGGGAGAACCTCTAGGATCTCATAGGAGTTATTATGGGAAAGACGTCTTCCAGAATATGCTCCATTCCTTTTGCGGATGGGGATACTGAGGCCCAAAGAAAGAAATAGGACTTGACAAGGTCGCAAAGCTAGCCAGAATCAGGCCCTGGGCTTGAACCAAGGTCTTAAAACTCCAAGTCCACGATTTTCTGTCACCACCACCACCACCCCCACACCCAGATACCAATACTCCCCATGGTGGCTGGACCTGCTCATTTTGAGAAGCTGGTACCTGGGGCAAATAGCGGGGATAAATTGCTCGGGATGCCTTTCGGGACCAGCGTGCAAGTACTGGCTGGAACGGTTCTCTCAATCTGTCTCCCGCACACTCCTGCTCTCTGCTGCGTCCGGAGCGCACCACTTTATACATTTTGCTTACTAGCTCCATTGCTGGCTTTCCTAGCTAGAGAAAGGGACGGCACTGAGAGAGGCAAGTGGGGTGGCGAGAGAGGGGCCAGTGTCCACATTTCCGAATCTCAGAATGACCTGGAAAGAACCGTAAAAATCACCTAGGGTAGACTATTTGACAGTTGGGAAAACTGCGAATCATAAAGAGGGAGTCCAAGATTGCAAAGTCAATTGGTAGCGGAGCTGAATTTGAGCACCGTTTCTCTAACCCTGAGTTCTCCGCCAGTTCACCAGTTCCAGGTGAAAGTTCCTCTTACCCCCAGTTATTTACATTTTCACACACACACACACACACACACACACACACACACACACACACACACACACACACACACACACAAGACATCCCGGGAAACCTGTCTTTACTCAGTGTAGGCTCTCCCCGGGCGCTGCCTCCCCGCCCCGGCTGGACTGTAACCAAGTGTAGGAATACAAAGTTCAGACCCGGGGAGGCAGCTTGGCCCAGCCCGCGACGTTGAGGAGGAGGGAGGGTACCCCGTAGATTCCCCAGAGCAGACTCCAAAGCTGAGCACGCGGGCAGGAGAGGTTTGGGGAGCTGGGGAGAGGAATCTGTCCGCCCCACAGACTGAGGGAAAACTGGCACTCCAGACGAGAGGCTAGAGCGTACCCCCAGCTCCTCGGGACTGGACCTATTGAAGCTGCGGGCACCGGAGACCCGAGCCGTTGTGCTAACTTCGGCTCGGGGGATAATCGCCTGTCTCGTCTCCAGCTCTCGGCCAACAGCTACCCCTAGCGGAAAAGCGACCGTCCCGTTCCCCTCCGTGCCTCCCAGGGCGTTCCGAGCCTCCGCGAGAGAGCCAGGGTAATGAGGCGTGTGCTCTCCCTACTCCCTGCCCTCTCCAAACCCCGAGCTCTGCCCCTAAGCTATCCTGACGGGAGGCCACCGAGGAGCCCCGGCCCCAGCTGCCCAGGAACCCCACGTTTGGCTATCCCTCAGATTCCATACACTCTCCTGCCAGTCTCCCCACACCCGGAGCTGAAAGCAGATCGGAGCTGCTGCTCCTTGCGCGGACAGGCGGCGGGAGTTCGGGCTGCGTTAGCGAAGGTGTAGGTCGGGCTCCGAACTCGGAGATGGGCAGTGTTTGTGCTGCGGAACAGGATGAAGATGTGCGCATCTATAGAGTGGAAAGGGAGGGTACGAAGTGGGAAGCAAAGGGTGTGGGACAAGAAGGATTCGTTGTATGGGAACAGAGAGCAAGGTAATGTATTGTTAGTTTTAGAGGTGGAGAGTGAAGGATTGTGCGGGATGTGGGTGAATCGTGGTAGTCTGTGCGTTCTAGGAGCGAGACACAGGGTGTGGTGCGGAGTGGTGGACTTTGAATAAGAATGGGGATGGGAGAAGGTGGGGGAGTGCGTTGTTCCCGTAGCAAGGTTAGAGAGAGTAGTGGGTCCCAGAAGGGGAAGTCTGCCTGTCTCTGTCCCCTGCCTTACTGGGGAGACCCATCGGCCTGGGAGCCGCCTTGAGATGGCTAGCAGCTCTGTGCTCCCAGAGCAGCAGGCGTTGTGTTGGACGTGGAGTTAGCAAGGCTTTCTTCTGCTCCCATTCAACCCCTCCGGATCCCGCGACAGAGCCTACAAGGCTTCCGGAGGCAGGGAGAGCGCGCCTAGACGGAGAAAATTCTCAGAATTCCACTGAAAGCTAAAGGTACCTAGGGCGTCACTTGAGACGTCCCAGGCAGGTGGGCCTCGGAGTTCAGGTGGGAGAACATCCTGCCGTGGACGCCCCACCCAACCCTCTGAAAAACCTGAAACTTTAGAAAGGACGAGAGTTAGACGAGGATGGGGTTTGAATACGTCTGCCCTCCTGCCCTGAGGAAGATCTACTAGGGAGCTCAGCACAGAGAGAGCTCCCTATGTTACAGAGCCACGACCTCCCCCGACCCAGGGACTGAGTGGTTGAAGACCTGAGTTCAAGTCTCGACTTAGTCATTTCTCTCTCTCTAACTTTGAGAAAGTGCTTTCCCTTTTCTTGCCTCAGTTTCCCCTTCCCTCTTTCTAAATAAGATTGGTCTAGAAGACGTCTAAGGTCCCTTCCAGCTATAAGGTTTGGTAAGTTCGGTATCCCTTCCCCTTTCACCCTTCCCCGGCTCTCCCTGCTCCATGGCACGTCTCTAGCCCCTCGTTTGGTCCCTCTTTCCCCTCCTTGCCTGTTTATTTTTAGGTCATTGGCGGCTAGCTCTAGGTAATCCCCAGGCTGAAGTTCCAAGGGGGCGGGGCCCAACTGGGGGCGGAGTCGCCTTTTCTTTTAAACCCGCGACTATAAATCCAGTTTAAGGGGAAGCGGGATCTCAGATGAGCAGCCCGGACCCAAGTCGTCTAGGGGAGCGAGGGGGTGGGGCCCAGGGCGGCCGCGGCCGCAGCTGCCCAGCTGCGCCGCGGCTGGCCAGCAGGCTCCACTCCCTCCTGGTTCACACCTTGGGCTTTCTTACCCAGGTGGCCGCCTGCTGTTTCCTGGGCCCGAGATTCCTGGCCACAGCGGTGACGCTGTGGCTACTGGACTTCCTGTGCATCCGCAAGAAGGTGCTGATGAGACACCAGCGCGAAGGCGACGCTGAGGACCCCTGGAAGGCGGGCGGGGGCGGGGGCGGGGGTGGAAGAGAGGAGGAGGATGCGGCAGCTGTTATCTTGTCCCCTGGGCTACCCCCTGATGACCCGCCAATCTGGGTCTCTGACTCCAATCGGTTCTGCACTATAGAGTCGCTGAAGGCTGTCTGGCACGGGCAAAAGATGGACTTCTTCAAGACTGCCCACAAGGGCTCCCCAGCCCCCAATCCCGAGGTCATTCAGCTTGATGGACTTAAAAGACTGCGCATCCTAGACTTTGCGCGGGGCAGCCGGCCACTGGTCCTCAACTTCGGCAGCTGCACCTGACCCCCGTTCACGGCGCGGCTGCGCGCCTTCCAGCATCTCGCCTCCACCTTCCTAGACATCGCTGACTTCTTGCTCGTCTACATCGAAGAAGCCCACCCTTCCGACGGCTGGGTCACCTCAGATGCAGCCTACGACATCCCCAAGCACCAGTGCCTTCAGGACCGGCTGCGCGCCGCCCGGCTCTTGCAGGAGGGCGCACCGGGATGCTTGCTCGCGGTGGACACCATGGACAACGCGTCCAGTGCAGCCTACGGTGCCTACTCTGAGCGGCTCTATATCATCCAGGAGGCCCGAGTCATGTACCAAGGGGGACGAGGCCCCGAGGGCTACAAGATCTCAGAACTGAGACACTGGCTCGACCAGTACAAAGACCGCCTGCAGAGCCCACCGGCCTCCGTGGTCCTACCTGTGTAATTGACCGTTTCCAAAACAAAGAACCCCAAACAAACGTGCAATTGAAGGTTTTCAATCACAGAAAGTGACAGTTACACAAAAGAAGGGGGAAGGGAGAATTAGCCCATGGGGGGGTCCAGTGGGGGAAACACTTCTCTCTTCCCTCCTCCCCAAATTCCTTTTTTCTCTCCTTGGTTTTTTTCTCCACTTTGTTGACTGCAGTGCGAACATTGTATATGTTGCGCGTGTGCATGCGTGTGTAAACCTGTGTAACTCTGTGAGTGCCCGTTGTTTCCCGCAGAGAGAAGACACCCCAGTCACCTGGGACAACTCAACCTCTACGGGGCCAATCCTTGCTTGCCTGAGAAGAAGGAAGGAAAGAAGGAAGGAAGGAAGGAAGGAAGGAAGGAAGGAAGGAAGAGAGGGAGAGAGAGAGGGAGAGGGAGAGGGAGAGGGAGAGAGAGAGAGAGAGAGAGAGAGAGAGAGAGAGAGAGAGAGAGAGAGAGAGAAAGAATTAGAGTCCTAAATAAGTGTGAAGAATTGTACTGCCAAGTATCCCGATGTGTGACTCTGTAATCTCTGCTCGCTGGTTCGCTGGCCTGTGTGTGCGCGCACGCGTGTGATCCGATGTCTCTCGGTGTGTGACTTTTTAAAGGGGAGTCTGGGCTGACCCTGCTCCTCCCAGCCCACTTCTCTTCTTTGTTTCTACCAATTCCGTATTGCCCAGATTCTTTCTGTCTCGTAATCTCCCAAGGTGTGTGAATGTATGTTTGTGAAAGTGTGTATGCGGGTGGGGGGAGGGGGAAAAAGTCCGGAAGAAGAGGGGACTTGGCGGGGGAGGAGGGCTGGGTTGCGCGCGAAGGGAGTGTCTAGTTAGCTTTTTCTCATCCCGGTTCTGGCACTTCTTTGGTCCCTCTGGTAGTGACGACCTGTTTCGAATTGGTCCCAGACCAGGAAACCGTGTCTGATATTCTTAGCGACCTAGAAGTGCCCTAACCGCGAGAGAAAAATGAGTGTTTAACGTATTTATAAAAGTGGTTGGGAAAGCTAGGTTGGGGTTGGGGGTGGGAGGGCTCTCGGGTGGGTTTTGACAATCTTTGAATCTTGAACTGGGGCGGGAGAGGGAGGGTTCCTGGGCCAGGTTGGAGGGCTCTTGGGGCCGTTTGGGTGACCTTGAGTCTATCTGGCTTGGAGAACCTAGCTTGGGGAATGTAACGATTTTGGATCTTGAGTATAGGGGTAGTTACCCCGGTTTGAAGGAATACCTAGTTCTGATGTACTGTGGAAAGAAATCTTCATGCAATTCATCGGTCCCCTGCTCAGGGGTGAACGAGAGCAGGAATCTTGACCTTTGGTAGAAATAAGGGAGATCCCTGGTTTAAGCTCATTTGAATGGTGTACATTTGGAAAGATCTCAGATTTTATGTAATTTGGAGAAAAATCTCTGAAGTAAAGGGGAGACCAGGAATCCTCATTGTAATGGGAAATTTCTGGTTTGTAATAATTTGCATGGTCTGTATTTGAGGGAGATCTCAGGTTTAGTACTGTTAGCAAAGAACCTTCCCTTGGATGTAACTTGAGGGATTCCTGGCTAATGTACTTTAAATGATGAGAACTGGGGGAGAGTGTTTAGGAGCTTTTCTGCTTTGGTGTATCTTGAAGAAGAGATTCCTAGTTTAATATTACTTCCACGTGAAAGATTGGAGGGGTGCCCAGGTGTATGCGTTCTGGAAAGAATCTCCTGCACTGCTTTTGATGTGTTTGGGCTTCAGTCTGACACAACTGGATATGGGTGTGGGAAGAATCCATTATTTGATGTAACTTGGGGTTTAATCCCTAGTCTGAAATAGGTTGCATGGTATGGAGTTTGGGGGTGGGTTAGTTTGTAAAATGGGTGGATCTCTGATCTGAGTCTGAGGAATTTCTGGTCTGGGATAGTGGGACAATCTGTGGTTTTCCTGTGGAGGTATCCCTGATAGGATGTAGTTGGGGAAGAGGGAGCTCCAGTTTGATTGAGGAGATACCAGGTTTGGGATGGAGGTGAAGGGGAGACCTCAAACTGGCATCCTGTTTGTTTAGTTGTTCACTATTCAAACTTCTTTTCTGTACAAAAAAAATTAAAGATTTTGAATGAAATACCTTCCAATCTCCCTTAAGCTTCTTTTGTTCTCCTATCCTTTCTGAATTGTGTCAAGAAATAAAAACATATTTTTCTTCATTGTCCCCACAGAGACCTAGAGAAGAAAGTAGAGATAGGAAGGTGACTATGGAAAGATCAATCTTATCTTCCTGCCCTGAGAGGGAATCACAGATATTATAGGGGCAGAGACAGACTCCTTCTTGGAGAAGTATTCAAATTCTCCTTAAGCTGGTGCTCATCCCTGTCCCCCATACCAGGAATTCACACATCCAATTTTCCCAAGAGTCTTCCAAGGACCCTGTTTGGTGACTGAAAGGAAGGGAGGTTACAGAAGGAAACCCAACCTTCACCTTGATCTCCTAAAATGCTGATGAGCTGGTCCAGAGCTATTATTTGGAGATGTGTGTAAATCCTGATTCTTTTAGGCTATTCAAATGTAGGACAATTACCAGGCTCCCAGTTTACATAGCTTGGAGAAAAGGTGGGACAGGTGTCAGTTTTTTGTCTTCAGGTTTTCTGCTTTTAACTTCATTGGAGTTCAGTGTTACAGCATCTGCATGGATGTTCTGGGAATCACTGGACTCAGTAAGCAAATAGGAGAGAACCAAGAACCATCCGGAATGTTATCAGATCTAAAGCTTCAGAAAGCATTTGGAGAGAAGGGAGTGTTAAGGGAGGGAGAGAGATACGATAAAGGAAATTAGGAGCCTAGGAAAATGGGAGGAGGACGAAATAAAGGCAAAAGGGATGAAAAAACAATGTCATTGGGGAATAGAAAACAATTCCCACTTTACAGAGCAGAAGTTAAATGATGCTCTTATGGTCACACACAGCTAGTTGGGCTTCTAATCTAGGTCTTTCCTGATTCCAAATGTAATTCTCTTTCCACGACACCAAGGGGTGGGGGTGGGGGGGTGAGGAGGGGAGAGACAGTGCCTGAGACAAAGCAAAGAAAGAAGGGGGAGGGAGAGAGAGAGTTAGGGAATAGGAAACAAGGAGAATATGAGAAATATGATGGGAGGGACAAGGATGGGGAGATAGAGTAATTGGGTTTCTAGGAGTGGAGAATGGGAAAGAGAGGGATAGGAACTGGAGTTAGAAGATAGAATTTGTGATTTTGGAAACAGAATAAATGGGGGATATGGAAAATAATAGGATCAGGATTAGGGAGGAAAGGATGAGAGGAATTGGACATAAGAGCATAAATAAGGGGGTTAAGAGGGTTAGAGAAAGGATGGAATGAGGAAGGATGGGAGAAGGAAGTTTTGAGAAGAAAGAGAAAAAGGCTAGCTAGGAGGGTGGTTAATGAGGGGCTAAGAAGGGGGCAGTATGATACAGGGGAAAGAGAGCTGGGTTTGGAGTCAGAGGATCTAGGTTTGAATTCCAACTCTGCTACCTCTGTATGAACTTGGGCAAGTCATTTTTCTGGATCCATTAGAATCAATAACCTCTAAGGTCTCTTCCACTTCTAAGTCCTATGCATCTTTAGGTCCTTTATTCTTAAAAATGGGAATAAGGGAGATAGGGGAATAGAAGGAAGGGATGGCAACTGAGAGAGTTATGGAATAAAATGAATAGAGAAACATGAAGAAAGTTCTGCAAATGAGAAAACACACTGTCTTAGTGAATCCAGGGAGCAAGTGCATCTAATATTAGGGTAGGGTGCCTTGTGATCTTTGGGGATAGACACTGACAAGACCACAATATCTCTGCATTGTAAACTTTGAGGAACTTACCCTTTAGTTTAGAACTTGATGTTTTTTTTTTTGTTTTAAGAAAAGACTGGATCTCTGATTGTGTGGCTTGTGGTCATTTCTTCCCCCTCCTTTCCTTCTTTCCTAAACAACAATCCTACCGTCCCCAAACACAATCTTCCCTCCCTTACCCTCCCACCTCAGGCACACAGAGGAAGAAGTATAGTCTATAAAAGATTCTTTGAGCCCTCAAACTTTAACTTCCAAGGGGATCAGTTCCTTCCATTTATTAACCTCGGAGGACCTTTGCCCTTAACCCACGACTGGGAATTGCTATCTGTGACTCAAAGACAGCTGGATTGTTGTTCAGTTGTGTCCAACTCTCTGTGACCCCATTTGAGGTTTTCTTAGCAAAGATACTGAACCAGTTTGCCATTTCCTTCTCCAGATTAATTTACAGATGAGGAAACTGAGGTAAGCAGGGTTAAGTGACTGGAATAGGGTGGAACAACTAGTGTCTAGGGCCAGATTTGAACTCAGGAAAATGAGTCTCCCTTGCTCTAGGTTTTTCACTCTATCTGTTGCGCCACCTAGCTGTCTCAAACATAGTCTTCCCTATAATTGTGATCCTGACCCCAAGTACCCTCTGCCACTGTATCTAGATGATCCTCTCTCCTCTCTGCCCCCTGCCACTCACCCCAGGAACCAAATGTCATTTATTGGTGAGGTGGAAGAATTACAGATACATCAATAGTAAAGTTCAGGTGACCACAAAGGCAATTAAAACAAAGACACTAGTCTTTTAATGACAACCTTCTCGATAACTTCTATTCAGCTTTTTACCAGGGATCATGATTCTCACAGTCTCAAAACCTTCATCTCCTGAATGACCAAGAAAAAGAATGACCCCCTAAAGAAGCCCTCATCTGACACACACACATACACACACACACACCCCACTGCCCATCTAGGAGTGATCTAGGCAGCATCTTTAGTGGAATTCTGAGTTGCAATCCTAACTCACTTTAAGCCAGAGAGAGAGTCCTGATACTTGGAGAGATTTGGGTGTTCTTGCTGTATCTTCCTATGTATCCACTGAATCCCAGTCCAAAAAAAACTACTTTGATTCTAGGATGTGGCAGGGGAAAAGCATCCAAAACAAGTGAGGTGATCAATAAAATAAGAATTTAAATAGATGATCCCTAAAATCTCTATCGGTTCTAAATCCTGTGATAACTGTCTCACCTGAACAGAGCACACTCAACATGTTGTGTTAATCTCTGGATGCTGCATTTCCATGTAAGCTGTGGTCTAGGGTCCCTGAAGGATTCTGAGATTACATGAACTGAGTCCAATCACAGATACCAGGTCATTTTCTTTCTTTGGTTCATTGCCCCCAACTCTGAGTTTTACTCCGGGGAAATCTCAAAAATAAAAAGTGAAGTTTGTGTCTAGATTTCCCCTAAATGTGTATAACAGAGTCACCACTTTCCACATAGTCATGTAGTATACAATATAGTTACTGGATATGGGACTGTCTTTATTTTATACCTTGGAAAAAATTCATAATATGCAAAAGGCTTACAGCAACCCAATAGTAGATAACACAACATAAAAATGCTCAAAGAACCTATCAGTTCTTCCTTTAAGAGAACTGAACTTGGGATTGCTATCAGGACAACGCTTTGTCAGTCCACTGAGTTCTTTCCCATCAATTCTTACATTGTTTTCCCATAATTGGTACTCCATGTGATTTAGAATATCACCAGAATGTTAAGCATACTTTGGGGGTAGCCAAACAAGCCAACCCCTACCCATCAGACCCATGTTTTCTGATTAACTCATTGGTTTTGCTTTCCAAGTAGGGTGCTAGAATAATGCAGATTTTCCTCTTTTTCTAAGGAGAATATTGCTTAAGGAACTCTCTACAAGAGCTGGGCTCCATAAACATCGTCCATGAACGACCTATGGTGAGCAACATGCAAGTATATGTTGACAGTGACCATGTGCTTCCTCTATAAGCCACTATTACTGCCCAAGGTTGTGGGGATTAAAAGAGGTGGAAATCTCCTCTGTCCTTGCTGTATTCCAAAAGCTCTATCTCCTCTCCCTCTCTCCCTCCCTCTCTCTCTCCCTCTCTCTCTCTCTCTCTCTCTCTCTCTCTCTCTCTCTCTCTCTCTCTCTGTCTATCTCTCTCTCTCTCACACACACAATGACAAAGAAAGTCTGAGAGAGATAGAGACAGAGACAGTAACAGGAGACAAGAGTCTGAGAGGGAGGGAAGGAGAGAGGGAGACAATCAAACTGGGTTTTATGATTTACTTTTATAGGCCATACAAGGATGGGCTCCTGAGAGCCAATTATGAGAAACAGTATTAGTTTCTGAAACCAAATCAGTATGATACCAGGGGGCATGTCTACATTCTATGAGGCACTGTGACCCTTAGGTCATCTTAAAACAATACTCTCCTTCCCTCAGGAGGACTAAGGAACATCACATATTGATCAGTGACAACCCTGATGGCTTTTCTCCTCTTCCTCTCACCTTACATTAAGTAAGGCATTGACTAACTAAGGTTCATTCAAAAGAGAGTGTCCAGGATGCTGAGGGGACTAAAGGTGATGCTATTTGAAGATGTATAAATGTTTAACCTACTAAGGATGCGATTATTTGAAAGGTCTATCAGTCAACAATAGTCAATAAATACATACTAAGTACCTACTATGTTCCAGTTACTGTGCTAAGAGCTAGGGATACAAATATGAAAAAGAAAAGCAGACCTTGCCTTCAAGGAACTTATACTCTAAGGAGGGAAGATAACACAGGAAGGAAACGGAAAAGTGGGAGGAGAAGCTACCTTCTCCTGAGGCACTGGGGGAGTCTGGAATCCAGTCCAAAGGAAACAAAGAGGTGGCTGTCCTGGGAGTCCTTTTTACATAGGGGCTCCATCCTCCAGACTTCCAATCAAACAGACCTAAGGTAGTGAGGATACTGATGAAGTGTGAATACCAAAACTAAGGCAATCTTGAAGGCTGTCATGTCTACATGACAGAGAGACATGACAGAGAGATTAAAGTTACTCAATTTGGCCTCATGGAGCCACTAGGTGTCACAAATGTTCTGGACCAGGAGTCAGGAAGACCTGAATTCAAATCTAACCTCAGACGTTTACTATCTGTGTGACCTGGGCAAATCACTTTAACTGAATTTGTCTGTTTCTTCATTTGTAAAATGAGCTGGAGAAGGAAATGGCAAACCACTCCAGTATTTTAGCCAAGAAAACCCCAACTGGGGTCACAAAGACCCAGACATGATTGAACAACAACAAACTTGGTCTCATGGGGCAGAACTGCTGGCAAAGAGTGGAAGTTTATGGATTTCTTTGATGTAAGAAAACACTTCCTAGATTAGAACAAAACTTCCTAATTAGAACTATCCAAAGTGTTATGACTTCATCAGGTGAGTTCCCCTTCACTGGAGGTTTTCGAGAAAAGTATGGATAATCAATGGTTGGGAATACTGTAGAATGATTCCTATTCAGATATAGGCTGACTTCTGAAGTCCTTTATAGTCCAGATTCTATGGGTCTAAATAAACTGATTCTCTACCCCCCAGGGTCTTCTGTATTACTGAGGCTATAAGGTTGAAAACTCCCTTCCCCTGGAATGTAGCCTCAGATAAAGGGTACCACTTTTTCTAGCTTCTAGAAGCTTCTACTGAGTCTTGATGATTTAGTAGAGTTAGAACTCAGGGCACTGTAGATATATTCTAAAGATCTTGATATGATTTGGGCTACACGCTGCTTCATTTCTATGCGAAATTCTCAAGCACCCTGAGGAGAGATCTAGAAAGCTTGATATCAGTCAGTTGTCTTCACCTTCACCATCTTAGAGGTTCAGGTTCAGGTTCAGTTCACAGACTTATGGAATGTCAGAACATATGTGAGGTTAAACCTGAAGGGAACCTTAAAATCATTCAATGTAGAATGTCAAAGCTGCAAGGGATCTTAAAGTCATAGAACATAGAATTTCAGAGCCAGAAAAAGTCTTGGAATCCTAGAATTTTTTTCTTGCTTTTATTTTCATTTTTGTTTCCAAATTCTCTGTCTCCTTCCATGCATTCTCCCATCTATTAAGACAAGAGCTATGATACGTATTAGACATATGACATCATGCAAATCGTATTTCTATATTCACTTTGAATTGCTGTGGATCATTGTCTTCACTAGAGTGACTACGTCTTCACTAGAGTGACTACATCTTTCACAGCTGAACATCCTTGCAATTGCTATTGATTGCTGTGTACAAAGTTCTCACTTCACTGTGCATCAGTTGATATGAGTCTTCTCAGATTTTTATGACACCATCCCCTTCGTTGTTTCTTATAGCACAATAGTAAAATTATAGAATTTCTTGTCAGAGCTGCAAGGAATTTGAGAACACATAACATCAGAGATATAAGGTCCCTCAGAATCATAGAACATTAGAGCTAGAAAGAAATTGAGAGACCCCCTTAGTCTAACCTTTTTATTTTACTGCAGAGAAAATCAAAGATAGGAGAAGGGGAGTATTTTTCAAAGGTCAGAGAGCAGGAGAATAAGTGACAGATCCAGGACTAGTAGGATCCAGGATTCCTGACTCCCAGTACAAGGGTCATCCCCCAGCAACATCTCTGTTCTATAATCATCAGTCACTTTTGATATCTGTTCTGGCAACGGTGACATCAAATCTCTCTGCATTCAAATTCAACTCAATTCACTATGTGAAAAACATAGTCTTAGGTAGAAATATCTCTGCCCTCAAGGAGTTTTCATCTGGACATTGGGCAACAGGTAAACATAGATGTAATGTCACATAGGGAGTCAAAGGAGTAAAGGAAAGAACAGACATAATGTTCTAGGAATATTTGGAGATGGAGAGAACACTAATGGCTAGAGGGATCAGAGTGTCCTTCCTGAAGGAGAGGATAGCTAAGTTGAACCTTGAAGGAAAATAAGGATTCCAAAAGAGATAAGAAAGGAGTTCATTCCTTCTATAAGAGACAGCTTATGCAAATATTCAGAGGCAAGAATGACATATAACATTCAAGAAACCACTAGTTTAGGTAGTACACAAAGGAAAATAGTGTGAAATGAGGGGAGAGAGATCCTGGAATCATGTAGTATAAATGAGAGCTAATTAGTTAGTACCAAAACTAGGATGATAGCAACTGATTGAATATAGAAGGTAAGGGAGGAGAAAGAGGGTTTGAATATCTCTGAGATTTCCATTATGGGGGCCTGAGAGCATGATAATACCTTAAAAAAAAACAACAGGAATATGAAAACATACTTTACAAAAGAGGAAACAAATTGGCAAGCATTACTTACAAAGGCAGCACGGTGGATCAAGGGTTGGGTTTGGAGTCAGGAAGACCTGAATGCAAATTCTGCCTCAGATATTTAATTAGTTGTATGACCCTGGGCAAATCAAAATGTCTCTCAGTCTTAATTTCCTCATCTGTAAAATGGGAATAATAACATTATTTACCTAGCAGTTGTTATGAGGATCAAATGAAATAGTACATAGAGTACATTGCAAACCTTAAAGTGCTATATAAATGGTAGTTGTTACTATTACTACTAAAAAAAACTCAACACTGGCAGGGTTACAGAGACTCGGTTGCTAAGATACACTTGTGATGAAATTACAAACTAGCACGATCTTTTTGGAAAGTCATTTGGAAGAAGGAAGCAAAAGTTACAAAAATAGTTATACCCTTTAGCCCTTTAATGTAATTATAGGAAATAAACCCTGAGTGTGTTATCATAAAGAACAAAGTGAGGGCAGTAGCTATCTTTTTCAAATTTTTTATAGCATCATTATTTGTAATTATAGAAATCTAAAAGCAATTTAAATGCTCAGTAATAAAAAAAAGGGCTAGATCAATTGTGATGCATGAATGCAATGGGATAGTTTGATTTAGTTAAGACCCACAAATACAAGGAATGCAAGGAAATCTGAAAAGACATTTGTAATAGAATACAGAGGGAGAGAGAGTCAGAACCATAAGAATAGAGTACATACTAATTACAACCATTTTTTTTTTAAAGTAAATGAGGATGAATAGACAAAGAAACCTAAGCAAAATCCTTAGAGGAATTGGTTGAAAAGTGATGATATATTAAATATCGAAATTCATTTTTACATGTAAATAGTTGTCAAGAAGTCTATTCAATTGTATTGACTGATTTCAATACTAAGCTCACAATAAATCTTTTTTTTTTTTAAGAGAAGTTCAGAGGAAGAGTGGTTGTAGAGGGAAAATGATTTCAACTTTGAACATGGAGGTGCCAAGGGGCTGTCCAAATGGAAATGTCCAGCAGAAGCTGGAGATGTGGGAGGGGAACTTAGTAGAGAGATTACTGCTGAACAAAGAGAACTGGGAATCATATGCAAAGAGATGATAATTGAACCCACAGGAGCAGATGAGATCATAAAATGCCTACTTTTCAACTCCAACCTGCAACTGGCTTTCCAAGGAGTCAGGAGATCAAACTTCCCTAAGGGCAGTCTTCAATTTGGAAGAGAATAAATAACATGCAATTTAGCAGCTGTAATTGGAGAACAGAAGGAAGAAGGCAAAGTTGAAAGCTGGTCCCCAGAAGATAAGTTCTTCATTAGAAGAGGATCTTGTTCCCACAGCAGCCCTGGCTTTCCCTGGAGCCCAAACCTATGATGCCCCATCTTTTAGTTTCAAAGAATCATAGAATATTTTTTTAGCTTGTAGGGATTTTGGAGATCATGTGATCCAATGTTCATTTTACTAGGGAAATTGAAGCACAGAGAAGGGGGGGGGACTCACCCAAGATCATACAGTTAAGAGAATGAGAGCAGTAGTGACTGAAGAAGATACAAGAGAAATGACAAATTAGGAGAGAAATGAAAAAAAATGAGTTTTTAAAAACCCTTTGTTTGGATAGCAGGAAATGTAAAAAAATAAATAAATAAAGAGCTTTCACTTAAAAAATACATATACATTTTAATATGGAAATTTTGTATAGTTACATTCTAATGTATAGTGAATGCACTTTTTTTTCGTTTCCAAAAAAGTGTCTTTAGAAAATAGTAACTGGCATTTGTAAAGCATTTTAAAGTTTGCAAAGCCTTTTTCATCTATTCTTTCATTTCAGCCTTACCATAACCTTGAGGAAAGTTGTAGTAAGTATTAATATTCTCATTTTACTGAAGAAACTGAGACTGGTGTCAGAAGCATTATGTATTTTACAGCATAATTGTCACCACTGCCTAATCATAGCACCCTGGGTGTTGGAACTTTTTTTTTGTCCAAAAATTGGTTTATAACATTCCATCGCATAATCATTGTGATGGGGTACAGTCTCTGTGAACCCCCTTGAGCTCTCCTTCTCACTTGATCTGGTGTTTCCCAGGGCCATAATCCTTTCAATATGGCTCCGTCCAGTTGCCCAGACTATTTCCCACCCTTGATCCTATCAAAATATCTATGCCCAAATCTTAAACCAGCCTAGACCCTCATTGTCTGTTCCCATCAAGACTCTCCCTAAACTCTCCTCTAGTTACCCTAGAGTACTTGGCCACCCCTAGATCCTTCCCACAGTCTTTCTGCATATAAGTTCCATCTTGTCTCCAACAAGGTGCTCAGATTCAATCCAGCTCGCATTCAATCTAGCTCAGATTCTATCTGACCCACTTGTCAATACAAGCATCACAAATGCTTAGGTTCCTTAAGAGTCTGCCCAGTATGGCAAATTTTTAATAACTTCTGTTTTACTTTGGCCAAAAGAAAGTTTGAGTTGAGTTCATTCTAGCAGGACCCAGCCTGTCAGTATTTCGGGGTTCTGAGTACTCCAAACCTCAAAGTTGCATGGTGTAATTCTGTTCCTCATGCCACTTAAAAGACAAACAGAGCAGCAATGTATTTACCAGTGGCATATGGATGCACAACTCTCTGGCATTGTGAACTGGGAGCCTAGAATTCTCAAGGATTGTTGGTATTCAATTTTAGTGCACATTCATGAGTACTCAGTGCATTCTAATCTTGCACCACAGACAGTTTAGTAGTAGATGCTTTTAAGTAATACTGGCACAATTTTAAAGATTCACATAATAGTCACACCCCTATTTTTTGTAAACAAAAAAAAAAAAAAGAAAAGAAAAGAAAAGAAATTTGGCCTAAGATCTGAGGTTGGTTATGTGGTGAATTACACAATTTGAACTCTGATTTTCAATTTTTATTCAATAAAGTGCAATGTAAAACAAAGTCCCATTTAAAACTCCTCTCTCTTTCTCTACATATTTACATATATATGTAGATGTGGTATTATTACTAATGCTCATGTTTAGACCACGATAATCCATGTTTGCATCATGTAAAAAGAGATATTCTTTATGCAAAAAATTGTCCACAAGAGCTATGCTAATGGAAAAGGAAGGAAGGAAGGGAGGAAAGAAGGGAAGGAGGAAAGGAGGGAGGGAGGAAGGGAAGAAATTTAAGCGCTTACTGTGTGTCAGACTCTGTGCTAAGCACTAGGGATACAAACACCGGAAAGCAAGACCATCCCTGCCCTCAAGGAGCTTATGTTCTAATGGAAGAAGACAGAACACAAAGGGGAGTTGGAAAGGGGCAGGGGAGCAGCAAGGTGTAGAAATGGTGTCTGGTTCAAAATTTCATCTATCAGAACCCAGGATACTTCCATAGGCAGAGTCCAAGGTTCTAGTGGCATAAGAGAGAAGAGGAGGATGAGCTTAAGTCCAGGAGACATGGTTTGTAATGGTGTCTTTCTATTCAACTACATAAATTTTAAGCATTTTGGACTTCAGCTAGCCAATCCCTGTATTCAAAGACCAATCAGTTTTAGAGCTGAATAGAACTTTAGAGATCTAATTCAACCTTCTCTTTTTATCTGAGGTCCTGGGATAAGTGACCTACCCAAGGTCACACTGATAGTACCAGAGTCAGGATTCACACTCAGTTCTATTCACTCCAAATTCAGTACTCTTTCCAATGCATCATGCTGCCTCATTTCCATCTTTTAAGGCTAAACCCAGTTCTTACCTCTGCTGAGCTCCAGTGCAATGTCTCCATAGATTTCAGGTTTCCTCATCAATTTCCATCTCTCCAATACCACTCTGATCAAAACTGAACTATGATGGGCCCCCTTCCACTAGAACCTTCTTTCAGTCAGGTTTACTGAAGAGCAAGAAACTTGATGCAAACGGACTACATTTATAGTGCTACAGAATCCAGATACAAGCTCTTATTTCCATTGTCCTTTGCCTTACCAATCACTTCTGGAGTACTGTGACTAGGTGGGACGTTGACAAGCTGGAACGTATCCCAAGAGGTTTAAATTGGATAGGAAGAGGTCTACCATACTCCTATCTTTCAAGACTCCCTAGTATTTCCCTCTTCAATTCAAATTCCACATCTGCTGAACCCTAGGCAATGCCTCATGGAGACATAGCTTCCCTTGCTATAGAAGGATCATTTGAAGGGATTGGGAATACTTAGCCTGGAAAAGGGAAAATTTAAGAGAAACTCAGTAGCTATCTTCAAATACATGAAAGACTGCAATGGAGGAAAGGGTACACATCAACTTATTCTGTATGAGGTCAGAGTACAAAATTTTTGAGTTATATTTGAGCAGCTAGATGAAGACTCAACTCCCTGTGTTCAAATTTGGCCTCGGAAACTTACTAGCTGTGTGACACTGGGCAAGTCATATAACCTGTTTACCCCAGTTTCCTGTAAAATGAGCTGGAGAAAGAAATGGCAAACCACTTCAGTATTCTTGCCAAGAAAGTCCCAAATGGGGTCACAAAGAGTCAGACACAACTGAAATGACTGAACAACAGATAGGAATATGGGCTCTCAATATAAAGAAGAATTTCTAACAGAAAGCAGAGCTTTCAATTCAATGAACATTTATTAACCCTATGCCGAAATCTGTGCTAGAAGACTTCCCAAAATTAAGACACTGGTCTTGTCCGGAGGGAATTCATAGCCCAATAAGGAAATTTACAATATAATCCATGAGAAACGCATGAGAAGTGTAAACAAACTGCTAAATAAGACTGTTTCTAAATGAGTGCCCCAGGGATTTTCCTTTGGCTCTTTTCTATTTCTCATTTTCATCAATGACTGCGATATACACAGAGATGGTGCAGTTTTCACGTTTGTAAATAACATGAAGATGTCAGTGAAACCTACAAGGTTGAATCGCAGCATTTTTTAATGAATCACAAGATTTTTAAAGATTTAATAGGCTAAAACATGAATCGTCCCTAATAAGATGAAATTTAATAAAGGTAAATATGAAGTCCTGTGCTTTTGCTTGGGGGTTGGAGGAGAAACTGCACTAGAATAGGCAACAGTTCATGTAGGAAAAGATCTGAGAGTTTTAGTGAACAGAAAGCTCAAAATGAGTTACTAATGTTACCTGGTGTCCAAAAAAATCCTAAATGAATTTTAGACTGCATAAATAGAGGCGTTGCGGTTTCATGGTGTGTTGTGGGGGTCATCATCTCAAGGAGTTCAGTCAGACTACCTCTAATCCAAGTATAGATAGACATTTATTGGAATGACGCCTCCAACAGACTGAGTTCCAAGAGGAACCAGCAAGTTAGTAAGACAGGACAGGCAACTTTATAATATGATGATGCGGATTACACAACAGAAATTATGAAAATTAAAAAGACAGGAGGGGGTTTGTTAAAGGATTAGATAATGGAGAGGCATCCCTTCTATGGTTCAATCATCCTGGTCATGCTGCTTTCTGATTGGCCAGCTATTGTGGTCCTGTCTGGTCAAGATGGATAGTTGGGTATTGTGGTCCTATCTTGGGCTAGATGGATGATGTGATTGTGGTTGAGTGCAAAGACACACCTGTTCAAATATGTGAATTGGAGCTAGGGACAGTGGCTTTGTTGAATCTGGGGGCAGCTTTATTAGGATTCCATCAGAAGTATAGTGTCTAAAATAAATTTAGGGATAACTCCAATGTTTCCTAATTGAGGCATTTAAATATTTCTGTGGATAGAGCACTGGGCCTGGACTCAGGAAGACCTGAGTTCAAATCTACCCTCAGATACTTACTAGTTGTATGACCCTGGACAAGTCATTTCACCTCTGTTTGCCTTTGATTCCTCAACTATAAAATGGGAATAAAAATACTGTCTACCTCCCAGGGTTGTTGTAGGGGTTAACTGAGGTAATATTTGTAATGCCCTCGGTACAATACATGGAAAATAGTAGCAGTTAATAAATGCTTGTTTCTTCTCTTTCTTCCTCCCTTGTTTTCTCTCTTGCTTTCTTTCTCCCTCTCTCCATTCCTCTCTTTCCACCTTCATTTCTTCCTTCTCTGACTGGTTATACCCTGTCTGAAGTATTCTTTTCATTCTTGGGTATCATATTTGAGGAAGGACATTGAAAAGCTAGAGCAGGGGTTGCAGCCTTGAGGTCACATGTGGCCTCCCAGGTCCTCAAGTGCAGAGGGCCTAGAGGGCCACATGTGGCCTCGAGGTCACAGGTTCCCATCTGAGCTAGAGTATTTTCTGAGAAGGATGACAAGGATTATAACACGATTGGAACTATGTCATATAATTATCAATTGAAGAATCAGTTAATGAAAAAGAAAACTGAGGAAGAAGCATGTCTTCCTAGGACTATCACATAGCACATGGATTAGACTTCATAGTCTCAGAGGAAGGAGCTAGGAGCAATAGGGAGGAATGGGACCATAGGCAATCCATTTAACCATACTGAGCCTCTGTTTTCTCACTTGTAAAATGGAAAGGTTAGATGAGATGGCCTCAGATACCTCTTAAAGTCCAGCATCCATGATCCTATGAGCCTATAGGTAATAGAAAAAACAAATTTTGACTAGATGTAAGAAAACACTTCCCAACAATTAAACTTGTACAAAAGTGGGATGAGCAGTCTTAGGAAGTCATGAATTCCCTGTCACTGGAGGTCTTCAAATTGTTGTCATTGGTGGTAGAGGTGGTTGTTTGCCCTTCATGCTTGAAGAGGACCAAAATGAATACCATCCTGATGTCAGGGTCAGTGTACAGTGTATCTGAGACTGTGGCTGATCAGACCAATATGAGTTCACAAGGCTCTACCAGAGGTCAGGCACAAATGGTGCATATGAGCATTTGGGAGGGAGATGTTTCTAAGAGATAAAATGAGCCTTATGGTCTTATGTAAATTGTTGGATCTGGGGCAATGGCTAGCTAGGGGAAGTGGCTCCACTGAGTCTGGGGGCAGCTTTATTAGAATTCCATCAGAAGGATCTCATCTAGAATAAATTCGAGGGTAGCCCCAAAGTTCCTTGGTTGAGGGAATATCTCCCCCAGGGATATTGCACAAGGGATTCCCATTCAGTTACAAATTGGTTTAAATAACCTCTGACACTCCCTGCAATTCTGTGATTCTTTTGCATTAAACTTGGTTTCAGATCTGTTTAATTTGAGGGGTTGGTTGGGGGTGAGAGAGAGACATTTTGGTAGACATGACCTGTAGGCAATTGGAGTTTTTGTCTAGGTTTTGAAAAAGAGGTGAGAGGTGGAAATAATATTTGGGGGAATAATTTATGTTAAAGATGACAGTTAAAGTCACAGTAAGGAAAAGGAGTATAGAGAGAAGGCCAAAGGCAAAACATTCAGCAATGAAAATAGGAATAAAAACTAATGGAGGAGCTAGAAAAAGTCAAATTAAAGAAATAGGAGAAAAACCAGGAGAATATGGTAGTTCCAAAGCCAAATCAAGGTGCTTGGGGAAATTGGAAGGGAATGTTTAGATAGAATGATTCTGCCTGGCAAAACATAGGGGGAGATGAATAGGAAAGAGATAGGACACCTAGGAAAGTCCCTCTAAAACTGCTTTCCCATTGGGCAACCTCTGAATAATGTAATACTTTCATTATTATCTGAATAATTATAGTATCTAACGTTTATATAACATTTACTATGTCAGGCATTGACAATTATAGTTTATTACAGTTATTTATTATAAATTACAGTTACTTCATTTGATCTTTTTAACTACCCTGAGAGGTAGATGCTATTACTATCCCCATTTTACAGATAAAGACACTGAGGCAAACAGAGGTTAAGTGACTTGCCAGGGTCACTCAGCTATAAGTATCTGAGGCTGGATTTGAACTTAGGTCTTCCTGACTCCAATTCTAGCACTCTATCCACTGTATCATCTAGCTGCCTCATCAATCAATCAGGTGGTGAGAGGACAGTGTACAGTAGAGGAGTGGAGGTGGTGGTGGAAACTTCAGGTCCCACTTGTATTGAACAAACCCTAGAGGAGGCAGAGAAGAGAAAAGTTGGCAGGGGAAGAGTCCTGCCAACTCGTGGTAGGGAGAGGGCCTGGTATAGTCAAATTGGGCAAGTGAGTGTCTCTCAGAACAAGTCAAAGGGAGAAGAAGGGGGAATTCCACTGAGTAACCACAAGAAGAAAGTCAATGGTGGATGTAGGTCTTCCTGGAAAAAGGTAGGATTTCTGAGAGAGGGCCAGCCCAGGGAAGAGGCAAAGGAGGGAGGAGAGAGAGAGGATGTCCACAGTACATGGGGAACTCCAAAGAGAAGAGGCTCATGATAGCAGGGAAACAATGGGGTGGCATCATGCTGGAGGTTGCAAAGGACCTTGGAGCAGTGGAAAGGATGTTAGATCTGGAGTCACCGCCCATGTGACCTTGAAAAAAGTCACATAGCCTCTCTGGGCCTCAGTTTCCCCATACACACACACACACACACACACACACACACACACACACACACATACACGGTAGAGGATTGAACCAGAGCCCATTACGGAGCATACATGTGGATGGGTCTGCAGGGTTCATCCCATGGAACTCATACTGCCCTTTAACCAGGGATACAAGTTCTGACCAGGGCACTTTCCCATCCCTGGCAATTTGTGTTTACATGTGTTCTCTTGCTGAAGAATGTGTATAACCAAAAGCCCTTGACAAGCTTTCTGGGCCCTGGGATGGGAGGTAAGGGGATAGGGCAGAAGTATTGTGATTAAAACAATTGGCCCTTAAGCAAAAGGGAGCCTCCCACTCAATAGACATAAAAAGAAGAGATTCTGCTCCCCACCCCACCCCATTGATTAAGGTTGGGGAAGGAGGGAGGAGAAAATATGCTTCCTCTTCACCCCAAAGGGCAGGAGTTTATCTAGGGTAAGTCTGAGACTCAATCCCAAGGGGCCTGGCTGCCTCTTCAGCTTTGTGCTTCCTTCCCAGAGCACAGATGAACATATACAATCCTGAGATGGAGATCTACCTATCTATCTCTTTGTAGATTATATGTCTATCCATCTATATCTATCGATATACACACATATATAGAGATACATAGATCTATATAGACATATTTAAATATATCTATGCCATCTATATCTATCTCTATATATAGATAGATATATCTCTATCTCTATATACATATACATGCATATATGTATATAATCTATGTCTATATATCTATATTTATCTATATATCTCTATATTTGTATCTAGATAGGTAGATATTTGGACAGACAGACAGATAGATACACAGAGAGATACCTAGCTTTGATAGCAACCTCATGAGTTTAAGAGGTTGGGAGCTCCTGGATCCATTTCCTGGTTACCCAACAAGAAGGGATCTCCATGATTTCTCAGAGAAGAGAAAGATCACTGCCAGGAGGATACAACAGATTGAAAGTCCAAGTCTAGAGATCTCAACTTGTAAGTTGCACAGATAACATAGGTCAGAGGTGAAAAAAAATACCTCTTCACCAGTCCCACTTAGTGCTTTGTGTTTTAACATTTCAAGTATCAGCCTATAGGGAAGATATAATAGGAGTGATGACTTAATGATTCATGCTTTAAGTTTTTGTCACTGCTTATTTATGGGTCTTACATTTTAAGCATTTCTTTGAGGTAGAGGAAAGCTGCCTTGTACCTGATCCTCTTTGGATACTGAGTATCTTCTCTGTTATTATGCATCAAGGAGGAGGAATGAGGAACCTTAACTCTACCTCATCTTCTCTGTGAAGGAGGATGCTAAGTCATCTG
This sequence comes from Potorous gilbertii, assembly GCA_028658325.1. NCBI lineage: Eukaryota > Metazoa > Chordata > Mammalia > Diprotodontia > Potoroidae > Potorous > Potorous gilbertii. The sequence goes on from CM053769.1 coordinate 408,691,008, forward strand.
ATGTAAATGTGGAGGAAGGGGAATGCAGCCGGGACTTTGAAGGGGAAAACAAGATGAGGAGTCAGTAAAGGGAGGGTAGATGAGCCATCAGGTTGCAGTGAGAGCACCTTAGCCTTTTCTCGAGAGAAGCAAAGAAAATATTACTTCCATTTTTTTCAGGGAGACAAATAGAAGTCCAGTAAGGGTAATTTGTTCAAGGTCCCATAGGAAGCCAGTGATAGAACAAGGGCCAGACCCAGGTTTCCTGATTCACATGTCTTCCTAGTCTCTGGGGACATAAAAATACCTGGGCAAGTGTCCCCTTAGCCCCTATAAACATGCCAAACTCAGTAGCAAATAGAAAACTCACAGAGCTGATCTTAGGAAAGAGAGCTCAGCGCCCCCATCCCAATCTACCATAGCCTTTGAAACAATATTTTGTTGATATCTTTTATTTTTACATCACCCATGTTCTCCAGTGTATCCTTCCTTCTCTGGTTTTACCATATCCTAGCGATGTGATCTTAGATAATTCCTTTACTTCTCTCCAGTGAGGAGGAACATTCGTGGTCTGCCTTCCCAGAGCTGGCTTGAGAATCTAAACAGAGTAAATGAGCAAGGCTTTGGAAACTGCCTCCCAAATGTTGGGTGTTCTTATTCTGCTGATATAAGAGGAACTCCTCAGCACTACTCAACAACCCTGCAAGAGGCCCAGGGTCAGATAGTGACTGGGTTTGCTAATCAAGGTTCTCCTTGTTTACCTCCTTTATCTGCTTCTAGAGAGTCTGAGGATGACCGACCTTTGTCCCCAGCAGTTCTGCTCTTACCCAGTAAGCCTGCCCTCTGTACCAGCCCTGCTATTTTTCCCCCTTCTTTTTGTGGCTAGGGTAGGAAGGGCTTGGCAGACCTTTACTGGGAAATGTACATATTTTTTTTCTTTTTCTTTTAAATAGTGTTTTATCTTTTCCAAAAACATGTAAAGACAACTTTTAACTTGTTTTTATTTTGAGTTCCAAACTTTCTCCCTCCCTCTCTCCTTCCCACATCTCACACCTCCCTAAGATGGCAAACAATTTGATACAGGTTATATATGTGCAATCACGTAAAATTTATTTCCATATTAATCATGTTGCAAAAGAAAAAACAAAACAAAAGAAAAAAGCACACACACAAATAAAGTGAAAATAATATGTTTCTATCTGCATTCAGACTCCATCAATTCTTTCTCTGAATGTGACTAGCAATTTTCCTCATGAGTCTTGGAATTGTTTTGGATCTCTGTGTTGCTGAGAATCACTAAGTCATTCATAGTTCATCATCACACAATGTTGCTGTTACTGTATACAATGTTGTCCTGATTCTGCTTGCCTCACTCAACATCAGTTCACGTAGGTCTTTCCAGGTTTGTCTGAAATCCACCAGCTTATCATTTCTTATGGCACAATAGTATTTGATCATGTTCATATACCACAACTTGTTCAACCATTCCTCAGTTGATGGATAGTCCCTCAATGTCCAATTCTTTGCCAGCACAAAAAGAACTGCTATCATTAGGAAATGTCCATATCTTCTGTGTTGATTTTAATCTTTCAAAGCCGCATCAAGCCTAACCATGGGGTATTCTAGCACCAGTGAGGAGATTATTCCCATTTTATAGATAGGAAGACTTAATCCCAAAGAGGGAAATATCCCATAGCTTATAACTGAAAAGGTCAAGAATAGACCCAAAGAATAGAAATCCTTTGCATTGGTGAGATTTATGTTCTCAAAAGTTCTCCTTGCAAGACCTGGCTCCAGAAGGAGGAGACAAAATTAGTAGGGCCCTGTGTCTACCAAGACTCCAACTAAGTGGTCCTATGATCTTCTCTTAGCACATTGACCTAGCTAAATTGAAAGCAGACTTTTCCTGGTAGAACTATGAGGCAGACTCAGGTTGAAGGGTTGATGAAAAGAACACACAGAATCATGGAAATTTTAGAGTTGGAAGAAACCTCCATTGGCCATCTACTGCAATCCGCACCCAAAAGGATGTCTCCACTATGAGATACCAGGAATCTCCACTCCAAAAGGATGTCTCCACTCCACTCCACTCTACTCCAAAAGGATGTCTCCACAATGAGATACCAGATCCAGCCTCTGCTTGAAGACCTTGGAGGAAGAACCCAGCATCTCTCAACATATTCATTCCACTTTGGGACAGTTCAAATTATTAGGAAATTTTTCCTGACATTGAGGATTCTTTACAACTTCTGGTTCTACTGTCTGGGGCCAAATAGAACAGAATTAGTCCTTCGTCCATGTGACAGCTCTTCATATACTTGAAGATAGATGGGTTTGCTCCCAGATTGAGGACAGGGGTGGGGGGGAGTGGGAGTAGGTGGATATTTTTATCATCCTCTCCTTCCTGTCTCACACACCCACATGTGATAATCTTTTCTGCACTATTCTACTTTTGGTTATTTTCCAAATATAGTGCAGAACACATCCCAGTTGGTAAATTGGTCAACATTTGTAGATTGCCCCATTATGTATACAGCAAAAACATAGTACTAGGCTATTTCCCCATTTAATCATGTTATGATCCACCACCATGTACGGGGTGTCCCAAAAATCTTAATGCATTTTAAAGTTTTAATAACTTTAAAAGTATAAGTGCTACTTAAACTTTAAAAAAAACATAATTTGAAAGATTACTTAAATTTTTTATCTGTTTTAGAATTTTGAATAACACATTTCTAATTTTAATTTTAACAAACTAGGACACTCTGGGTGACACTTTCTGACTTTTGAATTAGCAAAGGAGGACAACTTTGGTCACCTGTTCTCTCTACATTAAACTTTAGCAAAGGAGGACCACTTTGGTCACCTGTTCTCTCTACATTAAACTTTATCACATGGACAAAGTCAAAATTGTCATATAGGCACCAAAACCTTGATCTCTATGTGATTTTAAAGCTAGTTTGACAAATGTAATAATTAGTCACTGGATAGCCATTGAGGAAAAATTTGACAAAGATGCATAGAACAAAATGTCAAATTTTAATTAAAAACATATCAACATCTAAAAAATTTAAACAATTAACTTTTCAGATATTGGAGGGGTTTTTTTTTGTAAACTTATAGCGTTTATACCACATATAAATTATTAGGGGGAGTTAGGTGGCACAATGAATAGAGTACAAGACATGGAGTCAGGAAGACGTCTCTTCATAAGTTCAAATCCAGCCTCAAACACTTACTAGCTCTGTGACTGTGGGCAAGTCTTTTAATCCTGTCTGCCTCAGTTTTCTCATCTGTAAAATGAGCTAGAAAAGGAAATGGCAAATCTCTCCAAAATCTTTGCCAAGAAAACCCCAAATGAGGTCATGAAGAGTTGGACATGACTAAAAAAACAACTCAACAACAACAGCGTAAGATATATAACATTAAAACTGCTCTAAGACGGTAGATGGATGAGAATCCAACAAAGAAGACTAAGGAGAAAGGAGTGACTAGACAGAAAAGAGAATTAGGAGAGAATAGTGCCATAGAAACCAAAGAAAGGAGCAGTGACTATAATAGGAAGAAGGGATGGCAAAACAATGTTGAAAGCTACAACAAGGTCAAGGAAAAGGAAAATGTAGAAACCCATTGGATTTAGCAGTTAGGCGATCACTGGCAACTTTTGAAAGAGCAGTTCCAGTAGGGTGGTGTAGCGCCAATGCAATATTCACAGTGTCCATGGTGGTCATGAATATCACAGCACAATTCAGAATCACAAAATACCACAGACTCTCCACATGGAAGGCAGAACCAAAACACTTATTCAGACCCAAATCCATCACAGCAACAAAAATCTATACACAACAATGCAGATGACAACACCATTCCCAAGTCTTCCCCCTGCTAGGCTTCCCACAAACCAGTTCCATTACACTCATCCCAAGCAGGCTCTCTTAAACAAAATCACTAACAATCACAAAATCACTCGCTACCCAGGAACCTGCATCCTTCCTAGCTCTGACCACTCTCAAGACTCTCAGTGCTGCTCTAGCTCTGCCTCTTCTGGCTCCACCCATTCACCAAACTGCTCTTACCACAGGCTACATGTGACTTATTGGGTCTATTAATGAACAGAAAAGATTTTCCAATTTAAAACACCATTACAGGTGGTAAAGTTAGAAGTCTTTATAAGGGGCTGAAAAGTGAATAGATGGTGAAAAAGTAGAGTTTTTGGCAAGGTTTTCTAGGAGAGAAAAGTACAGATATATGACTATAGCTTGAGGGGATGTCAGAGTCAAGTAAAGGTTTTTAGAAGTTAGGGGAAATGTGAGTATATTTATAGACATCAGTAGAGAAACTATTAGATAGAAGGAGATTAAAGATAAGAAAGAGAAAAGGAATAATGTTTGGGACAAGCTCCCAGAGATGAGAGATGATGATATCAAGTAGAGGGATTAGCCTTGGCAAGGGGAAGAGGCATCTCAACCTCTGAGATGGAGCAAAGGAAGAAAAGAACAGGTCAATGTGAAGAAGGTTTAAGATGTAGATTAAGGGGAGATAAGGGAGATCAGGACAAATAGCCTCAAGGTCAGGATCATTGTCTTAGGGTAGCTTTAGGAAGTTCAAAATATAGATAGTCCAATACATTGAAACAGAGAGCTTAAGATAGTAAAGCTTTATTGAGGAGGATGTACAGTATGAAGGGCAGGTAGAAAGAATGATGGAAATAGGTCAGATCTTCTTAAAACTAGTTGGAATAGGGAGCATCCTGTTGTGGCTCAGAAAGACTAGGGTACTCCTCCCAATCAAGAAAATCTGATGAGTTTTTATAGGGTTCTTATTTAGCCTGAGCAACACCACACAATATGGGAAGGGATTGGGAAATCTGAACTGAGGACTGGTGTTGAGTCATGCTAGTTGGGAAGTAAGACTATTGGAAAATTGTCAGCGAGTTGATATTCAAACAGATCCCTGTTTTGGAGATTGCATCTTTTTTCATATTTGGATCTTTAGTACTAAGCACAGAACCTACCCACAGTATCTGTATAATTCATGGCTGTAGAACAGAATGGAATGGAATATTATAGAGAGTCTCATTCCTATATAGGTTGAACTTCATGTCTTCTGAGTCATCAGACTGACTCAGAAGGTATGACTTCCTTTTCAAATATAGAATGTTTTGATCCTATGAAATAGACCTTCCCAAAGTTGTGCCAATTATTGGCTTTGAGTGAGCAGGAAAAATCAATGGAGTTTCCCCTTCCATCATTCCTTGGGTGAGAAAAGAGATAGTTATATTTATTTAGTGGCTAGAGACCACCTAACTATAATCCACTTAAGGGAGCTATGTCTAGTGACCTAATTTACAAGCTAGGCAAATAAGCTCTGTTACAAAAGGATCCATTCTTTGCAAACTCTTTCTTTTATCTTGGAGCTCTTCTCAATCACCAAACATCAAAAGTTTGTTTATTAATCCAAGACCACTTGAAAGAGAGGGAAAGTGACTGAGGGGAAGGCTGAGGCCACAGAGCAGCAACCACCTAGGGTCCTGGACCCTACAAGGATTTCTAGAGATCACATAGTGTCATCACTTTCCTGCTGGTTAGTAAAGCATTATTAACCTCATTTCATAGCTGAGACCTATTGAGGAGAGGTCATTTCCCTAAAAAGAATATAGCAACTAGAGCCAGCTAAGATTAAAACCAAGTTTCTACTCCCAGTCTAACACTTTTCCAAACAACCACTTCCCTTAAAGGCATTTCAAGAAATGACCTCTTTCCTATATTCTGGAAGGAGGACAGAATTGGAAAGAGATTTCAACTTCACCTTGGGGAAAGGTATCATGATTAGAAGAAACCAGAAGGTGACTTCTTGGATCTATTCTTTAGGAGGGACCCATAAGAATACAGCCCTAAAGAATGTTTTCTCATAGAATCCTAGAATCTCAAACTCAAAAGGAACCTCAGAGGTCATCTAGTTCAACCTGAATTTGAACCACAAATTCTACCCCTACCCCCATATCATCTCCCACAAGCAGCCTTCCATTCTCTTCTCAAGAACTTCCAGTAATAAGGAACTCACTCTGGGTTGTCAGTTCCATTTTGAGACAACTGTAATTGTTAATGCTACAAAAATGCTAGGTGGTAGTAGTAGCAGTAATAGTAGTAGTAGTGGTGGTAGTGATGGTGGTGGAGGAGGAGGAGAGGAGAAGGAAAAGAAGGAGGAGGAGGAGAAAAAAGAGGAGAAAAAGAAGAGGAAGAAGAAGGAAAAGAAGGAGGAGAGAGGAAAAGGAGAAGGAAGAGAAAAAGGAGGAGGAAGAGGAGAAGGAGAAAAGGAAGAGTGCCAGTAATAGTAATAGTGACCACACCTCACATTTATATAAAGTTTTGATATTTACAAAGTACAAATAATATTATCCCATTCTACTGATGAGAAAACTCATAAGAAAGGGATGTCAAGTCAGAATAAAGGCATTGCCTACAAACACTTTAGGTGACACAAGAGGTACGCACAGGAAGCATACACTTTCAGAGCTGTTCATTCCCTCTCCTCTGGGCTATAGCAATGGTTTCCTAATCAGTCTCCCTGCCAGCTCCCTCCCATCTCTAATCTGTCCTCTATCAGACCACCAAAGCTGCTTTCCTAAAGCTCGGGTCTGACCATGTCATTACACCACTCATTAAACCACAGTGACTCCCTTTCGCCTTTAGGTGTCAAACACAAACCACTCTGTTTGGCATTTAAAGATTTCTCACAATCTGGCTCTAATCTACCTTTCTAGTTTCTTTCCTGCTTTCTAGTACATCTCAGGTCCTGTCATGATCTTTATGGTCCAGTCAAACTAGCTTTCCTGATGTTCCTCACATCAAGAATTCTATCTGCCTATTCCATTGGACAAGCTTTCCCTCTCTTCACTAAAGTGTTGGTGCATGATTTTTTTTTTTTTTGTAGATGACTGTGCATTCAATTTATCATCTGAAGTTAAGATGCAACAAAGTGTGACTCAGTTCTCTTCAGGTTGTACTAATTTTGGCCTAACAATTAGCGCCAAGAAAACACAGGCGCTCCATCAACTAGAAGCACCCCATCCGTATGTGGAGCAATTGATTACAGAATGTGGAGAAGTGTTGAATACTGCAGGTAGGTTCACTTACCTTGGCAGTGCACTTTCCAGGGATGTACACATTGACAATAAGGTTGACACACACATTGCCAGAGCTAGCTCAGTGTTTGGGAGGTTCCAAGGAAAGTGTGGGAAAGAAGTATTAGACCAACTACTAAACTAAAGAGTTTGTATAGAGCCATTAAGCTCCTTGAGGAAAGGGACTGTTTAATTTTTTTTGTCTTTGGATCCTCAGTGCTCAGTACAGTGCTTGACACAGCTCTCAATTTGTTGACTGATTGACTACAAAGAGGAACAGTTTCTTATAGTAGGGAGTAGTAGATGCCTCAAGTGAAGATGATTTTTGTTTCTATGTAGCATTTTACAATTTACAGTAGAATATTTTTTACACTGTCTCCTTTGATTCTCACAAGAATCATGTAAGACTAGTAATATATACATTTTTAAAATATTTTATTTTTTTCTAATTACATATAACATTTTTTAACATTCTCTTTTTTAAATTTTGAATTCCAAGTTCTGTCCCTCCCTCCTTTATCTCTCCCCTCAATGAGAAAGCAAGCAGTTTGATATAGATCATACATATGCAATCATGCAAAATATATTTCCATATCAGTCATGTTGTAAAAGAAAACACAAACCAAACAAATAAAAATTCAGAAGTTTGTTTCAATCTGTATTTAAACTCCATTAGTTCTTTTTCTAGAGGTGGATAGCATTTTTCATCATAAGACCTTTGGAATTGTCTTAGGCCATTGCTGAAAATATTTTGGGGCATAGAAACTCATGAAAATGCTGAGTTTAGCTCTAAGAATTGCTGAGAATAACAAAGACATTCACAGATGATCACTGTACAATATTGCTGTTACAGTGTACAATGTTCTCTCGGTTCTGCTCATTTTACTTTGCATCAGTTCATGTAGGTCTTTCCAGGTTGTTTTTTTTTTCTGAAATGCCCCTGTTCATCATTTCTTATAGCACAACAGTATTCTATCATAATCATATAGTGTATACACTATTAATTCCATTTTACAAATGTGAATATTGAAACTTAGAGAGATGGCAAAGTGACTTTCCCAAGATCACACAGCAGGTTGGTGGGGAAGCCAATTCTCAGACCAAAATGTTTTCAGTCTTTTTCCACAGGTTGATTCACATTATCCCTAGAAAATTGGTGAAATAGATAAATTAAAGTAATGCTGAAAGAGAAATTGCATGAATGTTTTATATGATGGAAGAGTTCTTTGGTAAGAAAGAGAAGGTTAAAAGTGAGAGTGGATGCCAGCTTCTGTCCCATTTAGACAAACACCATCCCAGCTGTAACTGTAAAAGAGGAAGTAATAACTGGTCGGAGGGCTTCATAACTACAAGGTATACAAAACAGCCAAAGATGGACCCAGTCAACCATAGACTGCTATTTTCAATGGTGTTTGGAAGAAATGAGAGAAGGCATAGAGTGATGGTTAGAGGACCAGACTTGGAGTCCAAAAGTCCCAAACTCTACAAATCCTCTCTGAAACCTACTTACTATGTGAGTTATTTAACTACTCTGAGTCTCAAGCAACACTTTGAACCTAACCTGGTAGGGTTGACTGATACAAATTACAACCCTTTCATGACTTACAAAACAAGTTTTTCATGAGTTTCTATGCCCTAAAATATTAATGACCTTGTGGTCATCATGATGTAGCTTCAAGTTAAGACTTGACTGGAGGAGAGAGTTCTACAAATGGAAATGATCATTCCTCCAGTACTTCAAGGATCCATGATGATACAAATGTGAATGCTCCCTCCACTAACATCAGTAACCACTTTTCCTTTCCTTGATAGTTGGTAGTCCTGAATTTCTCTGACTAAAAATAATTATCATTTTCATCACCTGTTGGCCCACATTCTGGCAATGAATCTCTCAGGATTGAGTAACAAAACTCATAGGACAAATAAACAATTTTCTCCAACTTAGCAGGACTGGCAAGGGCCTGTTCTCTGCTGGCACGACCTTTGAGAACACAGCATCCCTTCTATACCATAGTGAGGCATCTGAGTAGACCATGAGGAGAGCAAGGGACTCAGATTCAATTCTTTGGGTAGCCTTCCTTAACTCCCCCAGCTGGAAGCTTCCTTTCCCTTCTCAAGGTTTCCGAGAGAAACACACATGGCCCCAAACACTCCCAAATACTGCTGGACCAAATTAAAATGTGATTGGGAAATATTTAAAGAAATAAATAAAACAAAACATAAATAAATCACATTTTAAAACTACCAATATGCAGCCTATAGCAATCCTCACATATGGATTAGTAACCCCTATTTCTATACGAGTTTGACAGCACTGTCCTAAAGTAGTTTTCCTGGACTTCTCTTCTACTCCCATACGTTCTATCTTGTGTCATGTTCATTTATACATGCATCCTATCTCCCCATCTTGGTGAGCACCAGTGTGTTAATAAATGGTGGTTAAACTGAATTAAATTAAAAGCAGCTCATAAATGTGAGAAGTTGTTTCTATAACTACATTAAGGACATGTGGTTACATCACTGTTGTTCTTTTCCTAATTTCCCTTCTGAATTCTTGTCTCCTATTATCACCTGGGTTGGACAGCTCCACACAGACATCCCATGGGCATCTCAAAGGCAAAATGTCCAAAATGGAGCTCATATTCTATTTCCTCCAAAATCTGTCCTTCCTCCAAACTTCCTTGTTTCTGATGAGGTCACCATTAACTTTCTAGTCATCCAGTTTCACCATCTCTTAGTCATTCTTTAATCTTCTCTTCTCCACCACAAATCCCAATCCTGTCAATCTACCTTCACATCTCTTACATCAATCTCCTCCTCTCCATTCATGTTGCAATCACTCTAATTCAGGTTTTCTTCATTAGACTTCTTACTGATGTTTTTCTTTCAGTCTTTTTCTTTCCCAATCTATGCTTCAGACAGCTGCCAAAATAATGTTTATAAAACACACATTGACCTTGGCATTACCCGACTCAAAAATCTTCAGTGGGTCCAATCTAAGGGTGTGCTGAAATCAGAGCCAGATTCAAGAGAGCTAATGATTAAATTTTCACTGTGAGCTTTTGCACCTCAGAAAATAGTAAATGTTACAAACCAAGATTTGATTTATTGTTTTGTTGATTGCCCAGTTTTAAGGAAGTGATGGGAAAATGCTAATAATGCAGATTAAATTTAAAAGTGTGTTATGCACTTTTTTTCACATAGCCAGTTGCTAAACATTTACCAGCATAACCATGGTCTAATCTATCCTTTACAGAGCAGCCAAACTGATGATTATAAAACATAGAGCTGACCTACCCCAAAATCTTGAATGACTCTCTATTGTCTCTAGAATAAAATACAAACTCCTCAGCCTGACATTTAAACATTTAAGGGTAGTAATGGGGAAAATGTTTTAAAATGCATATTAAACTTTAAAATGTGCTGTGCATCACAAATCTGGCACTCACCGACCTTTCCAGTCATTTTGTATTCCACTTCATGCTGTAGTCAGATTGACCTGCTAGGTACACAACTGTACCCTGTATACAACATTCCATCTCCAAGTCTCCGTCTTTTCATAGGCCATACCCTGTGAATATACCCCATCCTTACCTCCACCTCTTAGATTCCTTCGCTTCCTTTAAAGTCCAACTCTGACATTGCCTCCTGTCTGAAGGGTTTTCTTATCCTCTCCAGTTGTCTCAAAGTTTTACTCTTAAAATTATCTTGTATTACTGAGTATACGGTGTGAACATACTTTCCTGTTCACATAATGCATGTCTCTCCTCAATACCATTGAGGGAATGAAAGTCCCTGGAACAGTGCCTTGCAAACTTTGTTTGTTCAGGCCTGGGGTATCATTGGTGTGGGGAACCACTGGTCAGGAAATTCCCTCTACTAAAGCAGATAGCAACTTCGATTTCTCAGCTACTTTTTCTTCTTCAAGAGAGAGTTGCCTAGGGCACTGAGAACTTCACAGAGTCAGTATGTGTCTAAAGTACAATGTGAACCCAGGTCTTCCTGACTCCTAAGCCTCCTCACCATCCACAATCCTTCCCTGCCTTTTGCCTTGCACTAGCAGATGTCTAATCAGTATCTGTTGAACTGAGTTGAATGCAGATTGCAATTCTTCCATGATTTAATAGACAGGGTTCAGGAATTGTTGTGACCAAAGAAATTCCTCACTCACTGGCTAGTCCTTGGGTGATGAACCGTCACTTATCTGGCTGGTTCTCAGATGAGATACAGCCATTCCATTCCTGGTCTTGTAATACAAGCCTTTCTAGATAGATAGAATGTCTGTCCCACAAGCATAGTCTTTAAAAACCCAGAGCCACCTTCATATCACAATTAGAAATGGCTTTTTTGAGGGGTGGGGAATGAAGAGAATAGAGTTGTTAACTATGGTGTTTTATAAAAGGAAAGGGAAAGTCTGTTAGAAATATTGGGGAGGAGAGATAACCCAACTTGATTAGACATTGATTACCTTCTCATTTTCACTGAAGCTGCTGGAAACAGATGCCAAGGCACAGTCATAAGTGGCTATTTAAAAACCAAGAAGAACTGCCAGTCATTTGGAAGAACTGAGGGCTCTCAGAAAAATATAAGAAGAAAAAAAGTGGAAAAGATATTTTAATGACTTTTGATCAAACAGATTGTAATGTTGACAAATTCTCATAATAGTATGGGGAGAGGTAAGCTAGAAGGAGCTAGAGGGCTGGGTCTGGAATCAGAAAGACCTGAGTTCAAATCTGGCCTCATTCTCTTACTATCTGGGAGACCTTGGGGCAAGTGACCTAACCTCTGTTTGCTCCAAATTCTCAACTGTAAAAAAAAATCAAAATAATAATAATATAGCACTTACATTACAGGGTTGTTGTGAGGCTCAGATGAGACTGTATTTGTAAAATGCGCTAACCACACTGTCTGACAAATAGCAAGTGTTATATAAGCATTCATTCTCTTCCCTTCCCCTACTAGAATGTCCAGTAGTATAGGTATATGGATTCAAAACTGGTTAAATGATCAGACTCAAAGAGCAATCATTAATCAGACAAACTCAGTTGGGATGGAGGTCTTTCTTTAATAGAATGCCCACAGGAGCTATCCTTGGCCACATCCTCTAAAACAGGAGTGGGGATCCTGCTTATAACATTATTAGCAATAACTTAGATAAAGCAATAACTTAAATAATGGATAGCATGTTCCTTAACTTTTTAATAGCTATGAAGTGGGGAGACAGAGCTGACACCTTAGGTATGAAGTCAAGATCCAAAAATGCCTTAATGTACTGAAACAAAGTCACCAAATGAATCAGAAATTTTAAAAGTTTAAAATACAGCCACAGTTTGAGACTTTCAGGGAAAAAACCATTCGGTGGAGTCAAGATGGTGGAGAGAGGCAGGAAACAGCCTAAGCTCTCCCCAGTTTCCCTCACAAACAACATTAGATTAAGTCTCTAAATAAATTCTGGAGAGACTGAAACAATTTTCCAGTTCAACATAATTTAGAAGGATTTCAGAAAAGGTTTGTCTCACTTGGGTAAAAAGGGATTACAGCCCAGTGCAGATGGTCTCTGGGCAAGTCAGAGGGAGGTTCTTAGCCACAGTACAGATAAGCAACCAAGGACCCTCAGTTCTGGCTCAGCAGGCCAGTGGCATAGCAAGTCAGGTGTGAGGGCTCCAGCCCCAGCACAGAAGGCAAATTGCCAGCCCGAGAACCCTGGCACAACAGGTATGACTAGTTCAGGCCACCCCAGTGCGATGGGCAAGCCACAAATACCTGGAGCCTTGGTATGGAAAACCAGTGACCAGGCCCTGACCTCCAGTGTAAGAAGCTTGGGATAGTTCCCCCTGTGCCCCAGGAGTAGAACTCAACTTTTAAAAATGAGCAAAAAAACTAAAAGAACTCTGACCATAGAAAGCTACTAGAATGACAAGGAAGATAAAAACACAAATGTAGAATAGGACAACAACATCAAATACCTACATATGAAGCCTCAAAGATGGGATATGGAGGCCTAAAAAGTCCTTTTGAAAGAGTCCAAAAAGAATTTTTAAAATCATGTAAGAGAGGTTGATGAAAAATTGGAAAAAGAAATGAGAGTTACGCAGGAGAATTATGAAAGAAGAGTCAACAGCTTAGAAAAAGAAATACAAAAATTGATTGAAGAAAACAATTCCTTAAAAAACAGAATTGGCCAAATGTTGGAGAAAAATCCACTGAAGAAAACAATTCCTTCAAAAGTAGAGTTAGCCAAATAAAAAAGGACAAAAGTTAACTGAAGAAAATAATTCCTTAAAGGTTAAAATTGGACAAGTGGAAGCTAATGACTCTATGAGACATCAAGAATCAGTCAAAAAAATCAAAACAATGAAAAAATAGAAGAGAATGTAAAATGTCTCTTTGGAAAAACAACTGACCTGTAAAATAGATCCAGGAGAGATCATTTAAGAATTATTGGACTACCTGAAAGCCATGATCAAAAAAGAAAGCCTGGAGAGCATCTTTCAACAAATTATCAAGGAAACTGTCCTGATATATTACAACCAGAGGCTTAAAAAAAAAGACAATTGAAAGAATCCACAAGTCACTTCCTAAAAGAGATCCCAAAATGAAAACTTCATGAAATATTGTAACCAAATTCCACAATTATCAGCTCAAAGAGAAAATACTGCAAGCAGTCAAAAAGAAACAGTTCAAATACTGTGGAACCACAGTCAAGATAACACAAAATTTAGCAGCTGCTACATAAAGAATCAGAGGACTTGAAATATATATCAGAAGACAAAGGAGCTTGGATTACAATCAAGAACCAACTATGCGGGAAGATTGAGCATTGTCTTTCAGGGAAAAAGATGGAAATTCAATGAAAAAGGGGGACTTTCAAACTCTTCTGATAAAAACCAGAGCTGAATGGAAGATGTGATCTTCAAAAACAAGACTCAAGAGAAGCTTAAAAAGGTAAATGGAAAAGAAGATTAAATACATACATTTAATTAATTAATTATGATTAAACTGTTGTTGACCTGAAAACTTGGTTAAAGAAAAGGCAACAGGCTAAATGCATACATTTTATGATTTAATTAATTAATTGATCAATTTCCTATTAAAGATAATAGTAACATAATGCATTATGGAGCCAGATATATTCTGGCTGCCTAGTACAGAAATCTTCTGGCTTATATACAATTTACCATGAGAAAGGAACTCTCTCAGTTGAACAAATCATAAATTCAGTAAGACAAGACAATAGAGCAATGTCAGTTGGGCCTTGAGATTCCAGGCTGAGTAAACATATGTCTCAGTGACATACGACAAGAAAGGAAATCCCACCACTAATGAGTGACAGACTTCCTGCCCTAAACAGATAACTGACATAGGAAAGGGTAAACAAAGTTCAAATAGAAATTACAACCTAAGATGTCTATATTTTCTTTACCATTAATATGCCATAACATAGTATATGTCTATAGATAACAAGATATAGAAAAAGTCCCATTATTCAAGATAGTGTCTTGGGTTAAAGGTCTCTTGTTAAGTCAGGAATGTTAAGTCAGCCCTGGCTGGCTTTTGTTGACATAGGAAGAGGCATTCTCTGAGTTTGCTTCAGAGAGAACAAAGAGATTATTCCAAAATTTTATATTAAACATTATTACTGTTTACATCCCTATATGGGAAAATGATACCTGCAACTCTTGAGAACTATAGCTCTATTAGGGCAGTTAGAAGGAGTATACATTGACAGAGGATTTGAGTATAAGTCAACTTTGATGTGATGATATTAAAAAAAATTAAGGGATGAATAAAAGAATTGTACTGGGAGAAGAAGAAAGGGTGAGGCAGAATAAGATAAATTATGTCACATGAACAGGCACAAAAGACCTATTATAGGAGAGGGAAATGGGGAGGGGGTCAGCATTATTCAAACTTTACTCTCATCATTCTTTAGAATAAGTAGGTCAAACAACAAATCATAGAAACAGTCAATAATTCCACAAAAGAGTATGACACAAATATGGTGCTGATATCTAAACCAGGAAGAGCCAAAATAGAGAAAGAAAATTATAGACTTGTCAAGGAATTAGAAAAGGCAATGAAGAAACAAAACTATCACTCTTTACAGATGATACCACAATATCATCTAAGAGAATCATGGAGAATCAACTAAAAAACTACTTGAAACAATTACTTAATACTTATTTGGTGCCATACTAATCAAAATACCAAAAATTTTCTTATAGATCTAGAAAAAAATGATAACAAAATTCATCTGGAAGAATAAAAGGTCAAGAATATCAAGTGAATAAAGAAAAAAAAATGTAAAGAAAAGTGGCCTGGCCATACCAGATCTAAAATCATATTATAAAGGGACAATCATCAAAATTATTTAGTACTAGCTAAGAAATAGAGTGGTAGGTTAGTGGAATAGATTAGGTACACAAAACACTGCAGTAAATGATTCTAGTAAATTATATAAAAGTAAAATAAGAAAGAAAGAAAGAAGGAAGGAAGGAAGGAAGGAAGGAAGGAAGGAAGGAAGAAAGAAAGAAAGAAAGAAAGAAAGAAAGAAAGAAAGAAAGAAAGAAAGAAAGAAAGAAAAGAACCTACAAGTACAAATACATTTATAGCAGCACTTTTTGTGGTGGCAAAGAATTGGAAATTGTGGGGATGCTCATCAATTGGGGAATGGCTGAACAAGTTGTGGCATATGAATGTAATGGAATACTATTGTACTATAAGAAATGATGAATAGGTGAATTTCAGGGAAACATGGAAAGACTTACATGAACTGATATTGGGTGAAGTAAACAGAACCAGGAGAACATTGTACACAGTGACAGTAGCATTATGCAATGATCAGCTGACAGACTTAGCTCTTCTCAGCAAAACAATGATTCAAGACAATTCCAAAAGATTCATGATGGAAATTGCTGTCCACATCTGGAGAAAGAACTGTGGAATCTGAATGTAGATTGAAACATATTGTTTTCTCTTTTGTTCTGATTCTTCTTTCACAACACTACTAATGTGGAAATAGGTTTAACATGGTTGTACATGTATAACCTATATCAGATTGCTTGGGGAGATGGGAGGGAAGAAAAGGAGGGAGAAAAATTTGAAACCCAAAATCTTACAAAATGAATGCTGAGAACTATCTTTACATGTAATTGGGGGGAAAGATAAAATATTATTAGGTACAAAGAGAAAAAATAGTATCTTTCAAAGCAAAACAAAAACAAACTGTTCAACTAAGTTTATAAGAGAAAGACAGACATAGAGACAGAGAGGAAAAGAGACTTAGAGAGAGGGAGACAGAAACAGGGACAGAAAGAGCATTTATTCAGTACTTGCTATGGAATTAAAACAGACCCTTCAGATTATCAAGTATAATTTTTTTATTTTAAAAATAAGGAAAGTGAAGTCTGAAGAAGTTATTAATTGACCAAGATCACATATGCAGTAGTAGGAGGGACATAATTTTTAACTGGGGTCTCTGGACTCAAAACCTTTGACTCTTGTATCATACTTTCTTCTGTTTTAAGATGTGAGAGGGAAGGAAGAAAGTTATGGCTCATATGAAAAGGCCTGGGGGTTCTAATGTACTACAAGCTAAACATGAGTCAGTAGTGTGACATGACAGCCAAGAAAGATAACCTGATCTCAGCTGCATTCCCAGTGGCACCACATCTAGAACAAGGGAGATAGTAGCCCCACAGTACTCCAGTCAGGCTGTCTCAGGAATATTGTGTCTAGTCCTGGGCACCACATATTACAGAAGACACTGCCAAACTGAAGTACAATCAGAATAGGGCAACTAGAAAAGGGGGAGAAGGGAGGGAGGGAGGAAGGGAGGAAGGGAAAGAAGAAGAGAGGAGAGGAAAGGAAAGAAAGGGGCAGGAAGGGAAGAAGGAAGGAAAGGAAGAAGGTAGGAAAGAAACAAGCCAGACTATATGCCAGACACTATGCTAAATGCTTTACAAATATTATCTCATTTAATGCTTGTAACAATCCTGGGAGTAAGTACTATTATTATACCTTACAGGAAACTGAGGCAAACAGATGTTAAGTGATTTATCTAGCATCACACAGCCAGTAAGTATCTGAGGCCAGATTTGAACTCAAATCTTCCTGACTTCAAGTTCAGCAGTCTACCCATTGCTATAAGAGACATGTACACTACACAATTCAAGGATTATTTGAAGAACTGGTAACGTTTAGCCTGGAGAAGAGATTTTTCTGTGGACAGTCATAGCTGTTCAAGCATTTGGAAGCCTGTTGTTTGGAAAAGAGATTTAGATTACTCCATATGGCTCCAGAAGATAGAATTAGATAAATGGTGTGATAGGAACAGTATCTTAACCCTTCCCCACCTCACCACTTCTGTGCAGGTTAGGTTAGTTTTTCCTTGAGAGATATTGTGTCATTCTTCAAGCCACAGTAAGTTCAGGGGCCCAAGGAAAAACTCAGAATGTTGACATTATGTCCTTATGGCCTAAATCCAAAATAGCCACAAGGATCTGGAGTGGGGTTAGAGAATGCTCTCAGAAGTTTGACTTAAGGAATCACAATGATTAATACAGGTAAGGGAACTTGCCTCAGCTAAATCACTTCAAATGTTCTCCTGCTGTATCTAAATAAATCTCCTTTTAAAAATTGCAGAATGACTTATGACCATCTCATTTTGATCCAATACTAACCCCAAACTACTCAGCGACTGGCCTGAGTCATACCCAGACCAGAAAAAATGGGATGAATGTACAAGGAGGTTGATTTTTGGTTCACTATAAAGGAAAATGCCCTAAAGGAGCTCTACCATTAGGCAGTAGCATCCCCTTGATAGGTAGTGAGCTTCTCTCCATGACAAATAGTTAATAGAATCATAAATCATAGGAACAGGAAGGGATATCAGAAGCCATCCAGTACTTAGCCCAACCTCTGCACTTTGTGGATGAAGAAGTTAAATGCCCAAGCAGACACTAGATGATCTTTTGTTGGGAAGATTGTTGAAAAGATGCCTGCCCTAGAAGGCTAGACTAAATGAAAATTGTTCTTCTCCAAATTTCAAGTTGTAATTTAGTAGTTCTTTTTAAAATATTACAAATTAGTGTGATGTGCCAGGTAAGCTACTGAAATATGCAAAGACATCATCAGCCAATGTGGCCAGCATTGCCAGCATCACTGGATGGATAAAGAAAGAAATTTCCAAGATAACAGGGGTGAAGTTAAGGTTTCCCAACTGGCTCACTTAGCAAAATCCTCTCCATCCTTCCCTGACAAGGTCAAATGCCAACCTTCTCCAGGAGATCATTCTAAATCTTCATTTTTATTTCTGGAATCTAAATCTGAAGAGACTTTATCAAGACAAAGTCCTGTACTGAGGGAGAAGCCAAAAGAGGATAAAGAGACTCAGTAGAGGTCTCCCAAAGTAGCAGAACCATGACACAAACTCAGATTCTCTGATTCTCAATCCAGAAATCTTGGCATTATACCACATTATCTTTCTGGTACATCTCCTCCCACAAGTTGGAAGCAATCTCTCCTTCCTCTGACTTTTCCTAGCACCATTTCTATAAATCTTTTATGCCACTCTCATGTACCATCGTGAATTGTAGACTTCTCTGCCCTGCTGTTATCTTTCATTAGACATGGTCCCAGTGAGGGCTAGAATTGTGCTTTATCCATCTCTCTCTCCAACCAAGTATCCAATGAACATGCCATAAATAAATGTATGTTGAATGTATGAACAAATTTTTGGTATATCAGCTATCAGAAGTGCATATCAGATTAGAGAGAAGCAAAGTAAAATGAGAAAGTGTTGGTGTCAGGCAGACCAAGACCAACTATAGTTTATTGCTCATTTCAGACACGAAATCTGTACTTAAGAAACTGAAGACATAAAGAGCTCACCTGAGAAGCCAGAGTGAGAGTCCAGAGAGCATAGTGCAGAGTCATAAAACCAGTAAGTAGAGAAATCTGGTGCTGTGGAAGAGGGAAAAGGAAGGAAGAAAGGAAGGAAGGAAGGGAGGGAGGGAAAGAGGGTCCAGTGGGAATTTTTGGCACAGAATTTGGAGGAAATGAAGAAGAAAATGAAGTTGGTAAATGGAAATATCCTCCCAATCTGTTAAAGCTCAACATAAATACCCACTTCACCCCAAATGAGATAATCTATATGCAACCCCTGTTTAAAAAGCCTCTCCTACAGAGAATCTCTTTAAGAAGCAGAGAAGCTAGGAATTACTACTGTAACTGTTATTCTATCAGGAGCTTACCTCTATGGAGTCAAGAAGAATACATGTTTTAACTATGATTTACATGGATGTATCTATGAGGAGTTTGTAAAGACGTAGAAAAAAGGTCAGGAGAAACTTCTTTCTTCTTAGAATTGTATTAATTATTGTGAAGAAACATTATGAAGATAAGTTTATGATTGTTTAATCATTTTTCAGTCATGTCTAACTCTTCATGATTCCATTTGGGGTTTTCTTGGCAAAGATACTGGAGTTGTTTACCATTTCCTTCTCCAGCTCATTTTACAGATGAGGAAACTGAGGCAAACAAGGTTAAACAACTTGCCCAGAGTCACACAGCTAATGAGTGAGGCCAGGTTTGAACTCAGAAACACTTGTCTTTCTGACTCCAGGTCCAGTATTCTATCCACTATAGCACCTAGCTGTCCTGATAAGGGATATAATACTAATAATTAATAATAGTACTAATGATAATTTTATGAGAGAATATGGAGTCAGTCTTTTGCCTCTTCTTGTATCTTCAGTGCTAACCACAGTATCTGGCACACAGTAACCACTTAATAAATGCTTCTTGATTAATTGACTGGAAAGAAACTGGAAAGGGTGAGGACTTAGAAAAAGTTGAAGAGATTGTTTTCCTGTTATGGATGGAGATAAGCTAGACAACACAGAAATAAAGAAGATGGAGAGGCCTTTCTGGATGAAACTGTCTTAACCTTTACCTTATAAAGATGATGGCAGGAATTCTTGAGAAGAGACTTTGCTTGGTAGCTAAAGGATAACCTGTATTTCCAGAACAAAGGAGAAATCATTCATTAAAGATGACTCCAAGATTTTCCTTGCTGATAAGATATTATTGGTTATTTATGTCTTTGTGTTATTATTGATTAAATTGTTCATAAATTATATAGCAAGAAACTTTAATCTTAGAGGATTAAGAGATTTAATATATAAAGAGATGAGTAACTACTCTTGGGAAAGGAGATTTCTCTAGTTTATTAAACAAAATTTGATGAACTTTAAAAGGAGGCTCTGAGTTTAGATGATTAATTGAGAGATATGTTGAAATTTTGTTATTTCATTGGGAAATATACAAACATACCTCTAGGTTACCCTACAGTTTGGATAATAAAATTAAATTTGCAAACAAGTCAAGTAGCAAGCTGAAGGGTGACTTATAGGAGACCTGTTAGTGTGTAGACTCAGATAACCTTTATACATACAGGAGACTGACCATCCTATTAACCTTGCTGCATGTGCAAAGCACTTTGCAAACCTTAAGGCACTATATAAATATTATTAATATCATCACCATCATCATTATTATATGCTTCCAATCTTTGTGATTTCCCCTATAGGCAACATGATATAATGGAAAAGGTTTTGAAGTTAGAACATCTGGGTTTAAGTCCTGACTGCCATTTCCTGTCATGACTGCTGGCAAATTAATCTCTCTGGGTCTCAGTTTCCTCTTCTATAATAAAGAGGTGTTGGTTGGACTACAACAGAGATATCAAACTTGCAGTTGACAAGGCTGTGAAAGGAACTAGATTAAAATCGAACTGAGAAATGTTCAACAAAATAAGTGAAAATATGATACAACATAAATGATGTTAATTTGTAGTTTTCTAAGTCAAAATGTCACCATTTGACACCAGTGGCTGGATGACCTCAGGGGACCTTTTTAATTCTACATCTATGATACTTTGAGCCTATCACTATAACCAGAATGACAGGAAAACTGGAGACCATTCCATTTGGGAATGGGTTGAAGAATTGACGATATTTAGCCTAGAAGACACACGAAAGAACATTTCAACTCTCTTTAATTATTTAAAGAGTTCTCTTGTAGAATAAGAATTAGGACAGAGCTGGCAGTAGTGAGTGAAAGTTTCAGAGGGACAGATGTAGATGTATGAAACACCTTGTATTGGGAAAATCTTCACTTTATGTTATTCTCCTGAGTCAAATGCTTTTGCTGGTTTGTTGTTTTCTTTTCATCAACAAATAATGTGTAATGAGGAATTGACTACAAAGTGCCCCAAAAGTCTTAGTACTATTTTAAGTTAGTAAGGCTTCCCTTTAACAATATATTATGTTATCCCTTTGACAGTACATTAATATTATTAATGAAAAATCTTTAGTAATATTTTATTTGGGTCACTTTCTTCCCTACACCTTTTAGTCAACTCTGTGACCACATGTGCGACCTAGCCTGGTGTAGATGATAAAATGATCATGTTCCTGTTCAAGGACAAAGGGCAAAAAACAATTGGTGAGTGGTCGTAGCTTCCCTACTGGGGCCCTACCTGATCAGTTCCAGTTTGCCAATGCAGCCCCTTCCTTCCTTCTTTCTTTCCTTCCTTCTTCCTTTCTTCTTTCCTTCCTTCTTTTCTTCCCTCCCTTCCTCTTCTCCCTCTTCTCCACCCTCTTCCTCTGTCTATATAGGGAATCACACCCTTACCTGAGTTTGCTCTGCCCAAAGGAATATAAATTTTGATTGCAGAAAACTAGCAAGATATCTTGGGGTATATGGGCTAGGTTTCTTAACTGGCCAACAGTGACCCCAGCCCAAGCCTCATTTAGTCATTGTTTGGATTCCGATAGCTCAGAGTGAATGTAAATAGAAATTGTTTCTGTTTTGACCAGAAACCCTGAAGGTCTTCCTCTCCCAGTCTGATTTCATTTTATTTTTTGACTAGGTAAAATGGGTCATTCTTTGCCTCATTTTTTCCTAGCCTTAAATTGCTGCATAGGTGTTGCCTCAGATGAACTGACACCTGGGAAAGACCTTAGCTTAAAGAGGCCAAGGCCTCCCACTGCATCCAGGACCATCTCCAGTCATCCAGATGGATAGACTGCCTCTGGACCCAGATTGCTCCAGAGCAGAAAGTGAGACTGCTAACTTTGCACACTTCCCTTACTTAAATCCATTTCACTAGCAAGTCACAGCATCTCCTTCCTGATATCATGGTCCTCTTTGAGAACAAAGGACAAACAGCAACAGTTAGACAAAACATTTATTATTAATAATAATAGATAATATCCTCATAGCTCTTACTATGTACCAAGAACTTTTTTAGAGATTTTTATCTCATTTGATCCTCAAAACAACCCTAAGAGTAAGTGCTATTATTAGGCCATTTTACAGGTGGGGAAACTGAGACAAGCAGAAGTTAAGCTGAGAGTTATATAGCTAATAAGTGCCTGAGTTCCGATTTGAACTCAGGTCTTCCTGACTCCAGACCCCCCCTCACTATCCACTAAATGTGTCTGAGCTGGCTGCCCATTAAGCATTCACAATACATCACGCACTGTACCTATGCCTCTTAGTTGGTGATGTGACCACATGTGAGACCTAACCTGGTGTAGTTGATAAAATGATCATGTTATTCTTCGAGAATGAAGGACAAACAATAATCTGTGAGTAGTGGCAGCTTCCCCACTAGGGACCCGACTGACCAGTTCCAGTTGGGCAATACAGCTCCTTTCTTCCTTCTTTCCTTCCTTCCATCCCTCCCTTCCTCCTCTGCCTCCTCTCCCTCTATCTACATAGGGAGTCACACTCATGACTGGGGGTTCTCTGCCCAAAGGAATGTAAATTCTGATTCCTGAAACCTAGCAAGATATCTTGGAGTTTGTAATGAGTGAAGACAACTCATAAAAGGGAGCTGTAATGGTAGAGTAAAAGTGTAAATATCCAGAGAGTCAGGAACCAAACTGTGAGAGAAGCAAGAATGATTGGACTGGACCTTTTTATCATATGGATGTTCCAGGAAAAAGCATACCAGTTGGAGGAAAGGGCTAGAAGGATAAAGGCACTTCCAGGGTGAGAAGACAGTGGGGAAAGAGGTGTCTACCAAGTCTGGGTGGTCAGAAGAGGAGCCAAATCATATGATCATTCCTAAAAGGCTTTAGTAATGCCAGAAATGTGTCTACACTGTAGACACTCTCCCACTGGGAGAATACCAGGACATTGTTCTCTTTCTGAGACTTCTCACCAGCAGAAGAGGTTTTTGAAAAGTTTCCAGTCTTAGCTACAGATCTTGACTCACCTCTGCAGACTGGTCTCTGATTAGCTGCTCTCCAAGCTTCACACTACCCCCCATGATCCTTGCTCCTGTTTCCAATCTGTCCTTAGCTTCCCCCCCCACTATTGGTCCCCGTTAAAACCAAAGGAGCCCCCATAGTTATCAACTAGCCTCTGGCAAGGCCCTGTCCCCCTAGAAATTCTCAAATCCAGTGGCAAGCAGAAAAAAGTCCAAAGTGTCCTATTTACTAAATCTTACCACATTCTTTTCTTAGCTCCCACGACTCCATCCTGTAATGAGTGTATATTCTATGCAGCCCTTATGTTTTCCACGTAAGTGGGGAGAGGAGGAGTATGGCAATCCTTAGAAGCATTATCTTATTCCTCTTTCTGTTTCCCAAATTAACACCATCCCAGGCCCTGGGGAAAATGGTGTATGGCAAATAGGAGAGCTAGATGGCACAGAGCACAGAGGACTGGGATTAGACTTAAAAACACCTGCTTCAGACACTTATTAGCTATACAACCCTGGGAAAGTCATTTAACCTAAACCTCTAATATTCCTTCTAGCTCCAAATTTATGATCTTCTTATCCTGTAAGAGGGTATAGCATGACCGTTCATTAAAGCAGTAAAGGGAGAAAGGAAAGGTTGCTGCTTCAATTGTGTCTGACTCTTTGTGACCCCATTTGGGGTTTTCTTGGCAAAGATAATGGAATGGTTTTGCCATTTTTTCTCCAGCTCATTTTACAGATGAGGAAACTGAGGCAAGTAGGGATTTGCACAGGGTCACACAACTGGTATGTGTCTGAGGCCAGATTTGAACTTAGGAAGATTAAGTCTTCCTGACTCTTGGCCCACCACTCTATTCACTATGGTACCCAGAAAAGAAAGGAAAGAAACAAGTGCCAAAAACCCATCTCTCCTTCACTCTTGACACAGTAAAGGTGGTTCATTTGTTCACCAGGGGCTCAAAGTTTCCCCTTTTGCGTTTTCTGGACCCACATTTCCCTTGGCATGGAGTCTATGTCCTATGAACAGCTACTGAAGGAAGTGAGGACTTGGAGCATGTCAGATCAAAGAGAGATTGGATTTGTTCTGTCCAGCTCCAGGTGGCAGAACCAGGAGAAGGGGGTGAAAGTTGCAAAGAAGAAAATTTCAGGTTCATGTAAGGAAAAGCTTCCTCACAATTAGGGCTGTCCCAAAGTAGAACAGGAACCCTTGTAGTGGGTTCTCCCTCATGGGAGGTCTTCAGGTCAATAATCAATCCATATTTATTAATTGTGTGTGCCAGGCACCCTGCTAAGCTCAAATTAAAGCTGGATGACCATGTATTTGGGAGATTATGGATAGAATTCTTGACCAGGTATAGGTTGGACTCAGCAGTTTGTGGATAAGTGTTTAATAACCAGCTCTCAAGGAGGGAAAATACACACACAGAACATTTTAAGTTTCATGTGCATTTTAAACATTTTCTCCATCACTTTCTTAAGTTCAGTCAAAAAATAAATCAAGCCCTGATTTCAGAAATTTGTGAATTTCTGAAATGCTCATTGAAAACTTATTAATCAACTCTAAAAAGTCAGTTCAAGCTGGCTTAAGTACACCCCTGCTTGCCCTCTGGTATCCCTTCCAACTGTTAGATTGTATGAATCTATGACAAACAAACAACAGGTTACTCACATAGAAGACATTTCAGAATCGCTTGTGTGATCACTGACTGGTTTAATCAGTTCTCAAATTAACCCCAAATCATAAGAAATATGAAAAAAAGACTGAAATTATAATAGCTATTATCTGAGCTATTTAGATGAGTGTTGAATCTGAAAAAAAGCAGAAATGGACAAAAGTCAAAATTCTGAATCTTGTCATTTTTTATAGACGTGTATCTGGTATGATGACACTAATAATAACAAAATAGACACCTCTGCAATGGACCAGAAACAGACTTAGCCAACAGACACTTGATCTCCTTGCCAAGCAAAGAGAGATGGCAGCCAAAGCCAACAGTGGCTTAGACTGCCAGCTCATTCGAAAACTGTTACAGAGTAGTATGATGGAAGGCTATGGGCAAGATCACCTCAGAAAACCCTAAAGAATCATGGAAAGGAAAGCAGGTTTTCAGGAGGACTAGCAGAAGACCCATTGAAGTCAGCTTATCCAGAGTGAATTTGTAGAAGTTAGAAGGAGAACAGATAACAAACAGATGTGAAACAGAACAGAATCACTAGAGTTTCTATATATTCCATTCCCAGAGTTGATGAGTAGGAACCAGCACATTTGGATTCTAACTCCTCTATAGTTAACTGCACTAAATGAAGCAGTGGAAGTGACACTAAAGGAGATTAAGTTCAGAAAAGTAGCTGGACCTAACCAAAAGCATACACAGGAAGTCCATGCTGATGGTGCCATAAATTAAAAAGTACTCAGGAATTGATTTTCAATTGATTTCAAGCCATTTGATTCACTTCAATTGATTTGGAAAGAAGAAAGAAGAGAGAAGGGAAGGGAAGAGAAGGGAAAGGAAGGGAAGGGAAGGGAAGGGAAGGGAAGGGAAAGGAAAGGAAGGGAAGGGAAAAAAGAAAGGTTTTAAAAGTGTGGAAAAGATTGTTCAGTTGTTTTTTCAGTCGTATCTGACGCTTCATTTGGTACTTTCTTGGAAAAGATTTTGGAGTGATTTGCCATTTCCTTCTCCAGCTCACTTTACAGAGCAAGAAACTGAGGGAAACAGGGTAAAATGACTTGCCCAGAGTCACTCAGCTAGTAAATGTCTGAGGACAGATTTGAAGTCAGTCTTTCTGACTCCAGGCCCAGCAGTCTATGCACTATGGTGCCACCTAGCTGCCCATATAGAGAAACATTGTGTCATTACTGTTGCCAAATGGATAAAGAAAGGGGAAAGCCAAGAAGAAACTAGTAACTAAAGATCATAGAGCTACTTCCTTACCTTTGTAAAATCTCTCCAAATTGCTTTGATGTCTTTCATGCCTTTTAGTCCTCATAGGAGCCCAGCAGGGGACACAAGGATTTTTTTTTATAAGACAGAGAAAATACTTTCATTTATAAGATAGAGAAAATAAAGCTCAGACTAAGATGGAGGGAAAGTCCAGAAGAAGAAGAGGGCAAAGAGAGAGAGAGAGGAAGCAAAAGGAGAGGGAAGAATTTGGAAAGGAAGGAGTTCAGAGAGAGAAAGATGATGTACCAGGGGTGGGGAACCCAAGGCCTCAAGACCACACATGGTCCTGTAGATCCTCAAGTGGGGCCCTTTGACTGAATCCAGACTTCACAGAACAAATTCCCTTAATAGACAGATTTGTTCTATAAAATTTGGACTTAGTCAAAAGGCTACACCCAAGGACCTAGAAAACCACATTGGCCTCTGGGCCACAGATTCCCCAGCCTGAGTCTAGGAAGAAGAAAGAGGCAAAGGAGATGTGATTAATGAGAATAGTAGCTAACATTAATATAGTGCTTATGACGTGCCAAGCACTTTGCGATTGTAACCTCCTTTGAACCTCTCAACACTCCCCAGGAGGCAGATGATGAGGAACTTTGAACTCAATTTTTCCTGAGCCCAGGCCATTGTACCACCAGCTGATCCTGGACGCTGGCTGTGGGGAAAGGCATTGTAAGAGCGAGTGTTTCTACTCTTAGGCAAATCACTTCCCCCTCTGACTCTCAATTTACTCATTGTCAAATAGAGAACAGAACAATGTTCTGAAATATGAACAATTCACCAAAATTTGGGAGACAGATGAATTGATACAGAAGTACACATAACCTTGAAAACAAAAACCAGTATAGGAAGAGAAATGGAAAGAACACTTCAATGAATTTACTGAATGCAGTGTGATTTTAATGAGCAAGCCTGGAGAAGAGTTGAAAAAATGTCGCTCCCTTCCTTGCAGAGATGAGGGACTACAGTTATGGAATATTACATACAACGTCAGACTTCATCAGTATGTTGGTTGGTTTTATTAAACAGTTTTGTTTTATTTTTTTAAATCTATGTTAGGAGAAATGGTATGATTAAGTAGATATAGAGCTTAGCTAAGAGTCAGAAGACCTACACTCAAGTCTTGGCTTTGACATACTGCTGTGAGACCCTGGTCTAATTATTTAACTTCCCAGTGCCTCCAGGCAATTCTTTAAGACTAAAATTTGTAGTTTAGTTGTTTTTCAATTCTTTATGCCATATCTCTGCAGTTTTGCAAGTGACTTCCATAATAGTCATGTTGTGTAAGACTAACTATATTTCCCTCCCTCCTATCCTG
>CM053769.1:408719145-408834539 GCA_028658325.1 Potorous gilbertii
TTATTCCTAGAACAAGAGGAGAACCTAATAGCCAAGCTTGGAGTTCAAGTGCAAATGGGACCAGTTGCCCAGAGGAGATATCTTTTCACATGAAAAAGTGACCACTCAAAGTCTAAAAGGGGCAGCAGTTTACAGAAATAATAGAAAAAGTATAGAGAAAAGCCCCAGGAGGGTGCCTGGAGATATACCTACAATTAAAGTTCAAGACAGATGTAGATGAAGATACAGCAAACGAAAATGAGAAGGAGAAATCAGATAGGGTAGAAGAGAACCAGTGGTGAGTATGTATGACAAATACCTAGAAAAAAGAGAGAGGAGACAAAATGAGAAAAAGAGAGAGCAGTAGACAGCATCAGATACTAAGAGAGATTGAGAAGGATGAGATTTGGAAAAAGCTATTGGATTTTGTCATTAAGAAATCATCAGTAACAGTGGAGAAATCAATTTCTCTTACATACTTAGAAAGGAAAACAGATAAAAGGGATTTTCAAAGGGGAGAGAGAAAGTTAATGCAACAAGGGAGAATGGCTCTTTCTAGGAGTTTGGTTATGATAGAGAAGAGATATAGGAAAATAGTTCAAGGGAATGATAGAGTCAAGTTGGAAGTATGTAAAGGGAAAGGGGTAGGATGTGGAGAGCCTATAAGAGCCTCAACAGAGTTTGGAACCAACTTCTTACTGAGGATCATACAAAGAAAAGACAGAAACTGCCTGATGCAGTAGACCACAAGAAGACTGAACTAGAAGCCTGGTATTGAGGCAAGAGGTAGAGCCTGATACCAACCATTCCATCCACATCAGCAGTTGCAGCAGCATCTGGAATAAGAAAGGACAGAATCAAATAAGACGTATCAAATCCATTTAAAGATAGCCAGAGGAACCAAGCACAAAATCCCAAATCAAGAACTGAGGTTGAAAATATGAGTAAACAAAAGAACACAATGAACACAATAAAGAAATATGATGGTTTAAGAGAAGCCCAACAGTTTAAGGAGTAAAAAAAGAATTCTCCAAAATAACTACAAGCAGAGCCACAGGAAAAAAACAATGGCTTGGTCACAAGGACTATAAGAGTAGATGGAAAAAAATGAAGAGATAAAAAATAAAATGAGAAATAAAATGAGATTTCAGGAGGAACAATTATAAATAACTTAGAACATAAGATGGAAAACTTTATCCAAGAAATAACGGACTCTCTTAAAATACAATGAAGCAAACAGAATTCAGTAGCTCTATAACTAGTAAGTAGAAATATTTGAATAAAGATGAAAAATTGAAAAATAAAAGAAAATACAAGGTATCTACTATTAAAAACAACTGACAGGAAACATGTCAAGGAGAGATCATTGAGATTCCCTTAAAACTATGGCTAAAACAAAACAAAAACAAAAATCCTTGGTTCCATATTTCAAGGAAATCTTAAAATGAAAAGTACTCAGATCTATGAGAACCAGAGGTCAAAGTGAAAATAGGAAAAAAAAATCATCAGTATCCTTCTAAAAGAAATGCCAAATTAAAACCACCTAGGAATATTATTGCCGAAATCCAGAATTTCTAAGTCAAAGGAAAAATACTACAAGCAGTCAGAAAGAGTTCAGTTGCCAAGGAATGATAAGGTCACTGAAGAACTATGCTGAAGCTACCATAAAGAGGAGAAAACCTTGTAATACAATACAGACAATTCTCACTTTTTATAAAATTATTCAAATTCTCTTTTACATAAAGAATTCTAAAAGAAATCCACATTCTAAAAAAAAAAGAAAGAAAGAAAGAAAGAAACACCTATAGTAACTTTATTGTACAATACTGTGCTCTTTCTTTCCACTCCTACCCTTTGGCTCACCCTCCATAGCCTCCCACCCGCTATAAGCAAAAACTAATTTTAAAAAAACTAACCAAGAAAACCTCCACATGAGAGCAGTAGAGGAGTAGAAAAGCTTGACTTGAGACTTCTGGTGCTGAGAAAGAATACCTTTGCCCACTCCAGCCACCTTCCCTCGTGTCTGGCCCTTGTATGTGTGTCTTCCATCTGTCCACACTCAGGTACCACATATCTGGCCCTGATCCCAACGTGTCTTCCTCGTATTCTTGGTTCTTTATCCCCAGCCCCAACGTACGTGTCCTTGAACTGTATACTCTTTTCCTTCACAGATGCGTGGTCCCCTTTCTGTCTCCCTTCCTCCCTTCCCCATCTCCATGCCCATATTCACATTACATAAAAATAGCTTTAAGTGGAGGTCTATGGAACAGTCCACTTACATAAAATGAGAACTGTCTATTACAAAAGGCAAAAGGAAAGTGCTTACAACCAAGAATAGTCTAGTCTTTAAAAGAATAGAGGCCTTTCCTGATGAAATGAACAGAACTGAACAGAAACTTTAAAATACAAACAAAGAAATCTAAAACATAATTTTCAAGAGAAACCTTAAAAGAGTAAATGCATTTGAACAATTTGAAGGGAATTAAGACAAATTGATGACTAATGGGGATGGAGTTGGGGAATGGACTTCTGGATTGTTGGTTTTTATAGAGAAAAGAAAAAAACAGATGTAAAGGAATTAACTAGAGAAGAAAGTGAAAGACGGGAAGAACTTACCATTTTGTATAAATGAAGTACATGAAAAGGTTATACAAACTTAGATCAAGGAATAAGGGTAATGTGCATCTCATGACCTCTTAACTAGATAAAAGCATATAGTGGGAGGGAGGAAGCCAAAGAAGGAGAGAAGGAGAACTGAGGAGGGAGAGAGATGGAGGGAGGAAAGGATGAAGAGAAAGATGGAATGAGGGAGAGAGATGGAGGAAAGGAGAGGGGGGGAGAGGCAAGAAAAAAGAGGAAGAGAAAAAAGTAGGGAGAGACAGAATGTAAGAGAGAATAGGAGAGAGAAGGAGAGGGTGAGAAAAAAGGAGGGACAGAAAGACAGGAAGGGAGAGAAATTTTTATAGAAATATATTATACTCAACAATATATGGATGGAGACAGGGAAAGGTGAAATGGGATAAAAGAGAGTCAAGTCAGGGAGAGATTGATCTCAAGTAAAACAAACTTCAGCATGAGAGGGTTAATCATAAAGGGCGATTTTACAGAGAGTAAAAAATTGTAGGAACTAGAGATTGGAGTCTGGTCTTGAGGGAGAGTAATAGGAACAAAGACTCTGGTTACTGGTATTTATCATATTCCTTCTCTTTCTCCGGCTCTTCTTTGTAAAGAGGATGCAGGGAAAGAAAGAGAAAAACTATAGGAGATCATGATGGAATGAAATACACAATTAAGAGTTAAAACAGTAAAAGTGAATATGATGAGCTCACCTATAATATAGTAGATAGAAGAATGGATGAGAAATCAAGATAAAGCAAAATGGTTTTTTTTATAAAAATATATTTGAAACATAAAGACTCACAAGCTAAAATGAAAGACAGGAAAAAAATTTTTATGCTCAAGGCAAAATTGGAAAAGCAGAGTAGCAATTATGGTCTCAGGTAAGCCAACCATAAAAAAAATTAGATAAGTAGAGGAATTACATTATGATTAAAGGCATCATCAATAATTAAATAATATGAATAGTTGATAAGCACTACTATGTGCTATTATAAGTACTAATACTAGTAATAGTTGGTTAAGCCCTTACTATGGGCCAGATACTACGCTAAGTGCTGGAAATAAAAGCTTTAAAAAAATACATCCCAGTCCTCAGGGAGCTTTACATTCTAATGGCAGAAACAACATGCACATGCAAGCAAACTACCTGTAAATAGAAGGGAATCTCAGAAGGAAAGCACTAGCAGGATTGGGGCAGGGAAAGTCTACTTACAGAAGTTGGGATTTGACTTGAGTCATGAAGGAAGCCAGGGAATGAAAGAGGAAGAAGTAAAGGACAGTCTCCTAGGCACAAAGGAGAATCTCTAAGAAGATAGAGTCAGAAAATGGAGCATCATGTGGGAGGGACAACAAGCTGGCAGATGATGCTACATTATAAAGTGCGTAGAGAAGAATAAAGTATATAAGGTCGGAAAAAGTAGTAAGGATTCGGGTTGTGATGGTCTTTAAATACAAATATAGCATTTTCTATTGTATACTGGAGGTAATCAGAAGTTATTCCAGTGTATTGGGGGAAGGGGAGGGCTGACATGCACCTTAGGAAAATGACTGGTATCTGAGTGGAGAATGGATCAAAGTGGGAGACACTTGGGGCAGGGACACCAACCAGAGGTTATTTCTATATCTCAGATGTGAAAAGATGAGAACCTGACAGGGTGGTGGAGAGTGTGAGTGGAGAGAAGCGGAACTCTATGGGATATTATGAAGATTAAAGGTGACAAGGCTTGGCAAAATGTTGAATATGTGGAATAGGTGTGAGAGAGGAGTCAAAAATGGTGCTGAGGTCGCAGGCCTAGGTGACTGGGGAAATGATGGCAGCCTCTATAGTAATAAGGAAATTTGCAAGATGAGAGGCTTGCAGGGAGCCAGAAAATAGTTAATATATATGCACTGAATATTATAGCCTATTTGTGAAAAGATAATTGAATTATGTTGAGAAAGAGCAAACTATATTCACTGAGAACCTTAGTATACTTATTTCAGACTTATAGATATGATACCTCTGACAGTTATTGAATTGGAATTGAAATGAATATAAAATTTTTCTCAGCTATGAATGGTACCTTTATAAAAACTGAACATGTTCTAGGGTATTAAAAAATTTATAAGAAAATACATAAAAGCAGAAATATTAAACATCCATTACTGACTACAGTGCAATAAGTATTATAATGAAGAAAAGAAATTTGAAGAAAAGATTCAAACTTAAATGGCAATTGAGTAATTAATCATAAAGATTGGTGAGTCAAAGAGCAAACCATGGAAATAATAGATAATTGCATTTAAAAAAAAAAAACAAGACAGCATTCAAAAACTTTTGGGATGCAGCCAAATCAGGCTTTGTGGGGAGTTTATATCTCTAAACATTTTCATCAACAAAAGAGAGAAAGAACAGATTAATGAATTAATTATGTCACTAAAAAAGATGGAAACAACAAATAAACAATTAAACAAAAAAATGAAAAGTCTGTAATTAAAATAAAATATAAAATTGAAAGTCAAAAAAAGAAATTTTACTTGAAAAATAAAACAAGGAATAATTCTTTTTCAAAAGTGCTTGGCCTAAATAGCTTCACAGGAAGAAGGAAAAATAAGTGGATTTTAAAAAAAAACCTTTTTGTCTAGTTTATAATTTGGAGTGATGGTCAGTCTATCAAGATGATTGATCAAGAAATATATCTTAGACAGATATTATAGTGAACTTTAATGGCCAAGAACTGAATCAGAGAAAGATCAAGCAGGCCAGATTATATTTAGAAAATTCTATAATTTTTTTTGTTGTTGCTGGTTTGGGGTTTGCTTAGCACTGAATGGGGTGACTTTATGATGATACACAGTACAGGACTCAAGACTTCTCCCCCTACTACAGGGGTGCTTTGAGACAAGGACATGAATGGGATACAGGATCCCCAGTATAGGAATGTAGGTTAGGAATGTAGACTCTGCAGGGGTGGATCTCCTTTTTTTTTGGCTGGAGATGAGGATCTGTGGTTTTCCACTTTACTCCTTGGAGGTCACGTAGGCCATGTGGTCTGCTATAATCATGCTCATTATCATACCAAAAATGAACTTGACAAAATGGTCATTGAGGGCAATATCAGCATCAGCATCAAAGGCTGAAAAGTGTGTTGCTATTAAAGTCACACACCGGATGTACCACCTATTTTTAGGGAGACATAGACAAGAGTCTAGACAAGGTAAAAGGACATAGATGAGTTGCTTTCTGCAACAAAGGAAGGAATACCACATCAGTGAAATCACAGATCCAGCAAAAGATTGAAATAATAATAGCCCACATTTACATAGCACTTTACGGTTTATGAAACACTTTGCATCCATAATCACAACATCCCTGTGATATTGCATGAGATCCATAACTTAAACTGTTTTCTCTTGGGGCCAAAAAAACAATCAGGAGGGCTTTCAATCTGCCCTCTTCAGGGTTAGAGGAGACTCACAGAATTTGAGAGTGGGAAGAGATCTCTCAACCATCTTCTCTAACTCATACACTCAAGAAATTCCTACTAAGACAATGAAGACCTCAGAGTATGGGGATCTCAACACCTCTTGGAGAAACCCATTCCATTTCAGGATGACTCCAATTGTCAGAAATTTTTTTCCTAATTTTCCTAATTACCTAACATTCAACCTAAATTTGCTTCTTTGCAGCTTCCATATAGCAATCCTGCTTCAGCCTTCTAGGGCCAAACATGACAAATCCGATCCCTCTTCTACAAGGTAGTCCATCAAGTATTTGAAGACATATAAGTCAATTAGGTGGCTCAGTGGTTAGAACATTTGTGGGTGTGTGTTTGTCCTTTGTTGCTGATGAAGACCATGACATCAGAGAAATGATGACATGACTTGCACTTGACTTTGTTTTGAGTGAGGGAGGACTGTGCAGGTCACCAGCCTCACTTCTCCTCCAGAGCCATCTGAATCCAGTGAGCAGATATTCATCAGTATGACTGAAGATGACCCAGGATGAGTCAAATTGGGGTTAAGTGACTTACCCAAGGTCACACAGAACTCGGGTCCTCCTGACTCCTGTACTGGAGCTTGGTTAGAACATTGGACCTGGAATCAAGGAAGATCTGAGTTCAAATCTGGCCTTAGGTGCCTACTAGCTGTGTGACCTTGAGTAAATCATTCAGTTTCTTCAATCATAAAATGGGATTATAATAGTACATATCTCATAGGGCTGTTTTGAGAATCAAATAAGATAATATTTGTAAAGCACTTAGCATAGTACCTGGCATACAGTTAGTTCTGCATAAATGCTAAATATTATTATACCTATCGTGTTCCCTCCCTCTACCTCCCTATCCCCACAGTCTTCTAGTCAGTCCTTATGTGGCAGGAACTCAAGATCCTTACACAACCTGATTGCCCATCTCTGAATTTTCTCTAGCTTATTAATTTCCTTCTTAAATTGAGGCTCTGAGACCTGAACATGATGCTCTAAGTGAGGTCTGATGAGAACAAAGAACGGTGGCACTATTACCTTTCCTATTCCTAGCAGCCCTATGCTTCTTAACATACCCCAAAATAGCATAATTTGAGGAGGTTAATACATCAAATTCTAACTAATAAGAATGAATTGGCTTTTGGTCCACTAAAACCTCTGGATCTTTTCCACAACTGCTGCTTATCAATGCCGCCCATCTTACCTTTTTAGAAGTTGTTTTTTTTGTGTGGTTCAGTTGTTTTAGTTGTGTCCAACTCTTCATGGCTCCATTTGGAGTTTTCTTGGCAGTGATATTGGAGTAGTTTGCCCTTTCCTTTTCCAGATCATTTTACAGATGAGGAAACTGAGGCAAACAGTTAGGTGATTTGCCAAGGGTCACATAACTAGTAAGTGTCTGAGGCCAGATTTGAACTCAGGAAGACAAGTCTTCCTGACTCTAGGCCAGACACTCTATCCACTGTGCCACCTAGTTGCCCAAGTATAATATTTTATATTTCTCTCTATTGAATTTAATCTTATTAGGTTCAGGTGTTCCTGTCAAGATCATGTTGTATCCTAATGTCATCCAATGTACTAACCATCCTTCCCAGTTTTGTGCCATCTGCAAATTGGATGAACATGCCATTTATGCCTTTATCTGAAGTACTGACATAAATATTAAACAACATAGGAGCAAACAGATTCCCCACAGTTCCCCAGGTGGACTCTACCACGGGTTCCTTACCACACTCACAATTACTCTCTGGGTCTGGCCATCCAATCGGTTCCAAATCTGATTGTATTACACCTATTCTATATGTCTCCGTCTTCTTCACAAGAATAGCATGAAACATTTTAACCAAAGTGGTGCTAAAACCTAGGTTAACGACATCCACCACATTCCCCTCACCTCCTACATTAGAAATCCCGTCAAAAGGGAAATGAGGTCAGTTCTTGATGAAGCCAGGATGTCTCTTTGTTCCCTTTCTGAATGTTCACCAACCATCTCTAATAATCCATTCTAGAATATTCTTTCTAGGTATCAAAGTCACATTCACTTGCTTATAGTTTATAGATTCTACTTTCTTCTCTTTTTTTGAAAATCAGGACATTTGGTCTCCTCCAACTTTGTGGCACCTCTTCTCATTTTTTCTATGATCTTTCAAGTATCATTCTCACCCTCAGTTGCCTATACTTTCCATTCTCGAGGAAGTAGGTCATCTGAGCCTGGTGAGTTGACTTCATCAGGGATAGCTAGAAAGTACAATGGATAGAGTGGTGGGCCTGGAGTCAGGGAATCATATCTTCCTGAGTTCAAATCTGGCCTCAAATATTCCTTTTACTTATCTTGAGTATAGACTTCCTGCATAAGTTATTTTAGTTCTGCTATTTCTATGACAAAGATCATTCTCCTTGACAGAGAAAACAAGCAAGATCCTCTGTCTGTTTTGAGTTATCCTCAATCCATTCAATCCCAAGCAAAGATCATTTCTTCTTTGAACTTCCTCCTCCTTCCCTGTATGGTTAAATAAGCATGTTTCCAAAGGCAATGGTTTGTGGAGTGGTCCAGGGGCAGTTGTGCACCAAGGTATTATGGGCCAGCAGAGAACTCTGAGGTGATATGAGGTGCAAGGTCTTCCTCAGGTCCCAGTTTGTCTATGACAATGGTCATTCAATGACTAAGGAATAGGTAACAATTACTTTTGAAAGGCCAAGGTGATGTAATGCATCCTCGGCCTTCACCAGTCATCTTGATTTTTCCCTGCCGTTGGACTATGATGACTCTGGAGGAGAGAGTGAAGCTGATAACTTTGCCCAACTCTTCCTCACTTAAATCCACCTCACATGCAAGGAAAGACATAATCCTCCTGATGTCATTGACATAACCCAATGACATCATTGGTCCTCTTCAAGAACCAAAGACCAGCAACAATAACCCGTACAAAGGGTTCAGTTGCTAATGTGGAAGGGAATAGTCTCCACTCTCACATCCATGTCACTGTCCTTGGGCAAAGCTCCAGGTGTTACATGCTGGTTATGGCTCTGAAAACACATAGTTTTATTCCCACTAAAAGAATTCAAAACTATCACTTCCAGAGAGGAAAAGCCCAAGGTTATATTTCAGGTAAATGGTGGAAACCAGAACTACCCTTCAGGGTTTTCTGACTCTAAATCTTATGATTTTGCAATCTCAGACTAGGAGACAGAAGCCCTGTCTTCCTGTTCTGGCTTGGTCATTCACCTTGTGACTTTCTCTAGGCCTCAGTTTCCTCACCTGCAAAAAGAAGGAGGTTAGAATAAATGGTCCCCAAGGTTGCTTCCAACTCTGCGTCTTATCATTTCTTCTCTTGTCCTGGTCTGTCACTATTCCAAATGGGACAGTCTCATTACAGTACCTCAAACCTTATAGATGTTTCATAAATGTTTGTTATATTGAATTGAATCTGCTAGCCAGATGATGAAGTCCAAGAAGGTAGGACCTGGGTCTGCTTCTCTTCTGCCTCCCTCAGGTTGTAGGAACCCTGAGCAAATTGCTTGGATCATCTGGTCTTCCTCTTTCCCTTTAGGGGTTCACCAAGAACAGGAATAAGGGTCTTCGAGGACAGACTTGAAGGACTAGGTTGAGCTGGAGTCATTTTCTCGTCCAAGCCATGGGCCTACCATTTCTGATACTATCTTCCTATATCAGGGTCATTACCAATACCCAACTTCTGTAGCTAGTTAAAGAATCTATTTGGGCAGAGGGATGAGGAAAGATTGGATGACTTGAACTCTTTAAAATTCTGTTTATTACCTAATGTTCCCAAAAATCATATGGAGAACCAAATAGACACAACACTAGTTTTAATGAAGAAATCTTTGGACTTGGAGGCCAAGTATTAGTTCTTGCTCTGCACTAACTCACTGTGTGACCTTGGGCAAGTCACTTTCAGCATAAGGATTTTCTCTACCTGTAAGGATATTAGACTAATTATCTCTATAGTCCCTCTCCAAATCTGGCATTCTATGACTTCAAGATTAATAGCATCCTCAGAGGCTCTTGCTGTTGGCTCCCAACCGCAGGTTGACAGTATCAGGACACATAAATTGTATCAGGAAGTGTAACGATCTTTCCCCTTGGATCTCATACAGCACTCTGTGTGTGTGTGTTCCCAATGCAAACTCTCTACTAAATACTTCGCTTGCTTCTGTACAACAGCAAGAGAACTGTAGAAAGATTCCCATGCAAGAGATTTACTGGAAGACAAGAGTTCTGCCAACTATTAAATCATGGGTGGGTTGTAATTAACATTGGTGGAGGGCCTAGCTACATCAGTGAAGTCACAGATTCACTGAAATATCAAAGAATACACATCATATGCTATTGTGTATGATAGCTATCTGTTCTGGTGGTATATTAGACCATGAACTCCATGATTATTTCTCCCTCAGTTCTAAGCACAAGGTTCTACACAGAGAAAGCACTTAATGAATGCTTTGTTGAATTAATAAATTAACAAACAAACAAATGAACAAGCTCATGGAAATTTTCATTGGCTGTTCATGTTTCCAATCACCTTGACCCTCTGAGGCTCATAAAGGAGCATGTCTGCATTCGGAGGAAAGGGGGTTCCAAGACGTTAAGTGAGTGACCTGAGGGAGCAGAGCAACAGACATGCTGATTCCAGGCCAGGGGAGCCCTGTGGCCTCCCTCCCTCCTCTCTCCAGTGAAGGAGCCACGATTCCTTTCCAGAAACCCAGTGTTCAGAGACAACCTCAGGAAACTTCAAGGGAGAGGCTGGGAAGAAATTAGTAACCCTTTCCCAGATCTGTTTAGAGAGGCTCTAGATACTGGGCCAGGCTTCATCTGTCTTCAAGTCTCTTGGGCTCAAGGAGCCAAATTCTTCAGTGGTCAGACAGCTTTGGAGACGCTGGAGAACTGACAAGCCCACAGTCCTGGAGAAAGGACAGGGTGGGGGTGGGGCATGCTGGCTATACCCTGCTCCACCCTTCAGAGAGGGTAAGCAAGCTGCCCAAGGTAGCACAGCAAAGCTTAAGAGAGTCACCAGTTCCTTTCTTCTCTCTCTTCTCTTCCCCATTCTCCACCCTCACCCCACCCCTCATTTTCCCCTGAACACATCAGTAAGAATTATCCCTTCAGACTCCTGGAGGCTTCCTTAGGAAGGATAGTCTGACCCACACCAGACACAAGACAGCTAGCTTTGTGTTAAGATTGGAGGTGGTGAGGAGCAGCTAGGTGGCTCCGTGAATAGAGCACCAGCCCTAAAGTCAGGAAGACCTCAGACATTTGACACTTACTAGCTATGTGACCTGGGGCAAGCCACCCTGATTGTCTCGTCTCCCCACTCCCCCCAAAAAAAGATCGGAGGGGGTGGTGCCTTGCAGATTCCCTCCTAAAATATAAGAATATGCATAGTAATTAATAGTATCTCTATGACAAACACTACATTTGATCTTCCCAACACAGCTGTGAGATGGACAGAAAAGGATTTGTTATTTGCATTTTTGAGATGAGGAAATTGAATGAAATAACAAAACCAAGAATACAGAGCAAGGTAGTGACAGGGCCAGACTAGAACACTGGTCCAAGCCTCTTTCAATCACACCACACTCAAGAGAGTTCCCAAAGGAGAATCTTAAAGAGAAGACAGTAGAAAAGACCCTCCCCTTTAGGGATGGATCCTTGTCATTGACAGATTTCACTAGGTCAGACACCTCTCTCCGAGTCTTGTGGGGATAGAGGGAGCAGGAGGAGCTCATCCTAAAATTAACCAATATAATAATCAGGATGCTCCTCCAAAGGAAGCCTCAATTCTTAGCAGATGGGGAAAAAAGCATTTTGTCAAATATGGTAGAATTCTATTGTGAATACACATGCTATTCTCCAGAATCAGATATCTATGAATACAAAATATCAGAACTTCAAGGGGCTTCGAACCATATTGAAAGAGACCTCAGAAACCATCTAGTCTAAATTATTCCTGAGTAAGCATCTTGTGTGACATCCCAGAGAGTGGTTATCCAGTCTCTCCTTGAAAACCATCAGCGATGAGACACTCATCACTCTCTGGAAGCAGGCCACTCCACTTTCTGCTCTAATAATTGTTCTTCGGCATCTCAAGCCCAAATCTGCTTCTGTGATACCTTCCCTACCCAGTCTTAGTTCTGCCCTCTGCTTCCAATCAAAACCAGTCTGATCACTCTGTAACATCCCAGGATTTCAAACTCCTGAAGACAGCAATCACAAACCTGTAATTCTTCTTGCCACACCAAATATCTAATTCCTTCAACAAATACTTTCTTCTTATGTTTTCAAGTTCTCCTAACCATTCAAGTTACCCTCCTCTGGATGAATTATGACATGTCAATGTCTTTCCCATAAATGTGGCCACCAGATCTGAACACAATATCATTGATGTTATCTGGGTACGTTACAGTGGGAATTTCCTTTCAGAAAGGGTGCTTGAGGTCCATTCTACCTCTGAAATTCTATAATTGTATGGTAAGAGATAAAAGACACATTTAAATAACTATAATGCATAATATTACATAATAAAAGTTAATTTGATGCCAAAGTGTCATGAGAAATTCAAAGGAAAAAAAGAGGTGGGATCAAGGAAGGCTTCATGGAGTACACAGTATTTGAGTTGGCCCTTAAAGGATGAGTAGGAACTGAATAAATGAAGAATGAGAGGGATGACATCCTAGACATAAATAATAACGCAAGGATGACAACAGGAGAGTGCCAGCAGTGTTGGGGGATAGAGAGAAATCAACATCAAGAGTGACTGTATACAATTCATAGAATAAAGTGACAAGAGTCTGGAGAGGTAAGATGGCACCAAATGAGAGATAGGGATAGAGAGATAGGTATGATAGGTGAACTGTACATAGATATGTTTGTGTGTATGTATGTGTGCATATCCATGTACATATATATGCCTATATATGTATGTGTGCATATATATGTGTATTGTTTATATACATACATATACATTGTGTATATATGTGTATGTGTTATATAATTAGTGTGCATTAGTTACATATATATACATGTGTGATATATGCATCTGTGTGTACATATGCTTGTGTGTGTATGAATATATGTATGTATGTATACATACATGTGTATATAGATTCCTATCTATAGATAGAGAAGTAAATTGAGGTTCAGAGAGTTTGAGTAGCTTGTCCATGATCACCCAGCTAGTAAATATCTGCATGAGGATTTAAACACATTTCTCTCCTGCATCCAAGTCCAGCAAGTTCTCTGCTACAGCCGATCTACACTTTATCTCTTCTCAAGCATGCTGTACACAGTAGGTATGCACAAGTTTATTTGGGGCATGGATATTATTGTTCAACAGGGAGTCAGTAAGTCCAGATGCTAGTCCCAGCTCTGCTCTGTGACTTTGGAGAAATTAGTTGTTCCTTCTGGTCTTCATGTCCCTCATCTGTAAAATGAAGCAGAGTAGAAGGGGCTTTGGGAGGTCACACACTAATATGCTGTTAGTAGAACTGTGAATGTGGCCCAGCCTTTCTGGAAAATAATGTGGAATTATGCTTTAAAAAAAAATTAACTAAAATATCTCTTCTTTTCAATCCAGGGATTCTGTTGTTAGGTATACCCCACCCCCTCCAAAGGAGATCCTAGACAGAAAAAGAGATCCTTTATATGCCAAAATATCCACAACAACATTTTTTGTGGCATTTAAGAACTGGAGACAAAAATAGGTGCCAGCGACTAGGGAACTGCTAAGCGAATTGTGGTACATGAATGCAATGAAATATTACTATACCATAAGAAATAATAAAAATATGAGTTCAGAGAAGCAGAGGAAGGCTTGGGTGAACTGATGCAAAATAAAGTAGAATCAAGAAAATACTATATACAGTGACTACAAAAATGTAAATAAAAAAAAACAATAGCAAAAGATAGATAGATGATAGATAGGTAGATAGACAGGTAGATAGACCAAAAGTATTATAATTACAGTGATCAAGCTTGGTCCCAAAGAAGAGCTAAGAAAATTTATCTCCCCTCCTTCCTTAAAGAATGGGGAGTTATGGGGGTCAAATACTACATATACTGTCAGACCTCATTGATATATTGCTACATTGGCTGGTTTTGATGAACTGGGTTTTTTTCCTCTTCTTTGCTCTTTGTTACAAAGGAAGGTTAACTGGACAGGGAATGAGAAGAGATATATTTGTAATGAAGCTAATGCAAAAAAAATTATGAATAAGAATATTTAAAAAAAAAAGGAACTGAAATAGATGGTCTCTGAGATGCCTGTCAGCTCTGACATTAAAGGATCTCAGAAAGATTCCAAATTGCTAATATCCTTCGGCCCTTTCCCAACCTCTAACCCCTTCTGAAACACGGAATTTTTTTTGCCTTTTTATGGGCAGTGACTTTCTGACCTCTCAGGGCTAAATTGAGTCTGTTCAGAATCTTCACATTCTAAAATTAAAAGCTCAGATCCCACTATCTCCTCTGTCTATGACTTTCCAGAGTTTGGGGGAAGCTTCCAAATATCTGTTCTTAGGAAAATCCTTTGATGGCCACAATTTTCTTATCTCCTGTCATCCCAGCCCCAGATGTGGTAACTAACAATAAGAACTCTCACAAGTCATTGGGTCCTTATATTATTTTTTTCCTTACTTTACTTCCTTCAGAGAGTCTCCTCTCCCTTCAAAAAACAAGTAATGGGATTGGAGCTTTTTAGGGCTTAAAATAATGTCCCTTAACTTTCCTCATCCTGATATTCAAGGTCCTCTTTTAATATGCCTCACCCTATCCTCATCTATATTTCTAGACTTATTTCCTGCTATTCCCCCGTAGATCTCCTCTGTTCCAGCCAAACTGGATGATTCACAATCTCTTAAATCTGTCTCACTTTCCTGACCCACTATCCTTGCTCATATTGCACACTATGCCTGGAATGTCTTCTTT
This sequence comes from Potorous gilbertii, assembly GCA_028658325.1. NCBI lineage: Eukaryota > Metazoa > Chordata > Mammalia > Diprotodontia > Potoroidae > Potorous > Potorous gilbertii. The sequence goes on from CM053769.1 coordinate 408,734,148, forward strand.
CAATGCTTAGCTCCAATGGCATCTCATCCATGAAGAGTTTCCCAATTCCCCCTGCTTTAAGTGATCTTTCCCTCCACAGAGTTCCCATAGTCCTTTGGTTGCAGTGCCCTGATACTCCAACATTCTGTCTTGTAGGATGGTTATCCGTGTACTTAGAATTTTAGACTTAGAGATGGAAAGAACCTTAGTCCAACTAATCCAATCCTTTCATTTAACAGATGAGGAAACTGAGACCCAGGGAAATGAAGTGATATTACAGTGGCAGAGTTGGGATTCAAACTCTCACTGTCACACTTCAAATCCAGAACTCTTTTCACACTGAAAAATGCCAGTGTGCCTCCAGCTTTCATTTCAAGTCCAATAAATATTTACATTAAATAAACAAGCGTTTATATTAAAGGGGTAGCTAGAGGCACAATGGATGGAGCGTGGGGCTTGGAGGCAGGAGCTTATCTTCCCGAGTTCAAATCTAGCCTCAGATACTTACTAGCTGTGACCCTAAGGAAGTCACTTAAATCCTGTTTGCCTCAGTTTCCTCATCTGTAAAGTGAGCTGGACAAGGGCATGGCATATCATTCCAGTACCTTTACCAAGAAAACTCCAAAGGGGTCACAGTGTCCAACAAAACTGAGATGTCTGAACAATAGCAACAACAAAAAAAAATTTCTATTCATCCCAAGTGTGCAAAGCAGACTTGTATTCAGTGTTAGGGAGAGAGAGAAGGTCGAAACAAGACATGGCAGTCCCTGCTCTCATGCACAGTGGATGGAGGTGGACTCTTGAGTCAGAAAGCCTGGATTCTGGCACCAGGTTTCCTTCCTAAAAGCCACATGACCCTTAGACAAGTTTTATCACCATACAGAGCCTCTCTTTCTTCATCTAAAAATGAAAAACTATAATGAGGTTTTTCTCTAAGGTCCCTTCCACCTCTGAAAAACAATAGCTTTAATATAAAATAATGCAATAAGAGCATCAGGGGGCACTAGCCAAGTCTATGTGAAGACTGAGGGAAGGAAAGTTCATTACGTATGGGGACAATCAGGGAAGACTGCGTGGAAGATGTGACATGTAAGCTTCCTAATGGTAGCTTTGAAGAGGAAGGATGTGCATTGCTCTTCTCTCTCTCTCTCTCCCACATTATGGAGTCCAGCACCTTATACACAGTGTGTCTACTCAACAAATATGTGTGGACAATGACAAGAATATGAAAAGATCATGTAAAGGAAACCCAGCCTTCTCGGGAAGGGGGATGGTGCTGCCGAGGTAGAATCTTTCACACAATGTCAAAGTCACTTTATCACTTGTCTTTGCTGAACTGTTTTTCTTGGTTACAAGGCAGGATTCAGTCAGAGATACAGAGCATGAACTGAAAGTAGAAGGGAAATGTCTTCCAGAAATGGATAGCATGGTCAAAACAACAGGCATTCACAAATTTGATAGAGGCCCAGTAATAAATGAATGAATGAGATAAAATGTAATGGCTAGAGAGGAAAGAAGAAGGGAAGGGAGGGAAGGAGAGGGGAGAGGAGGGGAGGGGAGGGGAAGGGAGGGGAGGAGAGGGGAGGAGAGAAGAGAAGAGGAGAGGAGAGGAGAGGAGAGGAGAGGAGAGGAGAGGAGAGGAAGATTAAGGAAAATGTGAATTGAATTGCATTGGATTACCAAAAGAGCACTTCAATCACCCCTTCTGGAAGATAAATGTGATTATAAATGCCAGAGTGAACTAGACATTGATTCCCAATGCAGACAGATCCTATTTTAAGGTAATTTAATAGAGAACACCTTTGTAATTCATGGCAGAAACTCCCCAGAGATCTTTGCAAATAGAGTACATGAGGGAAGTCATGGACCTAGTAGTATATCTGAATTTTAGTGGGACATTTGACAAGGTTTCTCATCATATGTTAGTGTACATAGCGGAGAGAGATGGTCTGCATACCAGTTCAGTCAGTTTCATAATAGCTTCATTGATCAGACAAAAGAAATGTTAATTAGTGGATCGGTGTTAGACAGGAGAGAGGTCTCTATTAGAATGCCCAAGTGCTCTACCCTTGACACCAAGCTGTTTAACACTGAAAAAAGAATAGCTAGAATGATGATCAGATTTGCCAATGGTGCAAAGCGGTGTAGGTTGGTTAACCTATGGGATAATAGAACCAGGATTCATGTGAAGTCCTCAGGCCAGAATGATGATGAACCAAATGTAATGAAAATGAAATTTAATAGAGATAAATATAAAAAATCCTATACTTGGTTTCAACAAATCAACTGCTTGCATGCAAAGTGAGGGATGTTTGATTAGGCAATAGCCAAAAAGGGATTTAGGGTTTTAACAAGCTCAATATGAATCATCAGTGTAGCATGGCAGCCAGAAAAATAAATGAGATCTCAGGGAACCTTTATAGAGGCATCATGTGTAGATCGAGACCAAATCTGAAGTATTATGTCCAAATCTGGGCAGGACATTTCAAGAAGAATATTCATGAGCTGAAGGTGATCAGAATAATGATGTAACTAGCCATAGATGTCAAAAGGACTGTCATATGAAGGATCTTCAAAGACAGCATGGATCAAAAGTGACATTCACTGCCTGTAAAAATCCCTAATGAGCCCTGAACCAGAATAAAATGTAATTGGAAAATGTCTAAGAAAATAAAAATAATATATGACATAAATAATGTGAATTTGTGATTTTCTAAATCAATATGTGGTCCATAGAGATTCTCTAATAAAATCCACTTCAAATAAAATATAACATCTGGAAAGGAAAGGGGAAAAGAGGATAGAGGAGAGAAGGAGAAGAGAGGGAAGAGAAGGGGAACAGAGCAGAGAGAGGAGAGAAGAGGAGAGGAGAGGAGAGGAGAGGAGAGGAGAGGAGAGGGGAGGGGAAGGGAGGGGATAGGAAGAAGGGGAGGAGAGATAAGGGAGAAAAGGGAGGAAAAGAATTTGAATATGATATCATTGGCATGAATGGTCATTTGCTGAAGATGCTGTGATCCAGTGATACTGGCCTCCTTGCTATACCTCACACACAACACTCCATCCTCCAATTGAAAGTTTTGTCCCTGATTATCTCCTGTATCTGGAATTCTTTTCCTCCTCATCTCTACCTTGGGGCTACCCTAGTTCCCTTCCAGTCTCAGCTCATTCTCCCTTTTGCCTTTCTTAGTCCTCCTTGATCTTATGCCTTCCCCCTGAGTCTACCCCAAATTTACCCTGTGTATTTGTCACTGTATATAGCTGTTAGCAATGTTGTCTTCCCCTGTTAAACTGTGAGAATTTTGAGATAGCAAGGCATGTCTTTTGCCTTTATATCACCATCACTTATCATAGTGCCTAGCACATGGAGTTCAGTTATTTCAGTTGTGTGTGACTCTTCCTGACCCCTTTTTGAGGTATTCTTGGCAGATATACTAGAGTGGTCTGCCATTTCCTTCTCCAGCTCATTTTACAGCTGAAGAAACTGAGACATACAGGGTTAAGTGACTTGCTTAGGTCACACAGCTAGTAAGTGTCCAAGGGTGGATTTGAACTGAGGTCTTCCTGCCTGTAGGCCCAGCACTCTATCCACTGCACCACCTAGCTGCCCTATGCCTACCACATAGTAGGTGCTTAATAAATGCTGACTACAAAGAAAAGTCATGGAATGAGTGGGAAGGTGTTCTCTATGACCTCTATGGCTCTTTCCCACTGAAGGTCAGCTCTAGTGGCATTTTGTTGCAGGAAGGAAGAGCTACCCTGTGAGTCAGGAGACTAGGTTCAAGTCCTAATTTCTATAGCCAAATTGCTGCTTGATCTTGGGCCAAGGTTCTTCTTCTTCCCCTAGTCAATGTCACACAAAGGATAGCTCTATGACAAGAATTATGAAGTGTCCATTTATAGGATCATAGGATTTAGAGCTGGAATTAACCATAGACATCATCTAGCCCAACCCTCTCATTTTACAGATAAAGAAACCAAGACCCTGAAAGAGAATGAGACATACTCAAGGCCATAAAGAGAGAACAGAACCAGGATTTGAATCCAGGTCCTCAAACTCCAAATCTAGTATTCTTTCAACCATGTTATACTAGCTTTTGCTAAGATCGCTTCCACTTCTGACATTATACACTTATAGAATTCCACATTCTATATTTCAGCCATTTTGAGGGCTGCTCATCCAACTTTGGTGTCCACTTCACCCAACTCTCACTTGTGACTCCAAGAAGCTACAGCATGAGCAGCAGCCAAACACTAGTAAAACTGTCTCAGAAGACAGGCTAAATCAGGTTGAAGGTAGTCAGCAAGCCGGAAACTCATTGGTGAATTGAAGGATGAATATCCCCACATCTGAAGACTTACCCCAGCAAAATGAGTGGATGAGAACAGCAGCCATGAAGGCAACTGAAGCAGGTGCTGTCACACACTAAGAACTTGGTTAGACAATGAACATGCCATGGTCATCCACTGCATCCTGGGCCATCACCAGTCATCTTGACTTTTGTCTTGCCACTGGACTTTGATGAAAAGAGTGAGGCCGATGACTTTGTGCAACTCTGCCTTACTTAAATCCAGTTCACTCACAAGCCAAGACATCACCCCATGATGTCATTAGTCCTAGAATATACAGTTAATTCTCAATGGCCTTTACCTGACTTTTCTATTTTGTGGCATCATTTTTAAATTCTAACCAGACTTCTGGGTGCCTACATGTACCTTAGTTACCTGTTCTGATGCCTATTGGTGTTTGGTCACAGAAGGGAAAGCAGCGCTGATACCAGCTCAAAGCATACAGAACTGGAAAGCTAAATCGGTCACATGCATTCACAAAGAAATCACAGTCTATACTCTAAAGCCAAACAGAAACCTGAAAAATAAATAGACTGATAAATAAAAGAAATGAAAAGTACAGAAAAGAAAGAAAAAAGAAAAGAATATATATAATAAATAAATATATTTATATATAACTAAATAAATGAGTTAGTTGATAATTGATTATTGATTATGATTGGTGATTGATTATTTGCATCATACTCTTCTCTCTCCCAAGCCATTCAAATAGAAAAATCACAAGTTGTTGTATTTTTTGAGTTACAAAGAATTAGGTAGAGGGACCCTCAGAGACCATCTTATGGGACTCTTTCATTTTATGGATGAGGAAACAGAAACTCAAAGGTAAGTAACCTATCCAAGGACACACACCTGTGTCTCCTGAGTCCAAGACCAGGATACTTTCTCAGTTAATATTGTGCATTCTTTTTCTTTCCATCTCAGAAAATGTACATTCTCCTTAATAAACATGACTTGTATAGCTCCCCTCTTCCCTCATGGATCCATGGGCCATGCCAATGTGTGGGGAAAGGACTACACCCATACTTCTAACTCTTCTCTCCATAGTGTAGGGGAAGATGGAAGACAGAGTAGAACATGAGCCATATTTGCCCAGGTCCCTTGCCATACTCTCCCCAGGCCCTTGGGGAAAAAAAACCAAACGAAACCTCTAGAAATTGCTAGGGACCACAGAAGCAACCATCAGTATTTCTGCCCTGAAGTCAAAGGACAGCACAATGCTGGATGCTGGGGAGAGTGCTCTCTGGGAGACGGGGAGGGGTGTGAAGTAGGGGAAAGGGAGGTCGGTGAATGAAAAGAAAGACAGGAGAAGTGGTTCGTCAAGGAAAGCAAAGAGGAGTGGAGGGAAAGGAACAAGAGAGAGGAGAGGGATACAGATAGTGAGGTGGGGAGAGGAAAGCAGATGAGGAGGGCCCGGAAACTGGAAGAAAGGAAAAGAGACAGAAATGGGAAGAAGGAGAGAGGGATGTGAGAAAGACATGAAGAGAGCAAAAAAAGGAAAGAAAACGGAGTGAGGAGGAAAATAGGGAGAGAGAGAGGGAGGTAGGGCACGCACTCTAGGGCCAGTGATGGGAGTAAGGAAAGGAAAAAATTTACATGATAACTTTATTATATATTTAAGAGGAATAGCAAATTGCACATAATATATTTGCAGTTTCATGTGTGATCATCTTTTTTATTATACTACGTTATGGAAATGCTTTTTATTCCATAAACTAAAAATAAATTTTTTTAAAAAAGAAGAGCATTTCTGGGCAAAAACAAAGTGAAGAGAGAGAAAGAAAGTAAGAGTAGAAATTAACAAGAGGGTAGAGAGGAGAAGGAAGAGAAAATACCTAAGGTGGAGAGAGAGAGAAAAGAAAAAGAAAGCTAAAGAAAAATATTAGGAAGAGATTGAGAGAAGAGAGGGAAAAGGAGAAGAGGGAGGGAAAGCAAAGAAAAAGCAAACTGGAAGGAAGAAGAGAAGAGGGAAACCAGGGATTAAAGTGGGAAAGGGACCAGGGCTCTTGCCCCATTTTCTGTTGTTCCTCATTTGCTGGGAAGGCATTAGGACACTGGTAGGAGCCTGGGCATCCATCCCATTCCTTTCTAGGGCTTTCCCCAAACTCACATACACAGTTCCATCTGTCTCAGATGGAGGTTACATGGCTGGCTCAACTTTGGCTGAAACAGACTGGCTCCCAGTGGTCAGGGAAACAGGAATTTCTTGAGAACGGCCATTAGCCTCCCACCAAAAAAACTAAGCAGCAATGAGGAAGGGAAGAGAAGGGGGGGGGGGGATGAGGAGAGAGATACAAGAAGAGAGAGAGAGAGAGAGAGAGAGAGAACAGGGGAGTGAGGGGGAGAAAGAGAGAAGGAGAAAAAGAGAAAATAAGGAGAAAGAGGAGGAGGAGGAGGGATGGAGAAAAAGATAAAGACACCAAGAGATAGCTAGTTAGGAGATGGCTAAGTGGTACAATGGATAGAATGTTGGAGTTAGAGTCAAGAAGACCCAAGTTCAGGCAAAACCTCAGTCACATCCTATGAGACTTTAGACAACCATTTAATATCTTTCAGCCTCAGTTTCCTCATCTGCAATAATAGTACCTACCAGACAAGGTTGTTGTGAGGATCAGATGGGAACATATGTTCAGCACTGTATTAATCTTAAAGTCCTATATAAATATAAATAAACCTATGATGATGGTGATGATGACATATCTGGGACCAGAAATTGACAGTTTTGATCCAGATCAGTGTATCTGGTTTATAATAACAGTGTAATTTTTCTAGACCCTTAAAACATTTAGCTGACAGCAGTCCTGTGAAGCAGGTGTAATTACCTCCATTTTACAAATAAGAAAACTGAGGGCTAAAGAGGTTAACTGACCTGATCAAATCACACAGATAGATAATGGCAGACAGAATTTTGAACCTCTAGGTCCTTTGATCCTAAATCTCACATTCTTCCTACTGCAGTGAACTTTATCTAGAAAGGAAGAACTTCTCTGCACCACCACCCTCCTCAGTTTAATCTAACTCCTCCTTGCTGTAACCAGGTCTCAGTGTGTCCTTTCCCTAAGGTCCCTTTTTCTAACTACATTTTATCAGAATCTTGGATCTGAGGATGGGAATGGACTTGAAGGTATCCAAACCTGTGCCTTTAAGTGGGTGAAACATTCCTATTTCACAGAGAAGAAAACTGAGTCATGAGCAGCAAGTTCATGTATTAGCAAGGGACAGAGTGGGCAGTAAAGTTCAGGTCTCATGTATTCCATTGTTATACTTTCACTACTTCCCTGCACTTAAAATTTTAAATTTCTTGATATTCCTTGATTGTTTCTCAAAAATATTAATTAATATCCAGATTTAGGTAGGACTTTGCTGTTGGTGGAGCACTTTGATATTCATTATCTCAAGCTACTGTCTGAGTGTCTCTGACTATGTCTTATCACCTCACTAGACCATGAGCTAGCTCATTGGCAGTAGAGGCCCAGGCTAATCCTTCTGTTCCCCCCAAGAGCCCCAGCACACGGGGCACAGAGTGGGTGTTCTGGAAATGTGCATTGGACTAAGCTGTACTACTACTTAATGAAGTCAGAGGCCATCTGAGGGCGCCCAGGGAGTAGAAACGAGTACCCCCCTACCCCCACCCTTCTACTGAGTGGTAAACACCCCTACTGTTCTAATGGAAACCACATGTTTAGGAGGAAAAAGTGAAAACTTAGCCAGGAAATTTAATCCAGTCATAAACAATGACTTCGAGCTTGGTGTGTTGCTGGGATTGGGGGGAGGGGGAGGGAGGATGAGGGAGTGAGGGAGGAGGAAGGGGAGGAATGATCGGGAAATGGAGAAGGGGGAGAAGGGGGTTGTGGGTGGGTGGGTGAGTTATGTGTCCATATATGATAAGTATATTTATCAGTGATGTATATGCATGAGAGGTGTATGAACAAGGTGTATGAGTAGAAGGTGCCCATTTGAGGATATATTTGTGCGTGCGTGTGTGTGTGTGTGTGTGTGTGTGTGTGATGTGATAGTTGTACATATGAGGGAACATGTGGAGCATGGATCTATACTTGTTTATATCTAAGGAAAAATATGTGATGTGCTTGTGTTTGTGTGATATATATATATATATGTATGTATGTATGTATGTATGAGTGAAGAGCATGCACATGGGGAGGGGACGAGTGTGTGGGTCACTAAAGGGTACATGTGTGAGGGATATGACAGTGTTTTAAGGATGTCTGGATTGTGGTGTTTAAGGATGCATGGTGTCTGGATGTGTATATGAGTGTATATTTGATGTATATAAAGGGGATTGTGTGTGTCTGTATGTGTCTTGGTGAAGACAGGGAGGGATTTATAGCTGAGCATCACCTCACTAAGTAGTCCATTGAAAAGGGTCTAAGATGATGCTTTTTCTGGGGTGTTCTGATAACTTCTCACTGAAATGAACCCCTCTCCAAAGTCAGCCTCACAGCCCCATAATACTATGACTTTAGAGGAGAAGTAACTCTGGAAAAAGATTGCCTCTCCTGACTCTCCCTAGGGAGAACTGGGGAGAGCCTTAGTGAGAGATGAGAATATAGGGGATGAGAGACAGTCACGAGATCATACGTTTTTAGACCTGGCAGGGACTTTACAGATCATCTCATTCATTTTGCAAAAGAGGAAACTAAAGCCCAGAGAGGATAGATGACTTGCTCCAGGTCACACAGTTCAAAAATGCTCTAGCCAGGGGTAAAACTGAGGCCTTATAACTCTTTGCACTACCCATGAAGTTTCCTAAGCGCCACCTTGTGAGGTACAGAGAGTACCATTACTCCTGTTTTGCAGATAAGGAAACTAGAGAGGTCTCAGTGGGATAATAAAGTAGTAGTATGACTGATCTGTGATCATGCTGCTTGCAGTGCTCAGCTAGGATTGGAACCCAGGTCTTCTGGTTCTAAATCGAGCATGTTTTCAGCTACTTGTGCTGCTAATCAGCAGCAAGGTAGTACAGTGCATAGATAGAGCAACTGGCCTGGAGTCAGGAGGACCCGAGTTCAAATCTGACCTCAGACACTTTCTAGCCATGTGACTCTGGGTAAATCACTTAATTCTGTTTGCCTCAGCTTCCTCATATGTAAAATGAGGCTGAAGAAGAAAATGGCAAACTATTCCAGTATCCAGGCCAAGAAAAACACAAATGGGACCATGAAGAGTTGGACATGACTGAAATGACTCAGCAACAGTAAGCTGGCAATCAGCCCTGACATTCTATGTTCTGTGACTCTACAGTCCCTTCCAGCCCTGATATCCTATGTTCTAAGGTACTTTCCAGTTCTAAGATCTTATGTCCTATGTTCTAAGAGTCCATCTAACTTAGATGCTTACTATTATAATCTTTCACAGACAAACTCAAACATCACAGAGACCGCCAGAACTGGGAAGAATCTTAGAAATCACCTTTGTGCCTCTACTTTCCCACTTTCTCCAGCTCAGGCAATGAACCCATCTCTACCCTACTCCCCAACCTTCTTCAGGTGCTAGTTTCAGAGATCTCCATTTTTCTACAGAGAATCTCTGCCTTGTCATCAGATCAAAAAGACTTTATAGATCATCACTCCTCCAGAGGAGGATTATCACTTGGTCCCATGTGATACTCTGCCCCTCAGCTTCCACATACCAGTTAAATGCAATAAACATTTCACAGGCACCTACTATGTTCTGAGACCTTAACTCTATACAGGAGCAGAAACCGAGTTTCAATTCAGTTCAGCAAACATCTACTAAATACCTACTATGTTTCAAGACCAAGGCGCAGACAAAATGCTATAAGAAATCTGAGGAAAGGAAGGTCAAGGAGGAGGCATCATCTACACTGGGTCTTGAAAAAAAGAAAGAATTCCAACAGAAACTAGAGATTGGATGCAGTTCATTCCAGCATCTTGGCAAGAGACAGGAAAGACAAAAATGTCCAGTTTGGTAGAAACATAGAATATGTAAAGGGGATCAGTATATTAGGTAAATTAGACCCAGTTTACCAAAGGCTTGGACTGCCAGGTTCAGAAGTTTATACTTTATTTGGAAGGCAATAGGAAGTCACTGAATGTTTTTAGTAGAGAAGTGACACGATTTCCATTTGATTTTGCTTCTCAAGACTGCCTCCCAATCTTGCCCATCTGGATGTGCAGTGGCCATTCACAGACTTGACTCCACTGTTGATCATCATTGAAGTTTTCATTTGCTCTGTTTCTGACCTGAGCCTGGTTCAGCCCTCTACAGGCAGCTCAGTGGCTTCCCACTCCTGGAGGCTCGCCATATTGGTGCCAGATTTAGTGCAGATAATCAATTGATTTTAGTCTACTGTAGCTCAGAAATTCAGAGCTCAAATAATCCACCATCCTTAAGTCCTTAACATTAAAGGAGGCTGACTAATCAGTCAGTCAATAAACATTTACTAAGTGCTTACTATCTTCCAGGCACTACACAAAGCTCTGAGAATACAAAAAGAGTCAAAGCACAATCTCTCTACCCGCAAAGAAGTAACAAAAAGCAAACAAATATGTACAAACAAGCTATATAGAGGATAAATAAGTGAATGAGAGGGAGGGCACTAAAATTAAGAGTTGGGAAAGACTTCCTATAGAAAGTGAGATTTTAGTTGGGACTTTAAGGAAGGCAGGGAGGTCATGACCCCAAGATAAGAAGAGAGAGCATTAGCAGAGATTATAAGGCATGCAGAGAGAGTGGCACATCAAAAAGACTTCTAGGGGACCAATGTGAAAAGTTATTTGTAGAGGGGATAGACATGAATCAAGGAGATCATGGGATATGCAGAGATGGAAGAACCTTGTCATCTTTCTCCCCTAAACTCACCCCACTCATTTTGACTTTCATATTTCTTCAGACCTCTTTGGGCATCAATCCAACTCATATCTGAACAAAAATCTGCTTTACAGCAGCCAGAGGAATTGACCATACAGCCTTCTAGTAAGGAAATAAAACAATGTCTGCCTAGTTAGTTGATTATACATTCACGATCAGTTGATATCAGATAGAAAGTTATTGGAATAGTCTGGTTGAGAGCTGGGCAACTAGGTGATAAAATAGATAGAGTACCAGATCTGGAGCCAGAAATACTCATTTTACTGAATCCGAATCTGGCCTCAGACACACTTATGTGACCTTGGGCAAGTCACTTCACCCATTTGCCTCAGGTTCTTCATCTGTAAAATGAGCTGGAAGAGGAAATGGCAAACCACTCCAGTATCTCTTCCAAAAAAAAAACCCCAAATAGAGTACAAAGAGTTGCATATGACTGAAGCAATTGAACAGTAACATTGATGAGAGTGGTGGCCATGTGATTAGAGAAGATGGGAAGGAGAGTAGAGATATTATGAAGGTAGAAATGCTAGAACTTGGCAAATGATGGGGCATTGGGGGAGGCTGGGAAAGGGAAGAATCGCAGATGATTCCCAAGATGCGAACTTGGGGGACTGAGAGGATTTCAACAGAAATAGGAGGGGTCAGAGGTGAGGTTCTCTGAGTTCCCTTTCATCTCTGATCCTACTCTGGATTGGGACCTTCTAGGATACAGAATTGAAAATGATCTTAAAGTTGTAGTATCATAGATTTAGAGCTGAAAAGGATTTTATGAATCATCAGGTCCAGAGCACTGCCCCCTCTCAAATTTTATAGATAGGGAAATTAAGGCAAAGAAAAGTTAAGTGACTGATGAATCAAAAGTCACACAACTAGGATTGGAACCCAGATCTTTGATTCCAAATTCAGTGCTTTTCCTACATCAATTGTCTTTTATTTTTGTCCAGTTGTTCTAGGATCGCCTTGCTTCTCTGCCAGACTGTCAGCTCCTTAAGGGCAGGGTTCTATATCCCCCACATGACTGAACAAAGGGCATATAAGTTCAATAAATCTTTGTTGAATTAGACAAGGCAAATTCTACTTTGTATTGTGCCCAAGTCACTTGGTCAATATTCCAGACCCAGCCTGTTAGGCTCTGGCTGCCAGAGAAGTGCCATTTGCTTGAAATGAATTGTAGCGAGTCTCTGGGTTCCAGGTTCACGAGCCAGGACCACATTTTTGATGAGTCAGAAACTTGAGCACGCTGATGGCAAGGGAGGCATGGAAAGTCTGGGGTGATCTGTTCTCTCTAAAACATAGAATCGATGCAATCCAAAACTGACTTGAAAACATCGGAGAATATGGTAAACATCTTATCTCATGATGAACAAAAGAAAAACTGTAGGATGTCAGAGTTGGAAGGACCCCTTAAAATCATCAAACATAGAATGTCAGAGCTGGAAGGAACTTTGAAATTGTGGAACATAGGATGTCAGAACTGGAGAGGGCCTTCCAAGATGATCTAGTCTAAGTCCGTCTTTTTTGCAGAGCATGTAACTGAGAGCAAGAGATGGGGAGTGAATTGTCTGGGTCACTCACATAGAGTAAGTCAGTGACACAGCCCTGTACAAGAATCCAGGTCTCCTGATTCTCAGTTCAGGGCTTTTTCCACCATACAATGCAAATATTTATGATCTTGGAACCTAACGCTTATAAATAAGTCTTGCAGAACCCGCTCCATGAACATTATCTTTCATGCAACTAAAGATATGTTTATATTGAATTTTCTTGGCTGCATGCCTAAGGTTCATTACAAGACAGATCAAATGAAGGATACATCCAAGAAGTCTGGGGAGAAGGGGGGATGGTTCAGCTAGGAACGGAAGAAGCCTTGAGTAGAACTTGATTTAAAACCAACTTCTTTCTAGGAATGTAATTTAATGCATCTGCCTTAAAGGTTCATGTCACACTTGGATCAGGATGTAGAAACATTATATGATAACAATAAAGTACACACACACATAATACTTTATCACTGGAAAACATTTTTATAGACATTGTCTTATTGGTGTCATTCAACCAACAAACATTCATTGAACTCCTACTGTGTGCAAGGGTCTGTTTGGGGATACACAGAGGGATATAATACAGCCCTTGTGGTCAAGGAATTAACCTAAAGGCATTTGCTGAAGTAACTATCAAAAAAAGAAAATTGATATTAAATACAGAGGGGAGGTCCAGGCAAGATGCTAAGAGAGATCTGGGAAGGGGGGAAGAGAACACTTTTGGTTGAAGGTGAGGATTCAGAGGACAAACAGGGAAGGTTTTATATAAGAAATTATGTTCTCTTTCTCTCTCCCCACCCTCACTCAGACCACCCCCCTCCATCTCCCCATCTATCTAAGCCCTCTCACTGAAGACCTGTGAGCAGTTTAGTGGCATAATGGATAGAGTGTTGGGCCTGGAGCCTGAGTTCAAATCTGACCTCAGACACTTAGTAGTTGTGTTACCATGGGCAAGTCACTTGACCTTGTTTACCTCAGTTTCCTCATCTTTAGAAATAACTGGAGAAGGAGGTGGCTAACCACTCTAGTATCTCTGCCAAGAAAACCCAAATGGAGTAATGAAGAGCCAGACAAGACTGAAAATGAATGAACAACAACAAAAAATGACCACAGAGGGTACATGTGGCAGGGAATATTGACCTCAGAAAGGGCAAATGACCCAGATGGTAAGAGATTCAAATTTAAGTGTTCCAACTCCAAGTCTTTTTGTGTTTGCATTATACTATATACATAACTGAGGCAGCTAGGTGATGCAATGGATAGAGCATTGGAGCTGGAGTTAGGAAGAGTTCAAATTCATCCTCACACACGTACTAGCTGTGTGACCACTTAACATCTGTCTGCCTCAGTTTCCTCAACTGCAAAATGGGGATACAATACTGCCCATCTCCCAGCATAGTAGTGAAGACCAAATGAGATAACACTTATACACTTAACACATAGTAGGTGCTTAATAAATGCTTTTTTCTTAAATAAATGTTTCTTAATAAACATTTCTTTCTTATAACTAATCCACCCTTTTATTTCTATAGCTGAATAGAATCAAGACTTTAAGCTAATATTTGGAATACAATGACGAGCCACCAAAGGGTTTTTAGTGAGCTAAGGATGCAATCAAATGAAAGCATTAGAAAATAAGCCAAACAACCATGTCGTGGTAGATAGGTTCATAGATTTCAAACTGGAAGAAATCTCATTTTACAGATGAGAAAAGTGAAACCCAGAGAGGCTGTGACTTGTCCAGGATCACATGGCAATTTGAGCCAGGATTTGATCCCAGATCCTCCTCTACATCCAAGACTTGGTCAAACATAATGCAACCAATCAATCAATCAGCATGTATTTATTAAGCACCAGCTATGCACCAGGTACTATGTGGGGCACTGGGAATACAAAAACAAAGAATGAAACAATCCCTACTTTCACAGAGTTTACTTTCTAGTGAAAGGGAGAGACTGAGGCAGGATATATTTTGCAATAGGAGGTTTTTACATTCCCCATATCCTATTTATTTGTGGGGAAAAAATATAAAAAGATTAAAAAAAAGAAATCCAAACTATTGCCAACCAAATAATACTGTTCCAAATTGCTAATAATTAGAAAAACTCAAAGTAATTGGCAAAGATGAGAAAACAAAATGGAAATAATCCATAAAATGCCAGAACCAATTGGGAAGATATTTTCAGGAACTGCAGAAAGTCAGGCATTCTAAACGACTGTTGGTAGAGAGGCAAATTAGTCCAACAAGTCTGGAAACAGCTTAGAATTATGGAATAAAAGTCACTAAATACTTTTTGATCTAGCAATCCTGCCATTTGACATGTACTGCAAGGAAGTCAAAGATAGAAGGAATAAAAAAGCACCCTGTAAACTGAGGGCCACCAGTGACAATCATGGATTCCCATCATTAACAGCCTGGAATTAAAATCATTAACATACCTTTGGAAGGTATGTTAAGTGAGGAGTCTTTTTCAAAGCTAGATGGGTCACTGAGTCTTCCCTGAATTCTAAAATTCCATGATTCTGTGTCTCTAAAAATATTCATGGCTGTACTTTTTGAAATAAAAAAAAAAAATAGAAAAAAGTGGATGCTCATTTGATTAGTAACCAGCTGAACAAATTGTGGCATATGAAGTTAATGCAAATATGAGGAATTTAGAGAAACATAGGAAGATCTGTGTGAACTGGCAAAGAAGAGTGAACAAAGCAGATGAACACCATGACTATAACAGCAAAATGAGAGAAAACACCAAACCAAAGCCAAATCCCTAGTAATGACAATGATGGCCAGGAGGCAAAAAGACCTGAGGTAAAATTCAACCTTAGACCCTTACTAGCTATGTGACTCTGAGTAAATCACTGAACGTATCTCAGCCTCAGTTTCCTTATCTGTAAAATGTGAATGACAACAGCACCTACTTCATAGGGGTACTGTGTGGATAACTTTGAGGGCCTTCCCCTCCCAGATGGACATTTTTGTGATGGTAAACATTTTGTCTCAATTCTTACCTAACACTTGGACATTGAATGAACATTACCTCAGCAAACTGAGAACTAGGGAAGACCTTAGTTTAGAAAGGCATCCTAGGCCATCACCATTCATCTTGATCTTTGTCTTGCCACGATGACTGTGGAAAGAGAAGCTGATGACTTGGAGCAGCTCTGTTTCACTTAAATCCAATTCACTCTCAAGTCAAGACATCACCTTCAGGGTATCACTAGTCCTCTTCAAAAATGAAGGATGAAGATCAACGGCATTTATAGAGGAAGGTTTGTAAAGAGTTTCACCTATATTAACTTGTGTAAGCCTCCCAGATAACATATGCAAGTTTTTGAACCCTAAAGCACTACATAGATGCTAGCTATTAACATTATTATAACTTTTGTACTCATGATATACTCCCTAAGAGACCATGAGTTGCATAAGGGCAGTATCCGGTCTGAATTAAATTTTGCATGTCCCTCAGCACTGACCACAGCACTCTGCATGCACATGACACTTCACAAATGTCTTCTCATTTTGAATTTGAATCTACCACCCAAATCTGCCATCAGGTAGCAGTCATTCAGACTCTCCTTTAATACGTTGTCAAGTCAACAGACATTTAATAAGTGCCTGCCATATAGTAGGCATTGTATTCAGTATTGGGGATAAAAAGAAAGGTCAAAAATAGCCTCTGCCCTCAAGGAGTTTACGGTCAATAAGGGGGACAATATGCAAAAAACTACAAACAAGATAAATTCAGGGTAAATTGAGATAATCTCAGGGCGTAGACACTAAGATCAAAGAAGACTGAAAAGGTTTTCCTTTAACAGTTGGTGGTGGCAATGAACTCACCAATTAAGGAACTGCTTCCATTATGCTGTCAGACAATTGTTGTTGGGTTTTTTCTTACATGAAACAAAAATCTATCTCTGCAACTTTCACCCCTTACTCCTGATGTTGCCCTTCAAACCAGGTAAACAACCCTAACTATTCTTCCCAAACAGCCTTTGAGATCAAACTCTTGCACATTTTTATGATATTAATTTTTTTTTAAAAACTAAACACATATCCCCATATATGCTTACTTATTTATAAATTCTATACAATAGAGCCATTGTGCTGACCTCATTGTTGTGTCCCTGTGAAACCTGGACAGTCTACCAGAGCCATGCCAGGAAACTGAATCACTTCCATTTGAACTGTCTTAGGAAGATTCTGAGGATCACCTGGCAGGATAAGGTACCAGACACTGAGGTCCTTGCTCGAGCTGAACTGCCAGGCATTCAAACTATGCTTCAGAGGACACAACTCTGATGAGCTGGCATATTGTTCAAATGCAAAAAAAAGTACCCTTGCCAAAAAGACTATTTTATGGAGAATTCACACAGGGCAAGTATTCACATAGTGGTCAGAGAAAGCGATACAAGGACACTCTTCTCAAGGTCTCTCTCAAGAACTTTGGAATTGATTATGTGACATGGGAGATACTGGCACAGGACTATGATGTGCCTGCATCAGGGAGGGTGCTGTGCTCTATGAGCAAAACAGAATTGAAACAGTTCAAAGGAAACTCAGGATGCGCAAATTTAGAGTATCCACCCCAAATGTTCACATGGACCATTGATGCCCAACCTGTGGTAGAGCATTCTGAGCTCATATCGGTGTGATCAGCCACAGTGGGACACACTGAAACTTGACTTTATCATAGTGATGTCATTTTGGTCCTCTTCAAGAACAAAGGGCAACAGCCAATCAACCAACCATACCAACAATTATATATTCTTCAAAATTTGCATGCAAAAAAAAGGCATTTTAAAAGAATGAACAAAGATAAAATAATATTAGATTTTGAAGTAACAGGGGAGACCACCAGTAGGAAGGAGCACAAATTGGGGGGCATTGGAAGTAATTGCATACATAAGCTGGGGGGAGAGGAGAATGTGACTCATCTTCCCATTCTCTGATTAGTTGATCACATATTGGTCTATGATCAAGCTATAGCTCCCTTAGCCTCATTCTCTTGTTCCACTTTGGAGACCGCTGCTTTACACACTTGAAGACAGTTTCACATCCTCTCTTATGTCTTCTCCTGCCCAGGTTGGATATCCACAGTTCTTTCAACTGCTTCGCAGTTCCGGACCTCCTCACTACCTGAATGGAAATCAGAAATCTCTGAAGTCAGGTATTCTACACTATACCCCACTCTTCATATATTCCCTGAGTTTTTCTGCCTCTTCACTTGTGTTCACATTAATTCCTCTATCTCATACATATACTTTATTCTTCCTGCTCTGACATCTCTACCCATTGAAAGTTGATACATGTTGGTGGAATTGTGAACTGATTCAACCATTTTGAAGAGCAATTTGGAACTATGCCAAAGGACTATAAAAAGTATGCATACCCTTTGAACCAAAAATATCACTTCTAGGGCTGTATCCCAAAAAGATCATAAAAATGGGAAAAGGATCCACATGTACAAAAATGTTTATAGCAGCTCTTTTTGTGGTAGCCAAGAACTGGAAATTGAGGAAATGCCCATCAATTGGGGAATGCCCAACAAACTGTGGTATATAAATGTAATGGAATACTATTGTGCTATAAGAAATGATGAGCAGGAGAACTTCAGAAAAATTGGACTTGTATGAACTGATGTTGAGTGAGGGAAACAGAACCAGCAGAACGTTTCACACAGTTACAGTTACATTGCTCGATAACTAACTTTGATAGACTTGGCTCTTTTCAATAATGCAAAGCTCTAAGACAACTCCAAAAGACACATGATGGAAAATGCTATCTACATTCAGAGAAAGAATTATGGAGTCTGAATGTAGATGGAAGTATACTATTTGCTCTTGTTCTTTTTTGTTTGTTACTTCTTTCTTGTAGTTCATTCCATTGGTTATAATTCTTCTTTTCAACATGACTAATGGGAAAATATGTTTAGTGTGAATGTATATGTAGATCCTATGTTGGATTGCATGCCACCTTGGGGGAGGGGAGGGAGAAAGGGAGTGAGGGGGAGAAAATTTGGAATTCAAAAGCTTATGGAACTGAATGTTGTAAATTAAAAATAAATAAATAAGTTTTTAAAAATACAAATAACCAAAGATTGGTCTTCAAAAAAAAAAAGTCAATTCATCATTCACAACCTAGCTCAAATGCCTCCTCCATGAAGCCTTCTCTAATTAATCCATTCAGATATATTCTTCGACTCATTAGCACTTAATAAGCACTTTGTACTTCCCCTCTATGCTTACCAGTGAGTTACTATTATTATATAATAAATGATAGGACAAAATGAGGTGATATATGTAAAGTCATTTCAGTTGTGTCTAACTCATTCATGTCAGACTCTATATTTGGTGTTTTCTTGGCAGAGATGCTGGGGTGGCTTGCCATTTCTTCCTCCAGTTCATTTTACAGATGAAGAAACCGAGGCAAACACTGTCTGAGTTAGTAAGTGTCTGAGGCCAGATTTGAATTCAGGTGTTCCTGATTCCAACCCTGGCACTTGATCCACTGTGCCACCCAGCTGCCTTGCAAACCTTAAAGCACTATAGAAGTGCTAACCATTACTATTTTTCATGTGACATGCACTGCCTTGCATTATGCCTCAACTGTAATATAACTAAGTTATATAAAACACATTGCCCCAAAAATCTTAATGCTATTTTAAGCTTGAATAACTTTAGAAGTATAAATTCTACAGGCTAGGTAGCACAAAGGATAGAGTGCTAGAGCGGGAGTGAAGTCCTGAGTTCAAATTCTCCTTCAGACATACTAGCAGTATGACCCTTAATCTCAGTCTACCTCAGTTTCCTCATTCATAAAATCAGATAAAAATAGCATTTGGGAAGTAGATGAAATAATAATATGCACAGAGTACTTTGCAAACTTTTAAGTGCTAGCTATTATTGTTTCTGTTGTATTTATACATAAATGGATTTAGAATCAAATCTTTCATTTAGTAACGAGTAAACCGAGTCCCAGAGAAGTAAAGTGACCCCTCCTCTTTCACACAGATAGTAAATAGTGGGTTTCATCTTATTTTCCTTTGTCTTATCTCATGTGCTA
The DNA here is from genome assembly GCA_028658325.1 of Potorous gilbertii. Lineage (NCBI taxonomy): Eukaryota > Metazoa > Chordata > Mammalia > Diprotodontia > Potoroidae > Potorous > Potorous gilbertii. Next base: position 408,753,930 of record CM053769.1, read on the forward strand.
GACTCCAATTCCAGTGTCGTATCCGTTGCAGCACCTCACTGCGTCAGTTATGTGTATAGTATAATGCAAAGACTGCTGCACTTGGAGTCAGAAGACCTAGATTTGAATTCCATCTATATCTCTTACCATCTGGGTCATTTGCCCTTTCTGAGGTCAATAATTCCTACCAAGTATACCTCACAGGGTCATTTTTCCTGCTGTTCAATCATTTTCAGTCATGTCTGACTCTTTGTTGTCCCATTTGGGGTTTTCTTGCAGAGATGCTGAAGTAGTTGGCCATTTCCTTCTCCAATTCATTTTTACAAATGAGGAAACTGAGGCAAATAAGGTTAAGTACTTATGAGTAAATTGAGCCATAATAAAAATGACAATTCTACCTAAATTAGTCAATTTTTCCAGTGCCATACCAACCAAACTATCAAAAAATTATTATATAGAGCTGGAAAAAATAGTAACAAAATTCATCTGAAAGAACAAAAGCTCAAGGATATCAAGGGAATCAGTTTTTAAAATGTAAAAGAAGATAATCTAGTCATACCAGATCTCAAGCTGTGTTACAAAGTGGTAATTACCAAAATAATCTAATACTGTATAAGAAATAGAATGTTGGATCAGTAGAATAGATTAGATACAAATTACATTATACTAAATGACTATAGTAATCTAGTATATGATAAACCCAAACAATCAAGCTTTTGAAACAAAAATTTATTATTTGACAAAAACTACCGGGAAAACTGGAACACAGCATGACAAAAATTATGTATCAACCAACATCTTACAGTATATCCTAAGATAAGGTCAAAATGGATACATGATTTACACATAAAGGGTGATATCATAAGCAAATTGAAAGAGAATAAAACAATTCAATTGTAAGACTTATGGATAAGGGAAAAATTTAGGACCAAAGAAGAAATAGACAGTATTACAAAATGCAAAATAGATAATTCTGATTACACAAAATTAAAAAGTTTTTGGACAAACAAAATCAATGCAACCAAAATTATAAAGAAAGTAGAAAACTGGGAGGTGAGGAGGAATTTTGCAACAAGTGTCCTCTGATAAAGGCCTCATTCTTCAAATATGTAGAGAACTGAATCATATTTATAAAAATACAAGTCATTCCCCAATTGATAAATGGTCAAAAGATATGACAAAGAGATCAAAGTTATCTATTGCCATGTGACAAAATGATCTAAATCACTATTGATCAGAGAAATTCAAATTAAAACAACTCTGAAGTACCACCTCACCCCTATCAGAATATCTAATTTGACAAAAAGGGAAAATGTCAGAGTTTGGAAAGGATGTAAGAAAACTGGGGTACTCATCACTATTGGTGGAGTTGTGAACTGATCCAACCATTCTAGAGAGCAATTTGGAGCTATGCCCAAAGAGTTATAAAACTGTGCATACTTTGATCCAGCAATACCACTAGTAGGTCTGTATTCCAAAGAGATCATAAAAAAGGGAAAAGGATCCACATGTACAAAAATATTTAAAGCAGTTCTTCTCACGGTGGCAAAGAAGTGGGCGTTAAGGGAATGCCCATCAATTGAGGAATGGCTGAACAAGTTGTGATATATAACTGTAAGAGAATACTATTGTGCTATAAGAAATAACAAGCAGGATTATTTCAGGAAAACCTGGAAAGATTTACATGAACTGATGCATGGTGAAATCAACAGAGCCAGGAGAACATTGTATTCAGTAACAGCGATATTGTTTGATGGAAAACTGTAAATGACTTAGCTATTCTCAGAAGTACAAAGATCCAAGATACTCCCAAAGGACTCATGATAGATTATACTATCCACCTCCAGAAAAAGAACTGATACTTTTTGGATGCAGATTAAAGTATACTATTTTTTTACTTTCTTTCATTTTTTTTTTCTTTTGAGTCTTCTTATACAAAATCACTAAAATGGAAATGTTTTACATAATTGCACATGTATAACCTATATCTGATTGATTACTGTTCCAGAGAGGGGAGAAAAGAGGGATAGAATTTCAAACTCAAAACTTTAAATAAAAAAATGTTTTTAAAATTGGAAAAAGTAAATAGTAGAAATTTAAAATTTTTTAAAAATGAAAAGAGAATTTATTTTATTTCCTAAGGGCTTAACCTTCTCATGAACACAAGTGCATATATATTCCTCTAGGGATGTGGGGGTTAGATAGAGTCTAAAAATAAAAATGTTTTTTTGGCCTTGACTGGTTCTATATCAAGGGTTGTGGTAGCAAAGTGCATTTGGAGTCAGCCAAAGCTGTGGATATTGAGCTGTGCCAGGGCCCAGGGTCCAGGGCCAAGACAGAAGAGCAAATTGTGTATCAGAATCCTCTTGTGTCCTCCTGGGGCTCATAGCCTACACAGCTTTGAGGGGATTGGAGAGGATTAAGGGGGCTGAACAGAGAAGAGAATAGGGTTGAGATCAGAAAGGAGAAGATAGGATTGGCGGGGAAAGAACTGCACTCACTGCCAAGAGGAGAGATGGGAATGGATCCTCCTAGCCTAGCTGACTTCCACATGTTTTTGTTGTTTTTGTTGGGTTTGTTTTTTTTTTTCAAAAGAAACAAGTTAGGGAAAGAAAACATAGCTCAGATGGGCCCATAAAATACTGAAAAGGGTGGGGCTGTAACTTTAAAAGGTCCAAGTTTTAAAAGATGTACAGTGTTGTTAACATTCTGAGAAATTATCAAGCTTTGATGTTGGATAAGCTTTCTTGAACATCCCCGCACACACTCACACAAAAACTCACCACATACACAGAAGCATACACACATATACACACATTATATTTCAATCTCAGGAATCTTTCATTTTTCTCCTACTAGAACAAAATTTACTTCTGTCCCTACATGTGCTTCTTACCCTCCCATGAATAGGGTAAGCTGGTATCATTTTCCCATGCAACAAGGGGTCTAACCACAACCACTGCCCAACCCAATGTCCCAGGAGAGATTCCCAAGGCACCGAGCAAGTGATATCTCAAAAGGAGCAGTATCTTGGTTCTGGCAAGATGCCATGTTTTGGCTAAAATTGAAAGCTTCTTTGGGGAGCCTGATGATAAGGTGAAGACATCTCAAAAAATGTTGGGAAAATTTTTCAGAGTGGTCTGGACACAGTGGAGAAATAGTAAGTCCCAATCAGGCCTTAAGTCTCCTGCCTCTGCTCCTCTGTACATTCTGTCTCTTATGCAACTCCTAAGAGTGCTTGGCTTGGCTTCAGGAAGACCTGAGTTCAAATCCCCCCTCAGACATTTCACCTCTTAGCCTCAGTTTCCTCATCTCAGTCAGTCATATGCATATGTTAAGCATCTACCATGTGCCAGGCACTGTGCTATGTTCTGGAAATGCAAAGAAAGGTAAAAGACAGCCCTTTCTCCTAAGGACCTCACAGTCTAATTGAGGGAATCAACATGGCAGTAACTATATACAAACAAGCTACGTACCATCTAGATAAAAATGGAAATCATCAACAGAGAGGAAATGGAAGAGAAAAGATGATCTTGTAGATGGTGAGATTTTAGCTGGGACTTAAAGGAAGCCACCAGGAGAGATGAGGATGGACAACATTCCAGGCATGGGAACAGTCAGTGACAATGTGCTCAGTCTCATTGGATGAATTGAAAAAGGGCATTGGACTGAAGAGTCTGCGGTGGGGATTAAGGTGTAAAAAGACCAGAAAGTCCTGGAAAGGGGAAAGGGGAGGGAGGCTGGCAATGAAGTATTTTGAACAAAATTGGGATAACAGTAGCACCTACTTCCCAGGATCTTTGTGAGGTCAAAATGGATAACACTGCTACAGAGCTTTGCAATCCTGAAAGTTCACAAATGTAAGCCTGGAACAAACCCCTGATCCCTTTCTTCCTTCAAAGCCAAGTTCAAATGTCACTTTGTCTTCTACAAAGCTGACCCTGATCCTGCAAGTGAAAATGATCCCACTTCTCATATTGCCAGAGCACTTTGGCTGAGTCTCTGCTCTGCACACCAACACTCCACCCTCCTCATATTCTGCCTTAGATCACACTTATTGGTAAACATACTGTAGCCACTCTTAACCCCCATTGCCTTATGATCTCCTGGAAGGCAAGAACTGTGTTGTCTTGTGTATCTTTCTGCCTCCAATATCTAGAGCAGATTGTTCAACAAAGAAGGCACTAAATACATTTTTATTGAATTGTTTAAGGTCTGAAAGAGATGAGGACAGAGTAGAACATAGAATATTAGAAATGGAAGACTATCTGGTCCAACGCCATGATTTGGTGACTGGAAAAGCAAGGATGGAGAAGGAAAATGATTTAGACTAGAGAATGCCAGAAAGGACCTGAGATGGGAATTAATTTAAGCAGAAATGGTGTTTGTGGCAGAGAGGTGAAGTGACTTTGCCTAGGGTCAACTTGAACTCAAGTCTTCTAAATACTGCTTCACTGCCCTAGATGACAAACAAGAGTTGGCCAGGCACAAGTAGATCCAAAAAGGACTGTGGCACAAATTCAGTATGAGCCTCTAATATTGTACTGTTATTGATTTTGTTTAAAAAAAGAAGAAATCTAACACGTGTGTATTACATTAGATAAAGACTTGAAAGATTGAAGAATAAATATTTCTACTTACTGCCCCTGGGACCAATAAAGTACTTTTTTTTTTACAGTGTGGAATCTACTCTGGTCTTGTTTTCTGACAGATGTGGAGAAACTGGAAACAATCAAGGAAAAGGCAACAAGCTAACAAGAAAGGGAAAATTCAGACCTAGGCTCATTAAATGGAAAGTCCAATTAGGGTCCAGATAGAGAGATGTTAGAAATTGACAGGCATGCCTCTCATCAGCTGCTCAGGCATCTACAGACCCTAAAAAGTTTTTCTCAGTATGAGCAGCTGCTATGTTAGACCTCATCCCTTTGGAGAATGTCAAAGACCTATTATCACAATTAGAGTTACCCCAGGGAAAGAGAAGGAAGAGTGTTTCTAGAATAGGGAAAGCTATTAGACTTGGTGGGTAATTCTTTCCTCATTTGTATTTCCTAGGTAACAAAATTACCCAGGTCTACAAATCTACTTCCAAACTATCTCTCAAAAAGGACCTAGAGTATGATACAGTAAAAACGACCCACAATTTAAAAAACTAGAGTTCTGTCACTTAATACTCTTGGGACTTGGGCATTCCAAATAACTTAAGTGAGCCTCAGTTTCCTCACCTGTAAAATGCATTCATCATACAAGATAGTCCCCCCTTGTGTCTTGATAATCCTATTGTCCAGAAAAGTGTGTTAGTTTCTCAATTTTCCCGTCCTTGCTAACATTTGAATAATCATTAATTATTAATCAGAATAATATCTAACTATAATAATATCTAACTATAATAGAGTCCATCATCTCAAAATTTTCATGCAAAGCCCTCCACAACTTATTGCCATCCTACCTTATCTCATGACTCGTTTTCATATACTTTATGCCCTATCTAAACTGGATAAGAGGCCCTATGTTATGGTGAAAAGAGCATTAGTTTTGTCACGAGAGGACCTGAATTCCAATTCTGCTTTTGATGTTTACAGCCTGTGTGACCTTGGGCAAGTCACCCTGCCCTGGGCTTCATTTTCTTCATCTGCATTATTAAGATGCTGGGGAAAACATAGAAGGGATTTCTTTTTAGTTATTAGTTAACCTAGGTAAGCTTTAAGGACTTTAAGGACCTCTAGTTCTGAATCTGTGATCCCATGATTTAGAACACCAAAACAATGAACTAAAGGTTATAGATCCAGGGGTGGGAAATCTCTTTTTCCTTCCACTCTGCATAGGCGAAAGGGGAATGCACAGAAGTGAGACTTACTTTGTATTTGTGTGTGTATGTGTGTGTGTAAAATGGAACATAGAGTGTCAGAAGAGGCTTTAGAAGATAGAACACACAATATCAGAGCTGTAAGGGGCCTTAGAACATAAAATACAGAATGTCCAGAATGGAAGGGGCCTTAGAACATAGATTGCAGAAGGTCAGAGCTGAATGAGGCTTTAGAAGATAGATCACAGAATGTCAAAGCAAGAAGGGGCCTTAGAACACAGAACATAGAATGTCAGAGCTGGAGGAGGTCATAGAACATAGAATGTAGAATGTCAGGCCTGAAAGGGACCTTAGAATATAGAACACACAACCACAGGAATGGAGGAGACCTTAGAATATAGAACACAGAACATCAGAGCTGGGAGGGACCTTAGATGAAATATTGAGTGTCAAAGCTCAGAGAGCTCTTAAAGACCATCCAGTCCAATCACCTTCTTTCATAGTTGAGGAAACCTGTAACTCAGAAAGACTTGCCTAAGTTCACACAACTCATAAGGACTCACTTCCAGGTCTCCCAGCTTTATGATGCCCCTAGTTTGGATTCAAAGGTCCTGGTTTCCAGAGCTGGTTCCTTATTATCTGAGTGCCTTTGGGCAGGTTACTTGAATTCCAAGTCTCAACACTCATAAAATGAAGAAGTTTGATGAAATTTCTCTGGGGTCCCTTGTTTCTAAAGCCTTTGGTTCTATGACCCTCTACTCTTTACCCGGCTCTTTTCACTACACCATCATGGCTGTCCAAACACCTCTAAAGTTCAATCATTCTTGACTTTGCTCCTATGCAAGTGGCAACAAAAAAGAACAAAAATGACTTGACTAAAGGCACTTTGGACACCAAAAGGCTATGTGACCTTGGGAAAATCGCTTCCCCTCTCAGGGCCTTATTTTCCTCCTATGTCAAATGTGGAGTTTGAGCCAGATTCTTTGGAGCAGATTCTCTCTGAGGTCCCATTCTACATCCTAAAATAACAAGATCTTATCCCTATCTTATAAGAAAGAAAACTGAGGCCCATAGGAATGAAAGGCTTTGCCTCAAGTCACCCATTACATTAGCTAGAGCTCAGTCCTTCTGGCTCCCAGTTTCATACTAAATGAAGATTTCATGAACAGTCACAGACAAACCTAGCTCCTATGCACACACTCAAGAAAAGTTATGAAAAGTACTAGACTAAACAATGATCAAGAAATACAAAGAGAAATCGCAGGAAGTACCTTTATCCAGCTGACAACTATATAAAAGTGTACTAAAGGCAGGCACAGGAAAAGAACTCTCACCTCGCAGGGAGAGGGCTGGGCCTGGAATCAGAAAGACTAGAGCTGAAATCTGACCTCAAACACATATTAGATGTGTAACCTTGGGCAAATCATTCAATTTCTGTCTGCCTCAATTTCCTCAACTGTAAAATGTGGGTAAGAATAATATCTACCACTCAGGATTATTGGGAAGATCAAATTAGATAATGTTTTTAAAGCACTTGGCACATAATAGACACTTGTTTTTAGTTCACCATATTTTTTTTATTTTGGATTGAGCAAACTATGTTGAATCAACAGATAACTTCTAAAAAATTTTCTAAACAAAAAGGAAATAAATGAGTATAAAAGTTTCATAACAATTCTAAATGACACACAGGAGCAAAAAGTACTTAAATCAATGAATTCTGCATGTGAAAAATAGTAGTAATTATTAATCTTTAATAAAAATATAGAAATTGATGATGATACTAATATTTTGAGAGAATAACATAGCAACAAATAGACAAAAAACTGCATGAACCACAAAGATATAACTCTATAGAAACAAAACAAAAGAAAAAAATAAATACAAATATTCATTCAATGTGCATTAGAAACAGGAGAAACTTTCCCCTAATAAATTAGTTATGGAAATCCAAACTCACCTTTTAAGGCAACACTCACAAATGGAAGATATTCTTTATTTGTTTTACAGTAAATATATTACTCAAAATGTGTTTCCATTCTTCCCTCCTTCCTTCCTTTCCTCCTTACTTCTTTCCTCTAGAAAAGGCAATAGAAGTACAGATAAATAAGCCAGAAGTTTGCCAGAACAGACAAGAGTTGCTTCAAAGTCACCTGAAGTCTTTAATATTCTTTACCTAGGGCCATGAAGATCGGCACGCTTGGTAAGAAAGTTCTTGGTGAGAAAGCTAGTTGGAACCCACAGCATTTTTGTGAATCTGAATTGACATTGGTCTAAGACCTCTCAGACTACCATGCCCCAGAGATGTCTCAAATGCCCAGAGGGATTTCAAGACCACATTACTTTGTACTTGGACGAGATAAGAGGGCTGAAACATGCCAGTATTCAGAGCCCAGTTATACCTGGGAAAGTAAAAACCAGTAGCAGGAACCCAGGAGATTAAAGTCAAAAGGAAACAGGGCTCTAAACCTTCATACATGATGGGGGGAGAGAGAGTAAACTGAGGCTGGATAGATGAGTAAATAGGTGAAGACACCAAATATAATAAAGAAATATTATGGCTTCAAAGTGGAAACCTGGAAGAGAATAACCGCAATTATAAGTAATGTATCAGAGATGGAAAAAATGAATCCACTATGAGGACTATTTGAATACCTGGAAGAGCTGAAGCAAGGAGTGTCTGTGTGCATGTGTATGTGTGTGCATGCACGCGTATGTGTGTCTGTGTGTGAGTGTGTGCACATGTGTGCACATGTGTGCACGTGTCTGTGTATGCGCATGGGTGTGTGCACGTGTGTGTATGTGTGTGTCTGTGTGTGTGGATTGTGTGTGTATGGATTGTGTGTGTGAGTGTGTGTGCATGTGTGAGTGCGTGTGTGGATTGTGTGTGTGTGCGTGTGTGCGTGTGTGCGTGTGTGTGTGTGTGTAAAATAAGAGCCCTGAAGGAAAGAATTGGAAGGAAAATAAATAGCTTAGAGAAGTAGAGAAAAAAACTTTACTTGTGTTGCCAACTCCATGAAACCTGAAATTAATCAAACCCTAAGAGAAGAGACATATTAGAACAAAACCAAAGGATCTTTTAAAATAGAAATAAAAGTAAAATATCTACTATCAAAAATAATATAAGAACAGGTCAAGAAGAGATAATTTATGAATCATCAGACTCCCTAAAAACCATTACAAAAAAAGTACAAAAAAGCTTGGGTGCCATATTTCAAGATACATGAAAAATGCCTGGTTCTATTGGGAAGTTAGGTGGTACAGTGAATAGAGTACTAGGCCTGGAGTCAAGAAGAGCTGGGTTCAAGTTTGACTTCAGACACTTATTAACTGTGTGACCCTGGGCAAGTCACTTAACCCTGTTTACCTCAATTTCCTCATCTGTAAAATGAGCTGGAGAAGGAAATGGCGAACTACTCCAATATCTTGTCCAAGAAAACCCCAAATGGGGTCACAAAGAATCTGACACAACTGAACAATAGCAACAGTTCTATTAGACCCAGAGGGCAGTGTGAAAATAGAACTGCTCACCTCCTGAAAAAGGATCACAACCAGTATAAGCTGCAAGAGAAAAAAGAATTCAAGTGCCAAGTACTTGGCAACTACCTTGAAACACTGAATACAGTCCTATTTGGGGCTGGAGAGGAAAAAGAACTGATCATAACGAAAAGGTGACTCGCAAAAATTCTTTATGGAAAGGACAAAGCTGAGTAGATACTGTGAACTGCAAAGAAACATCAAAGAAAAGCTTAGAAAGGTAGATGTGTCTGATCTGTTCTAAGGAGCTGCTGACCCCTCCCTAAATGATGAAGTGTTTCCTTATAAAAGGAGAAGGGAGGAGTGTCCCTTTGAAACCCTAATGTTTTCAAGCAGTAGTAGGACAGTGTGATAATAGCAACAATAATAACTATATTAGTTATTCTATAATATGTAATATAATATTATATACAATAATAACTATATTAGTTATTCTATAATATGTAATATTATATTATATACAATAATAACTATATTAGTTATTCTATAATATGTAATATTATATTATATACAATAATAACTATTATTAGTTATATATAACTTACATAGTCATTCAAGGTTTTCAAAGCACTCTACATATATTATCTCATTTGATCTGTTCAACAGCACTGTGAGACAGATCCCCATTTGACAGGCTAGGAAACCGAGGGTTATGAGAGATAATGTGTCTTGCCCCAGGGTCACACAACTAATAAACATCAAAGACAGGATGTGATCTCAGGTCTTTCTAATTACCAATCCACAGAAGAAGTTTAATAAGACAAACAGAAGGCTTAGGTATGGTTTTGCTCTGTTTAAATGGCCTTGAGATTTAACTAAAAAAAGAACAAGAAAAGGAATACACTAGGAAAGAAAGGGAGTAGAATTTATTATTTCTGGTGATCAGATTGCTCAAGAAGAAGATCATATGAACACAAAGAAAGTCATGATGGGAATGGACATCAAGAGAACTTCATTCTTTCCTGAACCACACAAAGAAAGGGTAAATACACACACATATATACATACATACACACACATACATACATACATACACACACACACAGAGGAAAACAAGTGAATATAGAGAAAGGAGTGGCTATGGAGAAGAGAGAGCAAGGTATAAGGAAAATGATAGAGTTGAAAGAAAATAATAAAGAGTAAAAGAACCTTGAACTATAGAGAGCTGATTGTGAAAGGGAGACCAAAAAGAAATAAAGAAAAGTTTTAAATAAAACAGTAATTGGGTCCTAGATGAGGAAAAGGAGGGAGGGAGCAGTAGAATAGAAGCAGGCCACTTCAATTATAGTTCACTAGCATTAATCACAATTCTTTGTCCCCATCTTTTTCTTTGTAAAGAGTAGCCTTGAAAGCAAAAAGAGAAAATATGAAGATATGACGGAGAGAAACACACAATTAACAATCATAATTATGAGCATAAATGGAATAAACTCACCCATAAAATAGAGGAAAATGACAGAATGAATTAAATTTCAGAACAGTGATATGTCGTTTATAAGAAAAACACCTGAAACATAGATTCACAAAGAATTAAAAAGAAAGACTGGAGAAGAATTTGTTATGCCTCATGAGACTTTTAGAAAGCAGAGGTAGTGATCATGATCTAAGACAAGGCAAGAATAAATCTAGATATGGTTTTAAAAAACAGCAAGGAAACTACATTGTGCTTAAAGGCATAATAGAAAATCAAATACTATCATGCATGCATGTGCCGCTCGACTCTCCAGACCTTTCTGTTTCTTAAGTAGCCTTCTTGTTCTTGAAGTGCCTCCATCCCTCTACCCCCTTCTCTCATTAGTGAGTTTTTGCCTGAGACTACCATTTCACGAAGTTCCCAGGCTTTGTTTCTCCCCTAGGTCTACTCCTGACTTTCCAGACTCTTCCATCCCATATGTAGACACTTCCTCTCCCATATTCTGGCTCCTTTTTGTGTGTTTTCCCCCATTAGAATGCAATCTCCTTAATGATAGGGACTATCTTTTTTACTTGAGTTTGTATTCCCAACACTTAGCACAGTATCTGGCAAAAAGTAAATACTTAAAATCTACTCAACATAGATGCACCAAATAACGACACATCTCAGTACTTCAATTTTCAAAACTGAATTGTGGGGAGCAATAGACAGGAAAAGGGTAATAGTTGAGAACCTCAGTACTCTCGTTTCAGACCTAGACAAATCTGACAAAAAGATGAACAAGAAACATTGGAGAACATGAATAGAATTAAGAAAAATTAGATATGATATATCTCCGAATATTGATGAGTGAAAAGAAAAGGAGTATGTGCATTTCTTAGCTGTTCACGGCACCTTAGCAAAAACTGATAGTTTACTAAAATATAAAGACTTCATAAACAAATGGAGAAAAGAAGAAATATAAAAAGCACCCTTTACTGGCTCTAAAACAATGTAAATTATAATCAAGGAAGCATGTTTGAAGAAACAATTCAAACTTAAATGGAGATAATAATTTAATCCTAAAGAATTGATGAGTCCTCAGAATCCATAGAAATGTTACATGCTTTTTACCAAAAAAAAAAAATTACAACCACGAAATATATACTCAAATTTTGGGGATGCAGCTGAAGAAGTCCTTAGCGGTAATGTACATCTTTTTTAAAATTTAATTTGTTATATTTTATTTTTCATTTTGTAGGAACAATTATTTTAAAAATCTGAGTTCCAATTTCTGTCCCTTCTTCCCCTCCCTCCTCCTAGAGAAAGCAAGTAATTTGATATAGATCATATGTGTGCAGTCATAAAAATATTTACATATTAGCTATGGAAGTTTTTTGGTAGCTTTTTTTGTGTTACACTTAAATACAAAATGAAAAAAGAAAAAAATTACCACGTACACAGTAGACCATAAGAGAAGATTCATTATAAAATAGTAAATTTCCATTTCAAGAAAATTTATATAATGAATACTACACATTGTTTTCAAAGCTGCCCAACTTTTCTTTCCTTCCTTATTAGTTTTCTTTTCTTCTCTGCTGTACACTTTTTATTTTATTTTTTTCCTCTCTACCCCCCCATCATAGAAGGCTACAATCAAGTGTGGATATATACATACATACACACATGCACACACATATACATATACATAGATATCTATAAACATAGATGTATATACACATATATACTCATACACATATATATGAGACCATACTATGCTTATTTCCTCTTATCATCTGTTTCTCTGAGGGTAGATAGCATCTTCTTTAGTAAGTCCGAGTCTTTCCATGTTTTTCCAAATCAACTAGCTCATTATTTCCCAAACTACCACATTATCCCTTTTTAGATTCAAAGAGCATCCTCCTTCTTAGGATTTTTAGAGTTAGTTTGGGTATTTATAATAGGTCAGAATGACTTGGTTGTTCAAAGTTGCACTTAAAACAATACTGGTGTTACCATACACAATATTCTCTTCAGCTTATTTGGCTCTTCATTATTTGCTGGAAGTCTCTCCATGCTCTTCTAAAATCATTGAGCTCATCATTTCTTATAGCAAAGTAATATTCCATCATGAAGATAAACCACAATTTGTTTAGCCTTGAAATGTACATCACTAAATGTTTTCGTCAACAAAACAGACTAATGAATTGGTCACGTAACTAAAAAAAAACTAGAAATAATTTTTAATTAAACACCAAATCAGAAATTACAGAAAGGAAAGATTAATAAAATTGAAAGCAAAACATTTTATTAGATTAATAAATAAAACTAGAAGTTGGTTTGTTAAAAGTGTGTGTGTATGTGTGTGTGTGTATGTGTGATGTTAGTTTGTCCAATTTTTAAAAAGAAGATAGGGAAACCAAATTTTCAGTATCAAAAATAAAAAAGAGGATTTTCAGAAATAAAAGGATATAAAGAATATTACTAGAAACTTTTTATCCAATTAGATACTAACAAACCTGATAATTTAAATGTGTGTTTGTGTGTGTGTGTGTGTGTGTGTGTGTGTGTGTGTGTGTGTGTGTGTGTGTGTAATACTCAGGTTAATAGAACAGGAAATAGAGCATTTAAGTAACCCAAGTTCAGAAAAATAAATTGAATAAACAAATTTCTGAAAAGGAAAAAAAGAAGAATGGATGAATTTATAGATTACTTCTTTGAAAAATTTAAGCAATTCTAATATTACCTAAATGTCAAAAAAGGGGGGTAGGGAAGAGATCCTACCAAATTTTTTCTATAATATAAACATAATATCATTAAATAAACCAGGAAAGAAAAAAAACATTAGATCTAAGGGTCAAGATCTTAATCTTACCAATTTTCTTTCATGGATTCCTTTAGATGGCTAGTGAAACCTAGGGACCTTTTCTCAGAATAATGTTCTTTTTTTTCTTTTTAGTTATTCATTTATTTATTTTAAGTTCGCAGAATTCATTTCCACAAAATTTTGAGCTCCAAATTTTCTCCTCGTCTCTCCACTCCCCTCACCCCAAAATGCCTTGCATTCTGATTGCCCCTTCCACCAATGTGCCCTCCCTTCTAACACCCCTCCCTTCCCTTATCTCCATCTTCTCTCTTGTCCTATAGGACAAGATAAATTTCTATACCCCATTATCTGTATTATTTCCCAGCTGTATGCAAAAACAACTCTCAACAGAATAATGTTCTTAAATGTATAAGAAGATATGTAAGATAAGAAATATTTAGGAAATAAATTATATAGAATCCTATTATTAAACAATAAAAATCCAGATTTATAGACTCCCAATTTAAGAACTTCTTCAACTCAATGTCTGTAATAAATATTAACACAAAAATATTTAATAAAATATTAGCAAACAGGATATAGTCACTTAATATTTTAAAACCAAGAATGCAGGATTGGTTCAACAATAGACGTAATATACCATAATAATAACAAAAACAAAAATCTCATTTTATTAACATATGCAAAAAATACTTTTGATAATTTTTGGTTTGGGCTTTCTGATTTGGGCTTTTTAAATGTTTAAATGTTTTTTTAAATATATTTTGCTTTGGGCTTTTTAAATGTTTAAATGTTTTTTTAAATATATTTTGCTTTTACATTACTAACATTTCAAAATTAGCTCCACACAATAAGCACTGGCTTATTGTATGTAACTAAGTAAAATATTTAAGCAAAACTGACAATACAGTGGCTTTATCTGAAAGTGCATGAAATAGTCCACACCTGTAACTCTCTACCCAACCTCTCTATTTTTTAAATTATCTTTTTAATTAGTATAATTCTATCTTCTCTCTATCCTACTTCCACTCCCATTGAAAATAAGAGAAAAAGAAAAACAAATTCTTTCTAATATAATTTGCATAAGCAAGAAAAACAAATTCCTTCATTGGATGTATATACATTGGTTATAAAAATATGTTTCATTCTGTACCCTAAATCTATCTGCCCTTTGTCAGGAGGGGAATAGGATATTTTATCATTGCTCTTCCGGAGTCACAAATGGTCATGCATTGAACATAGTTCTTACAGCTTTTGAAGGTATTTGTCTCTATGGTGCTACTGTAATTGTAGAAATCATTCTCCTAGCCCTACTCATTTCCTTCTTCATCAGTTTATAAAAATCTCCAAAACTATTGGACTTTATCATATCAAAATTACAATATCATTTCTGGGGGTTTTTAAAGCATAAAAATAAACAGACCTTTCCTTAATACAGTAAATTTGGTCTATCTAAAATGAATTACATGATATGTAATGAAAATATTCCAGATGCATTCCCACTACAATCAAGAGGAAAACAAGGACATCTATCCATTATCACCAACGTTATTGATATAGTGCTAGAAATAGTATCTATAGCAATAATAAAGGAAAAAGAAACTGAGGGAATAAGTATAGGCTAAGAAGAAACAAAATTTTCACTTTTTGAAGATAATATTATGGGATCTACTTAGAGAACCTTAGAGATTTAACTAACAATTAATTGAAACAACTTCATCAAAGTAGCAAGATATAAAGTAAACCTCCATAAATTATCGGATGTTTTTTCTATATTACCAAAATGACCCAAATGTAAGGAATAAAAAATTCCATCCAAAATTATTATAGGATGTATAGAATAGTTAAGGGCCCACTTACCAAAATATGACCAAACAACTACAAAATGAGCTTTATAGAAATAAAGCTATAAATAATTGGAGAGATTGCTCATGGTTGGGGTATACCCAATGCCAAATGTTGAAAAAGCACCTGGATCCAGGCTTTTGTCTTCAGCAAAAGCCCTTTCCGGCGAACCTTGCTCCTGCCCAATTTAAGCCATCCACCCTGGCCCCTTTGGTCCAGTACTCTGGAAGTCTTTCTTAAATTTGTCCCACCTTGAACTCCTGTCCAGACTCCCCCAGGCTATACTTTCACCTGTTCCTGCCTACTATGTGGCCTTGCTTCATATAGCATTGCCACCAGTTATGAAAGAAGACCTCAAGGGAAGAGGGTCTTGAGAAGTCTAGTAATCGGACTCTCTCCAGTCATTAATACTGTTGCTAGACACATTCCTCAATACTCTAGATTAGTACAAACCCTATTACCAATCCCAATTGCCCATTCCTTCACTACTAGCCTTCTCAATCCTAGTATGGTAAATGTTCCATCCCACACCTTCCATTGTGCTCTCTGGAATGCCTTTTCATAATTAACAAGTTTGTTTTCATCTTGAACTTTTCCTTTCTCATTCTTTCCATTTTCTGTCACTCACTTTGATCTGACTTCCTCCTAATGACACTGAATTCCTAGGCACCCTTTCCAGTACTGATTGTATTTTTTACTCATACCCTTCAACTCAAATGGTCATAATGCAGAAGTCAAAAGACTACCTGATTAGTTAGTTTAAAGCAGGTGCCAGGCATGGTGCTAAGTACTCAGGAGACAAAGAAAGGAAAAAATGTAGACTCTGATTCCAAAGTGCCTGTAGTCTAATGGGGAAGAAAATATGAAAACAACTTTGTACCTATAAAATCAAGGGCAGCTAGATGGTGCAGTGGATAAATGGCCTGAAGTCAGGAAGACTCATCTCCGTGAGTTCAAATCTGGCCTCAGACACTTACTTGTTGTGTGACCCTGGGCAATTCACCTGACCCTGTTTGCCTCAGCTTCATTTACAAAACGAGCTAAATCCCCAATTGATAAGTGATCAAAGGATATGAACAGACAGTTTTCAGACGGAGAAATTAAAGCTACCTCTAGTCATATGATAAAATGCTCTAAAACACTATTGATCAGAGAAATGCAAATTAAAACAACTCTGAGATAACACCTCACACCTATCGGTTTGGCTAATACGACAGAAAAAGAAAATGACAAGTGTTGTTCTCCAACAAGTGTTGGATATGTGGGAAAATTGGGACACTAATGCATTGTTGGTGGAGTTGTGAACTGATTCAACTCTTCTGGAAAGCAATTTGGAACTATGCCCCAAGGGCTATAAAACTGTGCATATCCTTTGATCCAGCAATACTACCACTAGGTCTACATTTCAAAGAGATCATTTAAAAAAGGAAAAGGATCTTCATGTACAAAATTCCTTGAAGTAGCTTTTCGTGGTGGCAAAGAATTGGAAATTAAGGGAATTCCCTTCCATTAGGGAATGACTAAACAAGTTATGGTTTGTGAATGTAATGGAATACTATTGTGCTATAAGAAATGATGAGCAGGCAGATTTCAGAAAAACCTGGAAAGACTTACAAGAATTGATGCTAAATGAAGGTAGCAGAACATCATTGTACACAGTAACAGCAGCACTGTATGATGATCAGCTATGATGGACTTAGCTCTATTCAGCAATACAATGATCTAAGACAATTCCGAGACTCATGACAGAAAATGCTATCCACATGTGGAGCAAGAACTATGGAGTCTGAATGTAGATTGAAGTATACTATTTTTACTTTTTTTTGTTGTTTGTTGTGACTTATCCCTTCTGTTCTGTTTCTTCTTTCACAATATGACTAATGTGGAAATATGTTTTTTTAATGAGTTGGAGAAGGAAATGACAAGTCACTCCAGTATCTTCGCCAAGAAAATCCCAAATGGGGTCACAAAAAGTCAAACATGACTAAAAATGACTGAAAAACACAACAAACCTATAAGATCAATAGTATAAATAGGAGACGATCTCAGAGGGAGGACAATAGCAGTAGGGAGACCCAGGAAAGGCTTCTTTTTGATGCTGACATAAGAGATGAGTCTTGAGGGAAGCCAAGGGAGTGAGGAGGAATACATGAAGATATAGTATCTCTCCCATCTTTCCAGGTACACAGCTGTCACCCTGATCATGCTCCTCATGCTTGGACTATTGAAATAGTTTCTACTTGGTTTCCCTGCCCCAAGTGTCTTTTCACTCCAGTCTGTCTTCCATTCAGCTGCCAAAGTGATTTTTTTGAAGTTCAGGTCTGACCATGCCACACACACACACACACACACACACACACACACACACACACACCCCATACTCAATAAGGTCCTTTGGCTCTCTATTACCTCTAGGATACCCTTCAACTGGGGAATTGGTGAACAAATTATAGTATGTGAATATAATGAAATATTATTAAACTCAGAAATGATGCAAGGATAAAAAAGAAACTGTGACTTGATGCAGGATGAAGTCAGCAGAATTAAGAGCACAATTTATACAAGAGGAAAAACATCTTTGAAAGACTTAAGAACTGACTGATGCAAGGACCAACCATGTCTCCAGAAAATCAAGGATGAGGGTCCAGGGCTGCAGAATGAGACATACATTTTCAGACATTTTCAATATGTGGATTTTTTAATTTGATTTTATTATTTGTTACAAGGAAGAACATTTGAATGAGGAAAAGCTGAGTTGGAGGGGGTGGGATGGGAAAGGATTAGCCATTGTGGATGTAGAAAAAAAGAGGTGGCCAAGAAAACATGTAAAAATGCAAAGAAGAAAAGCAGAATGATGTTCTAAAGAACACAAAGACAAGTAGCACATCTTAGGAATTAATTTTAAATTTATAATTTTTTTTAAAATATGTAATATTCGTAATTTTTTTAAAAATACATAACATTCACACTTTCACATACAATCCTCTTTTTCTGTTCTTCTTTGTACAGGAAGATGTTCATGTTTGTTGGTGTTTGTCAAGTTCAGAAAAAACAAAAAACATCTTTACCATATAAACCATTACACAAAAATGAGGGCTATATATACATTTCCACATTCTTTACCAATCAGGCATGCTCAATGTAATTTATTTGACAAACCGGCTGGAATGTTCCTTTCTCTGGGGGCGTGTGCTCCTCCCTGCTTCTGCCAAAGGACTTCACATGTAATGCATTCTGACACCTGGCTAAGTCTCAGCGAAATCTCCTTCCCCACGGCAGGCAACTGTAACCCTGGAATCCCGGACTCCAGCACAGAGCCACCCACTGAGCCTGAAGAAGTCCCCCTCCTCCCCACCCCATCACCCCCTACCCTCCAGCCCTTGGCTCTTCTAAACAAGAGAGAAAATTAAGTTACTTTTTACAAACCCACAAAAAGCAGACACAAAGCAAGACCTCTGTCAATGTCGGACAAGGCCAGGGCAGTAAAAAGTATCAGTGGAGGTGGACAGAGATGGCAAGAGACATGGATCACCATTCATGAAAGTTGGGGCAATTGTCAGATAAAGCACAGAACCAGTCTAGGACTTTAGACACCTGATTTTGTCTCTAACTCACTATATAACCAAGTCACTTTACCACCCTGGATCTCAAGATTCTTCCTCTATAAAATGAGAGCTTGGACCGGATCTTGTCTGAGGCCCCTTCCAGATCTGAATGACCATTAGTCTAAATTCTCCTCACAGAATTTAAGAATTGAAAGAACCTAGGAGCTCATCTAGCTCAATGCCTCATTTTACAGGGAAGGAAACTGAGTCCCAGGAAGGGAAAATGACTTGCTTACAGTCATAAATCGTTGCTGCAGCATCCTCACCAAGTTATCATCCAGTCTCTGTCTGAGGTTTGACCCTGAGGGAGAAGCTACCCCTTCCAATGTAGTGCCCATAGCCAGCTGCTTCTCTGACTCTGAGGACAGCATCCCAGAATGTTAGAGTTGGAAGGGCACCAAGTCCAATTCATACCTGGTCAAGAATGTCCTATACTGTGTCCCCAACAGGCGATCATCCACATTAGTTCTGCGTAATGATTTTAGCGACAGGAAATCCTGAGGTCATCCTTCCCTCTTCTGGAGAGCTCTTGGCATTAGAGAAGATTTCCTTAAAATGAGCTGAAAAATTCTGTGCAATTTCCATTCTTTCCTGCAAATAAATGGGATCACAGGGTCATAGATTTAGGAGCCAACTTCTCCAACAGTTTCATTTTACAGATGAGGAAACTGAGATCCAGAGAGATGACATGGCTTGTCACCTGGTATTAAATGGCAGGGCTAGGATTTGAACCCAGGTCCCCTGACTTCAAATCCAGGGCTCTTTTTCATGACACCACACTTTTTTTGTCTTCAGGGGCCATGAAGAACGTGTGATGCATGGGGACAGCAGCCTCTCAAATATTTGGAAACAGCTAGTCTCACCCCCACCCACCCAAGTCTTTTCTCCACAGTAAACATCTTTAGTTCTTTCAGTCTTGATATTGTGCAATCTCTACTCCTATTATCATCCTGGTCACTGTCTTCTGAATGTGCTCCTCCTTATCCATCTCCTTCCTCAAATGCAGTGTCCAGAACTAGACATGAAATCCTCCAGATGTGCTCTGACCAAGGCAGAAGATGACAGAAGGATTACCCATCTTCTGAACACTAACTCTTGTCAGCCTGTTTTGACTTTCTGGTTCATGATTCTGTCATTATCTCCTTTGGCTCTGGACAGGATATGATTCATGGGGGTCCCTTTCCCTGTACTTCCATCTCACCATTGAATGCAATAAGCGAACAGAGGATTGGCTATGAAAACCCCATTTGTTCTCACTCACAGGGTTGTGTGTTACTGGCATCCTCTCACCCCAAGTCAGGACTTCTTGAAAATCTACAGTTTGGTGCCCAGCAGTGGGTTCAGAATAACCCAGTATTTCCATAACTTAGGCAGAAGCCTGAAAATGGAAATAAGAGAACTCAAATTCAACCCTTCTCCCCCCACCTCCTCCTCAATCCTAAACCAACCCCAAAATGGCAGCCTTCCCTGGCCTCAGAAAAGTCAAGAACTATACAGATGGCGAGAAATTCGGAAGCTCCTACCTACTGCATGCAGCTCAGAACAGGATTGAACCTCCCCACACACACACACCCCTCTCAATGGGGACTCTGGGGCTGAGGGATATTCATTCTCCAAAAGAAGGAAGAAATAGATTTCTATTAACCTAAAAAATTCATGTTTCTCTAGTCTTTAAAGGTTTACAAAGTGTTTTCCTCTTTCTTTGTAAAGGAGGGAGGGTAAGGATCATAGATGTTGGGAGATAGATGGGATTTTAGAAATCATTTTGTCTAAACTCCTCCCCTTATAAGGGAGAAAAGTGAAGTGAAAAGATAGGGAAGGAAGGGACTAAGCATTTGTATAGTGCCTATGGTATATCAAGTACTTTTTACAAATATCATCTCATTTGTTCCTTACAACAAGCCCAGGAGGTAAGTGCTATTTTATCCCCTTTTTACAATTGAGGAAATTGAGGTAAATGAAGTTAAGTGACTTGCTCAGGGTCTCACAGCTACTAAGTGTCTGAGATCAAATTTGAACTCAGGACTCCCTGATCCTAGAACTCTGTCCACTATGCCACCAGCTGTTTCCAGCAGAGGCAGAGCCAGAAAGAAAACACAGGTCTTCAATCTCCAATACTAATACTTTTCTCACCAGATTATATTGCCTCCTCATCTCCTAAGTGAGGCAGACAGAAAGACAAATGCCTGTCCACAAGGAACTGACCCTCTAGAAGGGGAAATGACAAGTACATAGTGATTTCAAGACAGAACAAGGTAAGAGCTGAGTCAGAATGAGGAGGGGGATAAACAATGCAGAGAAGAGTCAGCAATGGGGCTTCAGCCCCAAAGCAGTGGAATTTCACCGAGGAAGTGGCCTGTGAGCTGGGCTCTGGAGGAAGGGTAGGACTTCAATTGGCACAGAATTTGAGAAAAGGGAATTCCAGACAAAAGGGAGTTGCTTCTCAAAAAGTCTGGAGGATGAAAAGTGTTGAGTGTATTCAGAGAACAGTGAATCACTCAAGATGGCGGGAAGTAAATTACAGAAATATCAGTGTCAGAAGACCAAAAGGTTGACTGGGGTCAGATTGTGAAAGGTCTTGAATTCCAGGGTAAAAGGTTTGGGCTTTATCCTGGGCAGGTATTTAAGTAGGGGAATGACCACAATCAGAGCTGACTCTGATCATGTATGAAGGTGACTTTGGTAATGTTTATAACCTTATATGGATTGGGGAGCCAGACAGAGATAGAGAGTGAGAGACAGAGACAGACAGAGAGATGGACACACAGAAAAGCAGGCTGAAGGTGAGTCCCATTAGGAGAATATGCAATTAAATAAACAAATGCAATCCAGCAACCATTCAGTAAGTCTTACAAATGCAAAGCCCTGGGCTAGGTACTAGGAATTCAAAGACAGAGATGAAATAGACTTTGTTCGGAAAATGTTCATTTATTGTCTAATAAGGGAGGGAGGCAAGTAGGACAATTGCACAGATAAGTATGAAAACAAGAGAGACTGAGATATGAGTGCAAAGGGGCAGTCCAAGGAAAATGCCATAGATTTTTTTCTAATAATTTGTTGTTGAGTCATGTCTAACTCTTCATGACCCCATATGGGCTTTTCTTGGCAAAGACACTGGAATGCTTTGTCATTCCATTCTCCAGTGTTTTAAAGAAAGCAGGTTAAGTGACTTGCCCAATGTCACACAGTTAGTAAGTGTCTGAGGCTAGATTTGAATTCAAGTCTTTCTGACTCCAGCGCTCTATCCACTGACCCACCTAGCTGCCCTTCTAATAATTTAGGGCAATCCAACCCTAAAAATAATTATAGTGCCAATCTTGGTTCCAGAGAACAGAGAATGAAGTGTATCTCCCTTTAAAAACATAGACTTGAGGGACTTATGGGACTATGAATATAGAATATGATTTATATCACCAGATAGAATCACTGTATTTGTTGGTTTCATTAATTTTTTTCTTCACAGGAAGGAAATAGAGGTGGGGGTGGGAGTAATTTCTGGAAACAACTACAATATTTTTAAAAGGCATAAATAAAAATTTTTTTATTAATCTAAGAAGAGCTAGAAAGGACCTTAGAGTTCATCTAATTCCAACTCCCTCATGTAACAAATGAGGAAATTGAGGTCCAAATAGAAATAACTTACCCAGTTAAGTGACAAAGTCATGATTTAAACATGATCTGGGGACCTCAAATCCAACACTACCCTTTCCAGTACCCCATGTTGCCTCCTTAGGGTCTGAATTAAGATGTCTACCAAGCAAAGGAACTGATGCAAGAGATACAGTAAATGGATCTGAGAGGAAATTCTCTCATTCATAGGATCATAAGATTCAGAGCTGGAAAGGACTTCTAGCTCTCACCTACTAGAAATTTAACAGATAAAGAAACTGAAACAGGAAACTAGATCAATAAAAGACCTTTGATATAATCTACTCTAACTCTCTTCATTTGACAAATGGGGAAACTGAGACAGAGAGAGTAAGAAACTTGTCCAAGGTCACACAGGTACAAACTAGCAGAGACAACATCTGAACCCAGTTACTCCCATTCCAAATCCAGTGTTCTTCCCACTATATAGACTAACTTCAGTCAGCATTCGAATTTGTTACCCTCTCCTTCAAATTCTTGCCATTTTTAAGAAAACCCCAGACTCTATTGCTACAACCTCCAGCTGTTCAGGACAATGGGATTTAAATGTCTCTTTCTTTAACAAAGTTCCTAATGGAAACAGAAGATGAGAAACCACAGAGAATAGACCAAGAAGTTCAGTGAGAGGTAAAATTTTTATGGTAGAGCCAAAGAGCTTAGGAAACCCAATCATTTCACAACCCAGCAAGGTTGGGAGAGAAGTACAGACAGCAAAAATATGGGAAAATGAGTGTCCCAGAAACTCAAGTTGTTTAATAATACTCGATTTTCCGCAAGATTGCAGAATAGCGGTTTTGAATCCTACAAGGTATTTGGCTCTGGTCTGCCCATTGGCCCCCAGATCCTCTAAGAGAACTCGGGGAAAGGTGCTGAAAGAATCCATTTGGCGACCAAAGGCAACGGAGATCAATCTGAAGCTGAGGAGTGTTTCCCAATATTTGGCAGCAGGTTGGAATAAGAGGCCAGAGACTTGGGCAATGGAGGAGATGCGAGGACGAGGAGAGAGAAGGACTGACGAATGGTTTTCATGCCTCCGTGTGCAAAGCATCAAGTGCTCCAAGCACCAAAAAGAAATGTTAATTTCTTGGCAAACTATCCAATGGGCTAGGGTTTTAGTTTCTCCCCCCCTCAACTTCTGAGTATGCTTGGACACAGGATAATTTCCCTCTTGATTTTCTTTAATTGTTCTCCCCATGAAAAATTGGGGATTGGTGTAGACGCCCTGTGCTTTGACCTTTCTTCATAGGACTGAAGGGTCACCAGTTGGCTTAGTACTTTGTACATGGAGTCATCCACCCGCCCGGCTAAGGCCTGTGCCGAAAGGATGTCTCACAGGTCCCCCCCAAACCTCTAGGGCTAGGACGTGGTGAGTCACTCAGGAAACAGGATGTATCATGTCCTTTGGACAGCGCTGGAGATACAGCTGCGGGTGGGGGAATTTTAAGATTTGGGATTCCTAGGGCAAATATGAATTGAGTACTAATGACTCAGTCTGGCTCCTTGAGAACATATTTTATGAGCAACAGTCTCAGCCCCCTCAGTTCTCCAGTCCATTTCTTCACCTTCTACCCCGCCATAATGACTCATTTATACCAGTGAGAAGCACCTGAGTTGAAATGTCATCTCTCTCTCTCTCTCTCTCTCTCTCTCTCTCTCTCTCTCTCTCTCTCCCTCTCTCTCTCTCAGAGGAGAGCCAGCATAAAAAGAGCACTGGAGTCAAAAACCTGAGTTCAAATCCTATCTGTCATTACCTGGGACCTAGGTAAGACACTTTACTGCTTCAGTTTCTTCATCTATAAAATTAGGGGATTTTACTCAATGGCCTCTAGCGCCATCTATGATCTAAGTCCCAGGTTCAAATCCTGCCTTTGACGTTTAAATGAATGTTACCTTAGACCCTCCTTGGACCTCAGTTTCCTTACCTGACAAGTGAGGGGACTGGACTAGATGGGCTCTGAGGTCTTTAACCCCTTAGAGAGAACTGCATAATCTCAGAGCTGGAGGAAACTTTAAAACAGAACATGGAATGTTAGAGATGGAAAACATCTTCTAACAGGAAGCAACAACTGTCAGAATTGGCAGAGGCCTGAGAGGAGCTGACCTTAGCATCATCTAATCCAGTCACCTCATTTTACTGAATCTCTTCTCTTTACCTTCTGGATCTGCCCAGTGGAGATAATATTCTCTCCATGCTCACTGCCACATCAGAGAATCCCTTATTTCCTTCAAAGTAAGCTCAAACATTACTACCTTTTGCATGAAGTCTTTCTTGATGCCTCTTTCTTCTACAGTGAGTGTGAAAGTACCTTGGGGAAAACAAAGAATGTTATCATAACACAAGGAATATTTTTTAAAATGTAATGGCTAGCAAAATAAGGCACACTATTCAAAGGAATAAATGATTTTCCCTGCATCCCAAGTTCTACTGTTTTGGTGAGGATGGTGATTATGACGTCCATGGGGACAAAGGCAGTCCAAGTCTGAACACTCTGACAACTTCCACTGGTCTCCCATGCCATATTTGGATCTACAGAGTG
Source organism: Potorous gilbertii (assembly GCA_028658325.1). NCBI lineage: Eukaryota > Metazoa > Chordata > Mammalia > Diprotodontia > Potoroidae > Potorous > Potorous gilbertii. Next base: position 408,779,104 of record CM053769.1, read on the forward strand.
ACCACACAGTTGGTTTCCTGCCCCCCTTCCTCCAGCCCGCCCCCCCCTCCTCGGAAACCCTTAGCAGTAGTAAAATAAGTCAAATCAACATTCTTCACCACTCACCACGACTTGTGCTGGCCTAGTGAGAAAGAGGCAGGGGAATGCAATTTTTAAGGCTTAGCAATGCTAGAGAACTGCTTTACTGGTCTGATTGGGAATATTGACAACTGGGCAGAAAATCTCTCCATTTTTATTTAAATGAAACATCTTTTCTTTTAATGAAATTAAGAAACATGAAGTTCAGTTGTTCTATTGGGCCTGATCCATTAAGAGAGTCTAATCCCCTGGACATTCTCTTCTCTATTGTCTCAACCCCAAATAGCTAAAATATTTTACCATTATAATTGGTATCACCATATATGGAATTTTTACTTGAATTCTTCAGAATAATTGCATTCAGAGAGGGCTTTAAGGTTGCTATAGTAATTTACTATGTAAATAACTATGTCATACGTAGTTATTTTCTCATTTGATTCTCACAGCAACCCAGTGAAATAGATTCTGTTAGTATCTCCACTTAATAAATGGCTTAGGGCAGATAGAGATGGCAAATGACTTGCCCAGAGTCACACAGTTTGTAAGTGTCTGAAGCCAGATTTAAACTCAGGTCTATCCTGACTTCAGGCCTATTGCTCTACCCACTCCACTGCCCAGCTGCCTAAGATCCTGGAATTTATCCATGAAGGTCCTTCCTCCTTAATACACATTCTAGGGAGAAGAATTATTCTTGAAAAGTGCTAGATTTATAGTTTGGAGTTAAGAGACTGGATTTCAAATTCCAGCATTCACACTTACATATTGGGAGTGTCTACTTGGCCTCAGAAAATAGAACTAAGAGCAATGGGTAAAAGTTGCAGATTTTGGCTTCATACATGGAAAAAACTCTGACAATTAGAGCTACTGAAAAGGAGATTGAACTGTCCCAGAAGGTAGTGAGTTCAATTCCAGAAATGAAACATGCTACATGCTTCTAAATGTTGTTATTGCAATGCCATAATTTGCAAATGAACTGGCTTACATGAGGGAGGGCTGTGCAAGGTAACCAGCCTCACTTCCTCCCCCAAAGGCATTTGGGTCCAGTGGCAAGATATAGATCAGGATGACTGGAGGTGGTCCTGAATGCTTCTAGATAAAGCAGTGATAGACTTAGAATGCAGATTGAGGTTTATTTGTATTTAATTTTGCTTTGTTTTGTGAACATCACCAATGAGGGGATTTGTTTTGTTTGACTAGACATATTTGTAGTGGATTTTGTTTTTCTTATTTTCTCATGGTATGGTGGAAGGAGGTGGGAGGGAGAGAATTTGGACCTAAAAATATAATAAAATTGAATTTAAAAAAAGAAAAAAGAAATGTAGTGGGTTCCCATTTGCTGGAGATTTTATTGCTAAAGTTGATTGACCACTTATCAAGCCCGATGTAGTATAGAAAGGAGTCCTGTTCAGAGTAGGTAATCATGGCCAATTGATAAACTGAGATTATGGATGTTGCATCTGTGTTGCATTGATTATAGTAGAAAAGGTGCTAGTTTTGAAGGGCTTGGGTTGGAGTCACAACTCTTCTATTGTCTAACTTTCTACATCAGTAAAAAATGTAGATAGGACTACAAGATCATAGAATTTCAGAGTTTGAAGGGCAGCTAATACAACCTGTACCTAAGTGAGTACTCAATTTAAAATTTCTTTACAGTGATTTTGAATTGTGCTAGGAAGAAGGGAATAAGTATTTCTACGATACCTACTATGTGCCAGCCACTGTGCTAACTTCTTTACAAATAGTGTCTCATTTGATTGTTACAACCCTGCAAGGAAGGCACTATTATCATTCTGACATAGTAGCACCACCTCCAGCCCTCATCACCTAAGCTCATTCCCCTGGCTCTCAATGAAATTGGCAGTCTAGATACCCAGACAGTGGTTGAAACAACTCCCTCAGTATTTTATAGGTAACTCTGAGAATCATTAGGGTTTCTAGTACTGTTGGTTATGAGCACCCACCGGTGTGACTCCCATTTCAAACAGACAGTATGCATCAATTAGCTTATTAAAATAATAAGTAGCATTTACTCTGTTTCAGGCACTGTGATAAGCTATTTTATTTCATAAGCTATGTCATGAAATACTATTTCATTTTGATTCTCACACCTAGGAGGTAGTTGCTTTCATTATTCCCAACTTTATAGTTCACAAAACTAAGGCAAACAGAGATTAAGTGACTTACCTTACCCAAAATCATACATTTATGATATATACATACTACATACATGCATGCATGCATATTATTAAGTGCCCAAGGCTAGAATTAAACTCTGGTTTCCTGACTCCAAGCCTACCATTCTATACATGGTGCCATCTAGCTACGCCTATAGCAAAGGGTATTTATTGAGCTGGTATAGTAAAGATAGTTGTTATGGAAATATCCATCAAAATGAGGACTATACTTTCTCCTTAACACACACAAGTTCCTGGGGTGAGTGGGCTCAAAATTAGACAGTACATGTGACCAAAGGGTAAACTCAAAGTTTCTGATTTCTTGAAATCTTTTTCTCCTTTTGTGGAAATCTCACCGTCTCCCTTAGTCACAGTTCTCTGCTGGATTCTGAGGATCAGTGCCCCTGTAGCATCCTGAACCTCCTTTCCTTCATATATCTAGCTTTTCTTAGCTCCCAAGAAGATGCTACAATAAGTCACTGGTGCTCTGGAGATATAGCTACGTGACTCAGGTGGATACTGCTACCAGGGTCAATGAGAACTCCAAATCTTCCCATCTTTCAAGGTGAACAAGGTCTTAGTATGAAAGACTAAATACTTTTTGAAAACATAAATAGGGTGTAGTGAACAGAAAACTGATCTCAGAGTCAGAAAGACCAGGGCTCAAATTTGACACATATTGGCTACATAACCCTGAGCAAGTCACTTAATTTTTTTTTTTTAGTTTCAAGTCCTCATATACAAAATGAGAGGATTACACTAGATGGTCTCCATGATCCCCTTCAGCTCTAAATCCATGATAGTATAATCCTATGCATATAGCATTATTGTGATCTAAAATCTAATTACCTGTCAAAAAAGGAAATAAGACATGTCTTGTTTTTAATGAAACCATGTGGGCCTACATTTAACACTATAGTCTAGAATTTTGGCAGAAATAGGTGTCTCCTACCAAGTAGTCCCAAATTAATCTGATAAATAGTTCCCTAATCAACTTGATGAGACTGCAAAGTGTAGATTTTTGTTGGTAGGGCATCTCTCATGAAGATAGACATGTTTCCTTGTGCTCACTGAGTAAACACAGAGACCCTTCTGATTGATTCCCAGAGTCTGGGGTTGACTCCAAGTTGTTTAATGATTGAAAGTAAGGACAGACAGACTCTTCTCAGGAGTCATTCTTTTCCTATGGATTGTAAAAGTAATCTATGAAACAGATGCCTTGTGTCTATTTTTTTCTCTTTCTAGATCAAATAGGAAAATATAGAGGGGACTTCTCCCTCTCTAAAACCTGAGTGGAAAATGGTGGCTTGCAGGAGAAGCACATGGCAAGCCTCAGAGAGAAGTATCTAGACCTACAGCTCCTAGCCATCTTCTTCTTATCAGTTTTATTTTCTAAGCATTTATTGATGGAATATTTCATTCCTGAAAATGGGCTTTCCCAGTCTTGTGGATTACTTCATGGGTAATGTTATAGAGTTATAGAGGTCCAAAGTCATAGAGGTTCAAAATACAAGAGATGGATCTCTTAGTGGAAGAAAAAGACTCCTCCAACAATGTGTTCTTTAGAGAATGAAGAAGCCTGATAACATGGCCCCTGAAGATGGAGGATGGGAGCCACAATACGGAGATTCAGTGGATCTGACCTTGCCAGCTCTCCATATTGCCATGAGTTACGGCGCAGGTGGAAGGTGGATGGGGGGTATTTGTTAAGCAATCCCCAAAGGGTCTTTGTCTTCTGATGGAGGTGGAATGTAATGACTATTTGAATGCTTTTCATTTCTGTTTTAGTCATGGGCTCCTTCACAGCTTGTACATTTTCTATGATGGATGAAATTAAGGCTGTGTCACACCGATTGCCCATGTTGTACACTGATTGACTCAGAGCTGGACACCCTGCTACCTACATTTGGAGAAATGTGGACATGAGTGTAAGTTTTATTTTGAAGATTTACTTGGAATTACACCGAGAGGTTGGCAGGATGTGGCGGGGAAAGGAAAGAGAAGCCATGAACCAAAAAGATATAACTAGGACTGGCCAGTGAGTCCAGTCCTTAAGAGCATTTACAAAGTGCTGGGTTGATGAAATCTTCATATGGACTTTGGAACATTAGCAGACATTTAGCAACTGGTTCTGATACACTAACCTTATAGTAAAGAAGAGCCTTTTTGATTGGTTATGCAGTTGGAACTGCATCAAAAAATACACTAGAACAAACTTAAATTGTGTATTTCCTAGAATTTCTGGGTCTAGATTGATTCTGCATCGAAAGGAACTTCTGAGCCTTAAAGACATAATGGAATGAAAATTACTAAATAAATATTTATTATTGTGGTTGTTATGATATACTCTCTACTTGATTATTGATTCTGTGTTGACTGTTACATTCAGTAGGGAAAAAAATTAAAGGCACTTAATCAGCCAGGGTCACTCTCTTAGCAGAGGCTCTTTGTGAACTTTACTTTTGCCATTGGTGAAGAAGGATAAGCTACTAAAAGACACCGAGGTCATTGTTCCTCTCTCACCTGGAGCTGGGAGCACAGAGTCCATGGCCCTGCTGGGACTTTTGTCTCTGCTGCATACATCCTTTACTGATTTTAGATGAAGATTAGATATGGCCCTGATCTCATGAGTTTCAAAAGATCAAGATAAGCAAGCTAACTGGGGTCTCAGAGCAGAGTCCATGCTGGGATTTTGTAGACAGCCAGTCTAGAATCAAGGGCCCAAGATAAAAAACAAGATATGGGCCAGCGGTGTTTGAGAAGCACTCATCCAACTTCTATGCAGAATTTGGAACTGAACTCTGGGAAAGCAACATACACTTTGGAGAAACTTTATTAACGCTGAGCCACCTCTCCACAGGGACAGAGGGAGTATGGAGGAAACGTATCATTAAAAAAAAAGGTTCTGTTCTTCCTATATCTATAGAGTAAATATCCCTTTGTAAAAGGTAATTGACACTAATTAGCTAAATGGAATTGGGACATTACATACTTGCAGCTAACAGTGAGGGGAACACATAAAAACACAAGCCAACAGCATTGGAGAAAAGCCATCCCATAGACCCGCTGGGATCCTCCATAGAACCTGCAAGGGATATTGTAACTAAATTCTCTTGAGGATAAGGAGACTGAAGTAATTAACTACAGAGAGAAAATGAGCCCCTGAAATCAGGCTCCCAAGAGCAGATCTGGTCCATTTGAACCCATACCCCAGAGTACTGGCAAAGGGCTGTCCTCAGCTAGGGATGACATTCCAAAATCAAGGCATTTGCTCTCCCAAAGGAGTCCTGTGTTACCTCTCCTAGTCTCCAGTCTTTCAAAAGTTGCCAGTAGGGCTGCAGTGATCACTCAGCTTTTATCAGTACCCTTGGATGTAATTCATTTGAGCCAGATAACAAACTCATTCAAAACTGTAAGTCAGTAAAACCATTTCTTCACTCAGTTTCAGCTTCAACTCAACAATGATTATTTTTGATCTCTCCTTACACCAGCCCCAGAATCATTTTCCTTAGAAGAGAAGACAAAAGCCAAACAAGAGTGACTAGTTCAGCCTTCTCATCATCCTCTTATCATTATCTAATCCTCACTGGAGAAGCACCCCTTCTCTCTCTGGTCTTCCTATTGCCCCCAGCACAGCATTAAAAAATATCAAAGCAAATCCAACCCTCTCTGTTATTCCTGTTCATCTAACTTCATTAAGTGTGGCCAGCCCTTTGAAAGTAGATTCGGACAAAGGGTCACACTTGAAGACCTAGAGGGCCACATGTAACCTCAAGGCCTCAGGTTCCCCACCCTTGCCCTAATGTATGGGCTGCCTGGATTATAGAACTATTGCTACTGCCCTGGTGTGGAGGGTATCATTTGCAACCCTAGTCATATCTTTCTTTTGTTTCCTTAGTCTCTTTACTTCCAATGTTCAGGTTTTTCTTTAAGCCCCTTTGCTTTTGGTGTCTAATATGCTCAGTAATATTACATTCTAGGATACAGAAAGAACTGACAGATATGAATGCTGCTTTAAGCATTTACAAAGCTGCCTGATTACTAGCTAGATGGCTCAGTGGATAGAGTACCTGGCCCTGCAGTCAAGAGGACCTGAATTCAAATCTGACCTCAGATACTTACTAGCTGTGTGATCCTGGACAAGTCACTTAACCCTATTTGACACAGTTCTCTTATTTGTAAGATGAACTGGAGAAGAAAATGATAAATCACTCCAGTAACTTTGCCAAGAAAACCTCAGATTGGGGTCACAGAGTCGGATGCGACTGAACAAGAATACAGGAAGAAGTGACAGATATGGATTGCTGCTTTAAGTATTTTCAAGGCAGTCTAATTCTTTTGTGAAGTCTCCCGTATGTCCCCAAATGGCTTCAATGGATTAGGACAATCTTTCATCGTTGTTCCCTAATGCTGGTTCTTCTTCTCTGTGTTACCTTCTTCCACCCCCTCAACCTCTCAACACAGGTAAAATTACTCCTCTTCCTCTTCACTCACTTTTTCTTCTTTATTTCTTCCTGGAAGCACTTTTTCTACAATTTCAATAGAAAACCTCATTTTCTCTCATAATCTGGAAAGTAGAAATAAAGTCTTCCAATAATTTCACCTAAGCAAAAGATGAACTTGAACTGCATGCATACATAGGTGGTATTTGGAACCTGTAGAAACAAACAAAAGTCCAGAAATGGATAAAAATGAAATACTCCTTTTGGATAGCTTTTTCAGATAACAATAGTGGCTAAGTGCTCTGATAAATCACCCTTTTTCAACTGTATTCACTGCAGTAGGGGCTTGGGTCCTGGGAGATCCTGATCAGAAGCTTAATTTATTTGTGATAGGAGCCCCTTTCCTCCTGATAGGGTGATACTAGCTGTTCAGTTGCATTTGATTAGCAATTAGTACATTCTTGCCATGTCTTATTATGAACAGAAAGTAACAGAAGCCAATCTAGAAAAAAATTAAATTATCTCACTTATCTAATTAGAGCTAATTGTATATCTTTTTTTTGCCTATCCACTGATGTCCAGATATATCCTCCTTTTTCCCTAGCTGCTTGACTCCAAACCAGAACTCTTAACCTGAGCTCCTCAAACCCCCAGTGGGTTCATGAGTAGGTGCCAAGGGTTCTATGAACTTGGATAGGAAAAAATCACATCTTTGTTTCAAGAGAATGGGTTTCTTTGGTAGTCCCATTTGTTTAATTTATGCATTTAAAAATGTTATTCTGAGAAGGGATCCGTAGACTTCACCAGACTGCCAGAAGGGTTCATGTCACAAAACTGAGTAAGAATCCCTACTCTAACTGTCTTCCAAGTTCCCTTTTTAACTCCAAAGGTCTATTATTTTAAGTTACCCAGCTCCTTCGAATCTCAATTTCCTCACCTATAAGAATAAAAATATTTGCACTACCTACCTTATAGTAGTGAGGAGAGCATTTTGTCAGTATTTATTAAAGTGTCATAGAAGCATGTATCTATCGGTGATTGGAATAGAAGGTGAAATGTTGATTACCAGAAGAACTAATTGCATTCTCTTTATGACTCCCATTCTTGTGCAGGTCACACTTTCTAGTCAACATATTTGACTCAATCGCCTTACCAAGGCTATGGACTTCCTTTCAAACCTACTGCTAGAAGGAACAGAGGGAAAGAGGGAGAACTCCAGAGATAACTTCCCCAGAAAGGCCACTCTAGAGCATTTAAAAGTCTTCCACCATCAAGACAGCTTTAGCTTCAATGGAACCATATTATTGGTCTGGATTCATATATTCTCACTGTTTTGGGGAAGCTATAAAATATAAAACAACAGAATCTCTTTTGATATTCAAAAGCTCCCAATTTTGTACCATGGAATGCCTCTAAGTGACAATAAACTCTGTCTCTTTCTCTCTTTGTCTGTGTGTCTCTCTCTTATATGTAAGAGTCATTCTATATAACACATGTATCATATATCATATGTATTATATGTGTATCAGATATACTATGTATATATTATATGTGATATATGTATGTATATACAAGTATCTATATATCTAATATGGAGATAGAAATGATGATTTAATAACTTACTGAGTATCTCTCCTCTGTCTCCATTTCTGTTTCTCTCTCTCACACACACATACACACACACACACATACACACTTTGCATACCTTACTCAATACTCTCTAGCAACAGAGGGCCATTGAATCACCCTGATCCTCCCTGGGCAGCAACAAGCACCAAGAGCGTCCTCATCAGCACAGGTGGTTTACCCCTCCATACATCCTGCAGGTTCAAGCAGTTGGGCTTCCTCCGTCCTCATAGGAGCAGTTGGGGAGGAAGGTCTTCCAGTGATGCTCCACACATTCTGGTCATGGTAGGAGCAGAAAATCATGCAGTAGGGGGCACTTGGGGAAGTTGAGGGCAAGGATCATTACTGCCTCTCTTTATACTCCTAGTATTTAGCACAATGCTTGGTAAGCACGTAATAAATGCTTATGGATTAATCCAATGATAAAATCTCATATGTACAATAACTGCAATAAAATAGATTAAGATAGCACTAAAAATTAATCTGAATTCATATCAGATGAAATGGCAACTGTTGGTTCCAAAAGACAGATGATGAAATATACTTCCCCATCTCAGTGGAGAAGTTGAGGGGAATACAGAGTGTAATGTTCCATATGTCATCAAGTGTGATCATTTTATCAACTACATTTGCTCGACAATTTTGCTTTGTTAGAAAAGACAGTTCTATAGGTAAGGGACAATTGGAGGAAGTTGTGACTGGTATTAACAAAAAAAAAGCATAAATAAAGCTTTAAAAAAAAAGAAATCATTCAAGAATGTTAAATTGGGGGAAATAACCTGAACTTTAACAAATACATATGGAGTAAATCTAGGTGAGAGATAACAATTTTAAAAGTACTGAGAGATAAATTGTCAAGATATCTTAAAGAAGAGAAGATTCCCAAAGAATAGAAAGAATGTTTTTGAAGAAAATAAGTGCATAAGTATAATTTGGTGTCTTTCTTACTAATATTTAACTATTATCAATTATTACTTGAGCAGTTAGGTGGATAGACTTGGAATCAGGAATCAGGAAGACTTTTCCTGAGTTCAAATCTGACCTCAGACACATACTAGTTGTGAAACCCTAGGCAAGTCACTTAACCCCATTTGCCTCAGTTTCCTCATCTGTAAAATGAGCTAGAGAAGGAAATGACAAAACACTCAAGGATTTTTGCCAAGAAAATTCCAAAAGTAGTCATGAAAAGTTGAACACAAAACTGAGCAATCATTGCTTAATTTTTTTTCTCTCCAAACTGGAGTAGAACACTTCTTTCTAACTCATCATGAATTGTTGTCTTAGAGTTATGATCAGGACTTCTGATCAAGTTGCCATCAAAAACCCTTCATGAAGTTTATATTTGACTTATTCCTAGTTTTTACCTCCTTCTCTCATTAGCAGACCTTTCTCACACTGAACTGATGAATTAGAAACAGATGCATCAGGTAGAAAGATTTGCTGATCCTTCCTTCTCCTCACCTCAGTTGGCAGGGGGGATACCTTTCCAATTGAAAATAAAAGGGCAGAATATCCTGTGGTCTATGGCTCAGATTTTCTGCCTTTCCTTCCCAGGATGACCAAAAGAAAAATTGCAGATCACAGAATCAATCACAGAGTTTGAAGGGTCCTTGGAACTCATCTAGTCCAACCATTACCTAATTAATGTAAAAAAGAAGAGTCCCCACATATGTAGTGAGGTCCCACATATATAGCAAGGGATGTCATTGTGTATGGCTCAAAGGGAGACAGAATAGATATCTCTCATTTCTTCTCCCCCCCACTCTTCTCCAAGAGAGACTTGGAGGAAAAGCAGGAAGTTGGGGTTGGAGGCCACCACTCTACTCTCCTTAGTACCAAATAGTCTATCTATTTGCTCCCATAAATATTAGTACTCTAGGGGATGTGACTGAGTTTAAGCTAACTTTTAACTGTTTTGTCATTTTGGGGGGAAGAAGAGCCCTAAGCTCTATATCCGAGACTTGACTCCTCCACCCAATACCAGTTCCACAATGAACATACAAATAGAAAAGAAACCCATATGTTCAAATCACAGCAAAATAGAAATCAGAGAAGCTATATAACTAGACAATACAGAGCAAAGGAGTCTCCCATTAGGAGCAAGACAACTCAGCTCAACCAAGATAGAGGTTCCTGGATCTCACCCCAAGGGGAAACTCCTTAAAGTCTCAGGCGAAGAGTTGAGTTCTTTTATAAAACTAGACATATTATTCTTATTATATTCCTTCTATTTCTCTACTCTCCTGCAGACTTCTGCAGGACACACAATGCTCCCACACAGTTACTACAGCCTGAGCAAATTTCCTCTATTTGGAATTTGGATCTCCATGGCACTGTTGAGGGAATGGGGGTAGGGAGTTGAGTTCTGCTATGAGTCCATAGGTTGGTTTGTGCAACCTTGCTGCTTGGGAGCATGGTGGGCTGTGGAGGATGGGGTATGTGCAGGTTAGGCATTAGTTCATGGTGTTTTTGTTTTGTTTGGATTCTTGGTCTCCTAGACCATGAAAACAGCTGAAATTGCTTTAAATCTGATGATATTTTCTGTTTTGGAGAGTTTGAGAAGTCATGAGAATTCGAGAAAATATTCAGTCTTCCATCTTATTGATCACATGATCCAAAATCCATCTCTTATCCTTCTCTACATATACAATGAGATCACTTCCTTTTCTAGTCATACATGTCCTTAATGATACTTTCACACCACCTTTTGAAAGCATCATTTTTGGTAACATCCTGCAGCCTGCTTGTACTGTCCTTTGGCTTTTTGTTTTTGTTTCATGCCTAATTTATTGATATGTTCCTCCTCTTTTTTGTTAATGAAATAGAGTAGTGATAGAAATTTGTCCTAAGTACCATTTGGTTGCATTTCAAGAATTTTGGTATATCCTCATTGTTTTTTCTTTGATGAAATTATTTATTGTTTATATGATTTGCTTTTTGAGCTACCAATTATTTAGGATTAAATGACAATCTCTAACTGATTTTAATCCTCTCTTCAAAATTGATTTCTTCTTAATTGATTATAGTTCTTATTATATTTTGGTCAATAAATGATGTCTTTAATGTTTCTGATTTTCTGCATTTGTTTATAAAATTTTTATGCCTTAATACATGATAAGTTTTTATAAAGGTGCCATGCACAACTAAGAAATATGTATACTCCTTTCTGTTATCACTCAAATTACCAGAGAAGTTTCAGATCTAAATTTTCTAGTATTCTATTCCAGTCCTTTTTCTTATTCATCTTTTGTAGGTCTAAAGGGACATACTATGATGTCCCACTATTTTAGTTTTGTTGTCTATTTTCCCCTGTAATTCAATTAATTTTTCTTTTAATATATATATATATATAGTGCCTTTAAACACAGTATAGTTTTCCTGTTTATTTCTTTTAATCACAGGTATTATTATTGTTTCTGGGTCTGAAATCATGATTGTCACCTCTGCACTTTTTTAGTTCTTTTGAGGCATGATCGATTTTGCTCCAGTTTCCTTTTTGAAAACTCTGTGTGAATGTTTCATATGTGATTCTTGTAAATAATATTTTGGCAATTTTCTTTCCAATAAATTCTGCTATCCTCTTCCATTTTATGAATCAGTTCATTTCATTTACATGGTTATGATTTCCATTTCACTCCATTCAGTCCATTTAGAATTTTCCTTCTTTTCTTTTGTTCCCCCAAATTACAAAGAAGAATGTGGTAAAGAATAAAGAATTGCTTAATACTACAGTCCGATAATTAAAAAGAGGTCAGCTAGGTGACACACTGAGCTTGAAATCAGGAAGACTCAACTTCCTGAGTTCAGATCTGACCTCAGACACTTACTAGCTGTGTGACTCTGGGCAAGTCACTTAACTCTTCTTGCCTCAGTTACTCATCTGTAAAATGAGCCGGAGAAATGTAACATCAATGCAATACCCACAGCAGCCACTATGGATACGCATGTGTATTTCCAGGGTAAATTCACAAAATATAAACTCTCTTCCTCAAAGATGAAACCAAGACATTTATTCAAACACCAGAAAGCCAAATCTGTCACAGTAACAAAGAAAAATATACACATTACCAATGCAAGGAGCATGGTCATCCCCAAGCCTTCCCTCCATCAGGCCTCTCCACAAACAAGCTTCCTTAGGCAAAATCACTCCCTCCCTCATGCTAGCTTCTCTGCTCTGCCTCCTCTCTCTTGGCTCTACTTCTCTCTCTCTCTTCCTGCTGCACCCTTCCTGCTGCACCCATTCAGCAAGCTTCTCCTACCATTGGCTCCATGTGACTCAGGCTGTGGGCTGGGCCAAAGCTCAAAGCAGGTCACATGAGCCCTATTAAGGGGCAGGGAAGATCTTCAAATTCCCTTACCATTACATTTGACCCCAAGATATTTCATGTCCATTAATAGTTCAATGAGAGTTTAGGGGTATCTGGTATCAACAAAACTTCACAACAATATAATAGGGATAAATAAACACATAAAACAATACCTTAGGGTGAGGGCTTGAGCACAAGCACCCCATCATTCCCCACCTCAAATGAATGAGACCCAAAATCCCTTGAAGTAAAGGGTGAAGGTCTCTTCCAGCTGAGATTGAATGTAGAGCTGTCTCTGACTCGCAAGTTCCCATTCAAGGGGTCTGTTCTTTAGCTGGTATCTGAAGCATTGTGGATGCCAGGTCCAAGGATAATGTATCATAGTCAATATCTGGAGCTTGGTCAATGCCAGGTCCAGAAGTGACATATTGTAGTCTTGGACAAAGGGTGACATCCAGCTTAAGCAGTCAGTGATCTACAAGTGGAGGGCATTAAGCCTACAGAAGATAAATCTGGCAAGCAGGTTAAACAGACAAACAAAAGCCAAAAAGAATAAGGAGACAATAACAAGCAGCAGGGTAAATATAGCATCAGCTGTGTTTCTGGAGTCCATGAATCCACTGGAACTGCATTAATTCCTATCTTCCTTACTGCATGACTTCCCTATATAAAAAGGAGGCCTCTGACTCAGTATCTATTAATGCCCTAGTTACAGTACTTGATCCATTTTTCCAGCATATGGTTAAACTGATATGGGGTCTGTAATCCCGTCTGTGTACTTCTTTCATCTGAGCTGGGGCTTGGCCAATTTCCTATTCTCCCTGCAGGTGTGACAAACTTGGATACAATAATTCAGGAGGCTCTATAGGAGCAGTTCTTACTTCTCAATTTCATTTAATATTAAGTCCCTTTTTCTCAGTACATCTTATATAGTTCATTAGTTGAAATACCATCTATACTTCCAAAATCTATCCCTGCTTTTAATAAAGCAGTAAATATTTCTCTCCTTCTTAGTCTATAGTGACTTTGAATTCACTGGTTATTTGCTCTTCTCTCTTGAGGAAATTTATCTTTTCTCATTCCCTTATGTCACCTAACTGTGAAATCTTATCCAGCGCCTCCAAAAGATGGTGCCCTATTTCCCCAATTAGCAGAGTCAGAATTAGGGGTTTATAAGCAGGAAGAGTAATCCTCACTATTATATTTCTATGAGGAACCATCAAAGGAGTGCTATGATAAGCATCAGTGTCTCCAACCATTATTGCAGTTTTCATTACCTCTTCCTTTAACTTTCTCATGTAGTCTCTAAAGAATTACCAGGATCTATCACCACTAAGTCACATAGAGTCAATGGGATACTGCTTACTGCATCCCTTGGCAGCTAAAGCTAACAGATTAGTTCCATTGTTACCTCCTTAAATATGGTGATCCCTAAAAGCTTGTTGCACAAAAGGATTCTAACTAATACCTATGAATGTCAAACAATCTATGTTATCTATTCCTACTCCTCCAGCCCATTGTTACTGATTCTCACAGTCCAAGATACTAATGATTCTCTCATTTTGGGAGTGAATCAACTTAAAATATCAGTGACCTCTTGATGAGTAAAATCCTCAGTTACGTCCTTAAACACTGAGTGGCTCCCCTGGTTCTCCTGCTTCCTTTATAGTATTGGACATGTGTCCACATTCCTAGAAGCCTCCTCAACAAATTAAATTTGTTTCATTTCCCTGCTATGTGTCTTCCTCCCAGGTGTGTGGGCCCCAGTTAGGTCCAACAGATGCAAGGGTTGCATTCACTTTCCTGTTGCCAACTTTTCCCCTCTTTTTTTTCTAAGCCACTCTCACAAGTGTCTTTTCTGCATCACCTGATACTTTTTAGCTTGCTCTTTTAAAGGAAAGTTCTTATGCTGTAGCATAGAAAGCTTCTCTTGCAAATCAGCTAACTCCTTTTTTCACCTGAACCTTTTCCTCCAGCAATTCGTTTCTGTTTTTACATATAATATGGTAACTTGTTAACAATGCTATCCTCTTCTACATATCACTCCCATTTCTTTCCCTGGTTCTATTAGCATTCCTTACAAACATCTTTCTAAGTCTCTGGGATCTCCCTTCTGTAGCCCAGATTTCACTAAGTCCTGTGCTTTTAGCCCATTCTCTCACCGAGGAGGAATAAGGTAAATCCTCCCATCCCAGGATATCCATTTCCTTCCCTAGAGCCTTTCTGTCTCCAAGTAGAAGTTTTATATTTTGCAATCCTATCCTGATCACCATTTGTAATGGCAGTGCCATACCCATATCAGATGCTATGGATATGCATGCATATTTCCAAGGTAAATTTGCAAAATATAAACTCTCTTCCTCAAAGATGAAACCAAGACATTTATTCAAACACCAAAAAACCAAATCCATCATAGTAACAAAGAAATCTATATACATTATCTATGCAGGGAGTATGGTCACCCCCAAACCTTTCCTCCATCAAGCCTTCCCACAAGCAAGCTCCCTTGAGCAAAATCACTCCTCTCACACATGCTAGCTGCTCTGTTCTGCCTGCTCTGTCTCTCAGCTCTGCCTCACTCTCAGGTCTGCCTCACTCTCTTTTCCTGTTGCACCCTTCCTGCTCCACCCCTTCGACAAGGTCCTTTCACCATTGGCTCCATGTGACTCAAGCTGTGGGCTGGGCCAAAGCAGGTCACATGAGACTATTAAGGGGCAGGGAAGATCTTCAAATTCCCTTACCATTTCAAGAAGCAAATGTCAAACCACTCCAGTATCTTTGCCAAGGAACCTCAAATGAGATCATGAAGAGTCCAACACGACTGAAAAATAACTGAATAATACAGATTATTCCTTTTTCTTTCTTTCCTCCTTTTTCTTCTCCTTTTTACAAGATACTCTCCAATATTATTTTGCTTATGACTTGAGTTTAATGCAATCTTACATCAAACTCTTTATATGTGTGTGTGTTTAACTGTTCTTTGTCCAATTCAGATGAAAGTGGGGACCCTGTATGTTTATATACTTTTCATCTACCTCATCATAATAATGTGATATTATTCTTTCTTCTTCTTTCTTCCTTGTATATTTCCCTTTCCCTCCCTTTTCATGTTTTCTCCTAGGATCATCAAAATAGAATCGATAAACCCCCCCAGCCATCTGTCTTATTTAACTCTTTCTATGATTCCTGAAGACATTAGGGTTCTGAAGGGACACATCTATTTTTCACCTCTTAGAATATAAATATTTCACATCATTTAACCTCTTCCAAATGCTGAAGGGTATTTGCTTTTTTTTTAAGTTTCTCATGACTCCTGTAAGTCTTTTTATCAAGAATTCCTAAAAGGTCTCTATACCGTTGAAATTCCCCTTTTCTACCTTTCAAATACACTCAGTCATGCAGAGCAAGTTACTTTTGACTGGAAACTTTTCTTCTTTGACTTTTGGAATATTGTACTATGAAATCTTCTCTGCTTTAAGGTAGTAGTTGTTAAATCTTCTGTAATCTGATTGTGGTTCCTTTATACTTGAATTCCTTTATTCTATCTGCTTCCAAGATGTTTTCTTTCTTTTCTAAAGGCTCTAGATTTCAGCCATGACATTCCTGGGAGTTTTCATTTTGGGGTTTCTTCTAAGAAGCAACTGATAGATTCTTCCTATTTTCACTTTGCCCTCTGATTCTTCAAGATCTGGGAAGTTTTTACTTATAATTTCTTGAAATACAGTATCCAGGTTCTTTCTTTGGTTATAATTTTCAAGTAGTCCAATGATTCTTGGATTTTTCTCTCTTTGACCTGTTTTCCAGATCCACTGTTTTTAATACTGTATATTTTGCATTTTATTTTATTTCTTCAGTCTTTAATTTTGTTCAAACACTTCTTGTTGTCTCATGCAGTCATCCATTTCTGTTTGGTCCACTTCAGTCCTCAGGGAGTTGATATCTCAAATAAGGTTTACCACTTTTCAGTCTACACTATTAATTTTCCTTCCAAGTCTTTTTTCCTTAGCTTTCATTTTATTTATAATCTCTCTCTCTCTCTTTTTAATTTCTTTCAGATATTTTTACAGTTCTTGTGGCCAAACCATTCTATTTTCTGAGACTTGGCTTGTAATTGCAATGTTATTATTTTCTTCTGGACTTTCCTCTTAGATGGTTCTTGATCCATACTATTTCTTCATAGTTTTTAGTGTCTTCTTTAATCTTATCTCTAGTATCAGTTCTTGATTTGGGATTTAGAGCTAGGACTAGATTCTCTCTCCTGTTGCTTAGATTGTAAGAACTTGTTTGATCCTGACCTCACTTTCCTGGATTTGTGCTTCCTCTTTCCATAATGTCTCTGTGCAAGAGCTCTAAATAGGGATAAACTTCAATGTTCTCAGTCAAGCTCAGTGGTTGATTGTCCCAGAACTTGGTGATCTTTTATTACCCTTGAGGCCTTAGGGCATTTCTCTCTTGTATTATCAGGGGCTACTTTACCATAGTATATTGCCTGCCCTAAAGTTTTCTTGATGAAGACTGCCTCCAGGGATTCATTAGTCTGGGTGCTGCCAAGGTCTATTCCTCCCCCCTGCATTTCATGATCAGACATCTACCTTTTCTGTACCTTTTAGGGTTCTTCTATTCAGGGCACACCTGGTCTATTACCCTGCCTGGGGTTTTCCAAGTCTTGGCACTGCCTCTTCTATTTCCCTGAGGAGTTCCTCCTCCCCCTTCAACAGGACATCACCAGGTCTACTGACTTTACCATTGGTTTTCCCAGTAAGGCTGCTGAAATCTTGACTCTTGAAGAGTTTTTCTGCTCATGGTACTCTCAGGTACTTCTGAATTAAGGGTTTCCAGACTATTTATTTGTGTTCCCTCTAGCTTCTTCAGTAAGACACCTCTTCCAGTGTCCTCAGGATCTGGTCATTATTTTATTCAGACCTGGGCTGGATGAAGAAACTTACATAAGTTTGTTTGGATTTTTTTTTGGTCTCTACTAATACTAGTATTAATTTTTAGATCACTCTGGAATAAAAGTAGGACAGAACATAGCCATTCTTCTATCTAGAAGTCCCTCATTGCCCTTTGAAGCATCAGAAAATGTCTCTGGTCAAAGAGACTATGAAAACTTGTAATCTATTTCTGCCCACCACACCACACACCCCCACCCCAATGCAGACTAAGTCTAAACATCTTCTCCAAAGGAAGAATGAGAAGGGAGTGCTAGAGAAGAAACCAAGCCAGAGAGCAATAAATGTCCAAGACAATGATCCACTTCACTCCCTGGCCTATCAAAAGGGCAACTCCCCTCTTTGGGCTGACAGTGCTGACATGATTTTCAACATGTTTCTCCAAAAGCCCCTCAGTTTTTCTTATCTGGCTTAGTTTCAGCTCATCTTCTGAGCTAAAGCTTGCAAAATAAATGCATAAAAAAAACTTGCAAAATAAATTAGGAAGAAACTTGCTCAAGAAATATGAATTTGCTTTTTCTTCCCTACTCCTCAATTTCTATAGAATTTACATGTATATTGGGCTTGATGGCCTAATGGAAAGACCACTACATCAGGAAACAAAAGAACTAGGTCTAAATCTCAGCTCTGATACTTCCTGGTATTATGAGGAAAAGGTTTTGTAAACCTTTGGGAGAAGGAGAAAGATGATCTCTTATTGATAGAAAGAGAAATGAGGTGATTGTCCAGGACAAAATTCAAAATCATCCTCACCCCATACTTAAGCAGGTTGTGTTCATCCTCCATTGCCAAAGAAGACCATGCCATCTGAGAAATGATGACATGACTTGCACTTGACTTTGTTTTGAGTGAGGGAGGGCTGTGCAGGTCACCAGCCTCACTTCTCCTCCAGAGCCATCTGAATCCAGTGACCTGACATGCCTCAGGATGACTGGAGATGACCCAGGATGCACTGGGAGACTTTGGGCCCTTTAGGCCAAGGTCTTTCCAGGTACTCACTTAGGGTGAGGCAACACCCATTCATTGAACAGGTCTGTTCAAGAAGTAGCCAGGGCAGAGAACCTCCTAAGGGACTTCTCTCCCACTAAAGCCCTCTCTTTAGTCAAATGACTCCTGGAAGGAATTCCTTATTCCACTCCTCATTCTCCATCTGTATTCTTCAAGGCAGACTGCAAGGGAGGGCAACCAGTCCCGATCCATCTTCCCTCTTTAGAGGGAAACTTCACTTTAAAGGGAGCAGAAAACAGGGTCTTAATAGTAACGATTTCAATGCCTGTATCACTTGATGGTTTGCACGGTGTTTTCCTTACAACAGTTGTGCAAATATTATTTTCTCCATTTTACAGGGAAACAAACTGAGATTCAGATGGGTGGTGAATGGGAACCAGGATACAAGTCCCAGTTCCCCAGATGTTAAGGTCAGAGCTGTTTTTGAATGTCTTGTCACCCTGTCATGAGCTCATTTTGAATACTTGGCCCTTGAATTGTATTTTAATTTTCAATTATATAATAATAAATACAAAAAGGGAACAAGTATTTATTATGTGCCTGTTACATTCCAGGCACTGTGCTAACATGTGCTGGCTCATTTGATATCCACAATAACCCTGTGAGGTAGGTGTTATTTTTTATCCCCATTCTACAGTTGAGGAAAATGAGGCACAGGTTAAGTGACTTGCCCAGGATCCCATAGTTAGTAGGTGTCTGAGAATGAATGTGAACCGAGGTATTCCTGTCTCCTGACCCAGTACTTTATCCACTGCACCTTCTTACTCATAGCAACAATATCATCAAAAATAACACAACTGTCATTTACATAGACCACACTGACTCATTTACACCTTGTAAAACCCTGTGAAGCAGGAATTGTAGACATGATCTCCATTTCACAAATGAGGTACCAGATTCTGAAAGCTTAAGGAACAAAACCTTGATCATACAACTAATTAGTGTCAGTGATGACATGCTACAACCGTCACTGATGGGATAGGAGTCCACAGGCAGTCATGAACCAGTTCTCAAGCTAAGAAATGCTGTCTCTCTTCCTTCAGGCACTCCCATAAGTATTTCGGATGGGAATTCTCTGTGTGAGGGCTCTTTGGAGACTGCTGAATAGCTTCACCTGTTAAAGATGGCCAAATGATTTCAATTTGCTTAGGTGCATAGGATCATGTCCATGGCCTTCAGTAAGCCCACACCCTACAATGGGTACATTACATGCAGGAAAAGAAAAAACACTTTCAGAACCTCTTTTTTTTCTTCCAATATTAGTAACCAAGGCTTTTACAGACAGTCCCTCAGGGAAACCGAGTTCTTTTTTTTTCTTCAGGACTTGGCACCTTTTACTCCTCTCCCTTGATGAGTCTTCACACCTTGGTCTGGCACCTTTTCCCTGCCCACAGTGAGAACCATGCTAATGCCTTCATTTCTAAAGCACAGATTCCCTCCAATTTACCCAACTAGAAGTTCTTCACTGGGGACAACTTTCATGCTAAGTGATTTTGTTCATCTGTTTTGAGTTACTTGAAAACATATAAAACCTTTTTAAAAAATCAAAGCTTCATTTTTAATAGGAATGTAGTGTTTTTTAATAGTCATAATTTAGTAGCAATTACAGGAATTTTTTTTCTAAAATTGAAAAGAGAAAAAAAAATCATCTTTGGATTCTGACACAACATGACAAATTTTAGCCAAAGGAGAATGTCAAAGTTATGAACAACGGAAAAACAAGGGTAACAAGACACTCAGTCTTCTTGGTAAGTGCTCCCAACCACGCCCACCATAAGGGTACATACACACTTCATCTCTCAGCCTAGCCATCACAGGATGGGCAGCCTCAAAGGTCACCATACTGCTAGGCTTTGAGCAAACAGAAGGTAATTGCAATTGGAAATCTTAAAGTGTGAAGGCTGCTTTTCAGGCTTATGTCTATTACATTTTCCTGGTCTGTTTCCCTTAACCCAATGCCAAGGACCAAGCCTCGAAAAAAAATAAAAAAGTGCCCATCATGGAGTTCAGTTTGAACTGAGTATGAGAGGGGAAAGCACACACAGAAAACCTAATTGCTTCCAGCACAAATGACCTGTTATAAACAGACTGGAACACAAAAATACTCTCATAGAATGTCAGAGCTGGAAGGGACCTTAGAATCACAACACATAGAATGTCAGAGCTGGAAAGAGCCTTGGAATTCTAGAACATACAGTGTCAGAGCTGGAAGAGGCATAGTATCAGAGAACACAGAATATAGGATCTGGATGGAACCTTAGAATCCAAGACCACAGAACTCTCAAACTGGAAGAGACTTTACATTTGCAAAAATGTAGGATGTCATATAGCAGGCCTGTGCTATAAGAATCAGTCATTCCTAGGGGACCAGAGGATCTTTTCTGATGATGCCACGGGACCAAGGATGCATGAACACAAAAAGCTCGGGGCAGAGATTCCTTGATTTAAAGGGACTGAGGCAATGGCAGTAATGAGGAATGTGACTGACATCAGTGAGTAAATGTAGTGGCTACTAGATGACTAGCATGGACTTCCTGAGCCAAACTAGGCCTACAGTACCATGCCGAAAATGACAGTGTGTACAAGGGTTGGTGGCCAGGAGCCAGAATAATGATAGCAGACACTGGAGTGAGAAGGAAAAAGGGAGTACATACCCTAGAGAATAGATGACCTGGTACCAACCTTGGGACTCAAGCTAGCAGGGCAAGTGGCCAGCATCATTAACTGATATTAGGTTTTGTGGGCTACTTGTGTGACCAAACCTCTGAGTGGGTGGTAGAAAGGAAAGAAATAGGTCTCACCAGTGAAAATAGATTACAAATGTTCTTTTGGTAGCCAGCCTAGGATATTCCCTTCTCTGTTCTTTACATGCATTTTGATAAAAACCTGTCTTAAGTTCCATGCCTTATTAATTTAATTTTTTCAGAAGAACTCAATACCTCTGAGAAGAACTAGAAATGAAGCAAGCACAAATGTTACCAGAGTTTCTCTGGGTAAAAATAAAACAAGCCATAGTAAATGAAGAACCTTCAAGACTAAAACCAGTTTATGTAAGTCAAGGACTTATCTTTTGATTCATGGGTCAGAGCTGGACAAGACCCCAGAAATCACTTAATTCTATTCTCCCTTGGGTTGCAAATGTGGAAACTGAGGCCCAGAGAAATTAGTTGACTTACCCTAGGGCACACAGGTAATAAAACGTGGTGCCAGGATTCTACCTCAGATTTTTTGACCCTTAACTCTAGTGTTATTTTTCCATTTATCAACAGTAAAGTCAACATTTTTTTGACTTTTGATTTTCCAGTCATCATGACTCCCATTTCTGCAGCACTTTCCTCAGAGCCTAGTGAAGCAGGTAGGCACCCAATGCATGTAATGTGCAGGAGGTACTATACTTAGTACTGGAGATGAAGAGATAAATGTCATGCAGACAAATATACCTGGCAGACAGTTCTAGTCCCTTCATTTTGCACATGGAGGAACCGGTACCCAGACAAAGGGAGGGAGAAAGTAACTTGCTTTAATCCATAAAGCAGGCAGACAGTTGGTGCAGAGAATAGAGTGCTGGGCTTGGAGTCAGAAAAACTCAAGTTCAACTACGGCCTCAGATACTTACTTGCTGTGTGACCCTGGGTAAGTCACTTAACCCTCTTTGCCTCAGTTTCTTCATCTATATAATGAGCTGGAGAAGGAAATGGCAAACTACTCAGTGTCTTTGCCAAGAAAACCCCAAATGGATCGTGAAGAGTTGGATACAACTGAATAAGAGTAAAAGGAAGAGAACACAGAAATCTCACTTGCCAGGCTTGATCCTTCTTCTCCTCCCCATTCTCTTTACTCTTTGGCCTCTGTTGCATCTGGGAAGGAAGCCAGTCATGGAATGGGGAGAAGAGGGAGTTGTGGGGGGATCGGGAGGGGGGAAGGGGAGACTTTTAGAACAACAAAAAAATTAAATAATTCCAACCCCAATTAACTAATGCTCTCAATATGATAAATGGGCCAGAAAGATATATTTAACATTTGGGGGCTTTTGAGTCAATATTGCCATATGCAAAATTGAATAGATTACTTAATAGAAGCCATGTTTGGTCGTGCAGCAAAGAAAATAGTAAAGTATGGTGACTTACACTAAAGCTGAGAATTACATCTCATTCAATTTTTAATTCTATTTGGTTGTATAAGGTTAAGGAAGGAAGTGTTAGAAGCTTTGAATATTTGTCTTGTTTCCTGGTTAAATTTTAACTTGCAACTGCCATTAGGCAGTTCCATTCTCTTGGAAGAAAGTGAACATTTAGATGTAATTATAAATTGTCATTTTTCATTCTGACATCTTCACTCAAAGAAAGTCCCACCCATCCATTGTTTCACTCTCACTTAATTGGAGTGTGCATGACTGAGTAATTGTTTCAATTCTAAGCAAAATCTGGACCATTATAATTACTTAGTTGCATGACATGGTGGAAAGTGCTCTGGGCTTAGAATCACAAGAACTCTGTAGGACTACTTGTTTCAATTTCAATCCATTTCTCCTCTCTGGGCCTCAGTTTCCTCATCTATAAAATGGGGTGATAATATTCATATCTCTTCCTCCTAGGATTGTTGAGAAGAAAGTTGTTTTGGGAACCTTAAAACTCCATTGAAATATGAGCTATTAAAAAAACAAAAGAATGGTCATGAAACTTTTTTTAAATACACAAAAGAGAATAGAGAAGGAAGTTCAGAAGAGAGAAAGTCAAGCAGGAAAATGTTGTTGCTCCATATTAAATTTAATGTACACTTAACTTTTTTAAAATGCATAGTAACAGATCAGTTTCATATACAATCCTCTTTTCTATCCCTGGAATGTCAAAATATTCATGTTTGCTGATGTTTATTAAGTTCATAATAAAACATGTTATTTTTATTATAGTTGGTGTTAAGTGTTTGCAGAATAAATGAATCACAGAACGTCAAGGGTGAAAAGCCTCAGACATTACAGATGCATTAATAACAAGGAATGAATAAATGAATGAATCATTTTGAATTGAAACAAAGTTGCCCAATTCAATTCACTAAGTATTCACTGTGCAACTACTGTGGACAAGGCCCTCTGGGGAGACAGCATAGGTATTCCATATAATCCCCTGCTTTCAAGAAGTTTACAGCAGAGACAAAAATAAGATTTATGCAGGTAGAATTGCTAAGTAGCCATACAAACCCTATAGTAAAGGTTTTCAGAGCTTCCATTAGCACTCCTGCTATAACAATAAATTATTTAAGGACCAAGATGATTGGTACAGACAATGAGCAGTAACTGAATTCAGACAAAGGAAAGATCATGTTAGGCTGAAAGAGTCAAAGGAAGCCTTCTTGGAAAAGATGGTATTTGAACTGGGCATAGAAAGATGGGTAAAGACTGGAATAGGCAGAGGGAAATGTAGAGCATTCTAGGCAAGACAGACCATCTAAGCAGCAAGTAGGAAAGAGCTCAGCTATTCAGAGGACAAGGAGTTCCATCTTGGAGAGTAGGTGATAGGGAGGGGCTAGATTCTTGTGAGTCAAAGAGATTCTACTCAACAGAAGAGATAAAGAATGATTCTCACCTTGCCTTAAATGAATTTTTAAAACACCTTTATGACACTACGGAGACTTTTAATGCATATTTGCATCCTTTTAAAGAATCTTTTTTTAAAGAAACAGATTACTATGTTCTAATGAAATTAGACAAAATAGAGTGAAGTAATGACTCAACAAGTACTTAGCATGTGCCTCTTTTGTGTAGCAGACATTATGCCAGGGGCAGAGAATACGTATTTATTTAATGTGCGCCAGGCACTGGATGAAGCCCTTTACAGTATTATTTTACTTAATCTTCAAAATAATCCCACTGTTATCTCAATTTTACAGATAAGGAAACTGAGGCTTGAAAGAGGTAAAAGGACTCGCCCAGAGTCACAGTCACAATATTGGTCTGAAGTCAAATTTGAATTCAAGTCTTCCTGGCTCCAGGCCCAGAGCTCTATCCCCTTCATCACCAGCTGCTTCCAGGCAAAATAAATAAGCAAAAAGACAAAAAAATATATAGTCAATCTTCAGTTTTCTAGATAAAAATGACATGAAAGTAAAAATGCAAATGCTGATACATTGAACCTAAGGAAAACAGGGGGTTAGGTCATCAGGATAACCAAAAACTCTAATCTTTCACTAGAGATTGCTGAAAATACACTTTTATGCATACAATTCTTTTTTATTAATTTATTTATTTTTAGTTTTCAAAATTCACTTCTGTAAGTTTTCAATTTTTTCCCCTTCCCTCCCTCCCTCTCTCCCCAAGATGGCATACAATCTGATATGGGCTTGACACAAACATTCCTATTAAACACATTTTCACATTAGTCATGTTTATGTATACAATTCTTTATAACAAAACATTAATTCTGATAATATGTACTTTTCCTAACACAGTAACCATGAAACAACCCACAAAATGCAGGACACAAAATAAAACTGGTAACATGCAAAACAATTTTTCTCACTAGAAGCTCCCTTTTGAGCTAACATTTACCAAAAAAAGAAACAATGTTGATTTTAAACAACATTCACTTTTCACAACACATGAAATCTATAGTTCTATAAATACTGTACAGCAAATAAAATTCTTACAACTAAGATTTTTTAACCTGGATCTTATCTTCCACTGTGTCAGGTGGTAATGTGAGGGCATTGTAAGGTATTCCTTGGCTACCTTGGCTACCCTCTGAAATCCAAGGGAGAAGTTGGTAGGACTTCTATCAAAAAATTGGTGAAGTCTCAACATTACCTCCAATACTCAGTTCGCAGCCAGTGGGTTTATGAACATTTTTATGAATACTTTCCTCCTTCTTGTGGATATAATAAATCCTTAACTCATTAACACCAAACTTGAGGCAAACAGTGGCTGCAGACATTCTGGCATGAAATTTACCTAACACCTTATTTTCTCACTATGCTGTATCATTGACTTTGCAGACTTGGGCTTAGAGTCCAAAGGACTTGCACTACACACTGGGCACATCATTGTAACACAAAACTTAGATTTTAAAGGCAAATGATGAAAATATGCAGTGAACACACAGGAAGCTTTTTACTCCATGATGGGAAGGTGAACAAGACCAGGGAAATGCTTAGTAGTATACCAGCCACTCCAAAAACTTGCATGCATCATGCCTCTCATTTTTTATCTCTACTGTGCATAGTCAAAAATGTACATAGCTGCCAACTTGAAAATCAAAATGAGATTACTAATAAAATCACCCAAATGCTTGAAGTCCTGAAAGTTAAACATGGGAATGTTGAGAGTTGACTGTAGACAAAAAGGCAAAACAGTCCATGCCCTTGGAGAGGAAAATTTTTTGAAGAGTAAATGCAAAAAATAAATGCAAAGTAATTTCTAGTGGGAGTGGAAGGCTCAGAAGATCCAAGAAATGACCTTTGAGTCAAACCTTGAAAGAAGCCAGGGTTTTGAAAAGGCACAAGTGAGGAAGACACACATTCCAAGTATTGCCCTCTATTTCTTCTCCTTTCACTGTATTCTGAAGTCTCTGGTTTCTAATTTCATTGCATTCTCCAAAATTATCAATGACTTTTTTGTGTCAAATCTAAGGTCCTTTTCTCAAGGCTCATCATTTCTGATCTCTTGATCATTTGACAGTTGATTATCCTCTCCTGGATATTTTCTCCTTTCTGTATTTTTGTGACCTTGTTCTCTTGTAGCTATCCTCCTATCAGTCTAACCATTTCTTCTCAGTTCTTTTTCTGACTCACTATCCATACCCACTAGGCATGTACCTCTATTACATAAGATAATGAGTTCTGTCTATTCCTCCTCAGTATAGTCTTCTAAACTTCTCATTTCCTTCTTCTCCCAAGACCATCAAAACAGAACAAACCTCCACCACTACTACCACCCCCAGATCATCTGTCTGTCTTATTTAACTTTCTCTATGATCCTTGAAGATCTTAAGATTCAAAAAGAACAATTAGTATGTATACAATTCATTCTCACATAGTCCTTTACAATCGATCGAATGTGTATAAACTTTCTATGTTTTTCTTGTCTCCTATGTTTCCATTTCAAAGTTTCTACTCAGCTCTGGCCTTTCTGTCAGCAATGTTTGGAAGTCCTTTATTTCATTAAAAATACTATTTCTCCGCTGTAAGATTATCCTCAGTTTTGAAGGAATAGTCATTCTTGTTTGTAGGCTTTTAGTTTTTGCCTCTTGGAATATGATATTCCAAGCTCTCCTTGTTATTGAAGAAACTGGCAAAGCTTAAATAATTGTGACTGTGATTCCTTAGCGCTTAGATGTTTCCTCCTCCACCTCATCCACTACTTGCAATGTAAGGCAATCTTCAATCTAGAAGATCTGGATTTTGGCTATGACATTCCTGGGATTTTTCTTTTTAAAGTTCCTTTCCGGAGGAGCTTGATGGATTGTTTCTAATTTCACTCAGCCCTCTGATTCTTTGCCCCTGGGCAATTTTCATTTTTGACTTTTAAAAATATAGCATCTATGATATTTATGCTTTTAGTCATGATTTTCAAGTAGTCTGATGATCCTTAAAATTATTTCTCCTTGACATGTTTTCGAGGTCAGTTATTTTTGACACTACATAGCTTATATTCTCTTCTTTTTTTTAATCTTTCACTTTGTTTTAATATTTCCTACTGTCTTGTTTGGTTTTGTTTTGTTTGGTCCATTATAATTTTCAGTGAGTTCAGTTTTTGGCTAAGTTTACCACTGACTGTTCTATGATATTTATTCTCCTTGCCATTCTTCCCCCTCTATTGATTCCATTTTTTAAAAATCTCATTTCTTTTCTCTGATGTAGTCCTTGTAGTCTTAATATTATTTTCGATATGTCATTGAACTACTCTTTTGTTCTGGGTTTACCACCTTGGGCTTCTCTTAATCTAAGCTATTTCTTCATTGTGTTCAGCATTTCTTCTGTTTATTTGTATCTTCAGTCTCTTTCTGGATTGTAGGCTTGTGCTTGAGTCAAAGCCTACTCTTATACTCCTGGAAAGCATGAATAGACCTTGCTCAATCCTGACTTCCATGGCTAAAACAAGTCTTCTCCTTCTTTGGGAATTATCTGGTCTCCCTGGGTGCTAATCTGGCCCTATTTGCTCTTAGGTATGGAGATGGACCCCTTCTGATGCTCTTTTTATTGCCCTACATTGCTTCTTCATACCTACCCCTAGGTACCACTTCTCAAGAGACAGAAGACTGGCTCAGTTGCTGAGTCTTCAACATGCAGATCTAAGCAGAATGTGAAATACACATTTGGATACATACTCTTCTCTCCTCTGACACTGTTATCACTCTGGTACAAGTCCCCATCAACTCTTTCCTGGACTATTGCAATAGCCTGATGTTTGGTCTTCTTGCCTTGAATCTCTCCCCACTCCAGTCCATCCTCCATTTAGCTGTCAAAAATAACCTTTCTAAAATGCAGATTTAACTATGCCACCCTCCTATTCATTAATCTCTGGTGACTCCCTATTACCTGCAGGATTAGATATAAAATCCTTTATTTGACTTTTCCCCCAAATTTATTTGTTTTCAATTTTCAACAATCACTTCCATAAGTTTTAAATCTTCTCCCCCTCCCTCCCTAAGATGGCATGCAGTCTTATATGGGCTCTATATATACATTCTTATTAAACACATTTTCACACTAGTCATGTTGCATAGAAGAATTAAAATGAATAGGAGAAATCATGAGGAGAACTAAACAAAACCAAACATAACCAAAGAGAAAATAGTCTGCTTCATTCTGTGAAAGAACTCCATAGTTCTTTCTCTGAATGTGAATGGCATTTTGCATCATGTATCCTGTGGAAATGTTTTAGGTCCTCGTATTGCTGTGAAAGGCTAAATACTGGAGAAGATGTGGGAGAGTTGTAACATTAATTCATATTGGTGAAGCTGTGAGCTGACCCAATCATTCTGGAGAGCAATCTGGAACTATGCCCAAAGGGTTATAAAACTGTGTATACCCTTTGACCCAGAAATACCACTTCTAGGGCTGTATTCCAAAGAGATCATAAAAATGGGAAAAGGACTCATATGTACAAAAATATTTGTAGCAGCTTTTTTTGTGGTGACCAAGAACTGGAAACTGAGAGGATGCCCATTGGGGAATGACTGAACAAGTTGTGGTATATGAATGCAATGGAATATTATTGTTCTATAAGAAATGACAAACAGGAGGACTTCAGACAAGCCTGGAAAGACTTATATGAACTGATGCTGAGTGAAGTGAATGGAACCAGGAGAACATTATACATAGTAAAAGCCACAGTATTTGAAGACTTTTTGATCACCTTTGACTTTTAAAGCCCTCTCTCTATAAGCTGGTGCCTTCCTGCCTTCCCAGTCTTTTTATACCTGACAACCCCCAGTCCCACAATAATATGTTAAACGATGACATTGGCCTTTCGCTGGTCTTCCCACAAGACACTCTATCTCCCAACTCCTAATATTTTCACTGGATGCCCCCTATTCCTTTGTCCCTCTTCATCTCTCCCTCCTAGCTTCCTTGACTTCCTTCAAGTATTAGCTAAAGCCCCAACTTCTTCAAGAAGACTTTCCTGATCCCCCCAATGATAATGCCTTCCTGTGTTAATGATCTTCAATTTTTCTGTCTATAGCTTGTTTGTAAATAGGTGTTTTTTTCATGTTGTCTCCCTCACTTTAGATTATAAGACTAATGACAGCAGGCACTGTTTTTTGCCTCTGTTTCCACAAAAGACAGTGTTTGGCACATAGTAAGTGCTTAATAAATGTTAGTTGACTAATTGACCTCATCATCACCTAAATGAACATTCTGTGTCCAGTACTAAAGAAACAAAGGTGTCACACTAAGGATGCCAGCAAAGGAAGAGTAGGCATGAATGCAAGGCTATAGGGGCACATAGCTGACACCTGTTCTTTCTAGTATCATGAAGTAGCTTCTGGGCTAGAACTGGTTGTTTAGGAGGTTGAAATTTGACCTGGGTGTAGTAAAGGAAATCATGTAGTATTACTGGACCCAATCATGTTCATACTGAGCTCACTCACATATGCAGCAAATCTATTTATGCCCCTACTGGCATGATTCTCTCCCTCTCTCCCACCTGTACTCTCATTTCCCATGAACAGAGTATCAGAGCCTCAGAACTGCACCACTCAGATAGAAAATCTGTTGATCTCCTTCCTTTTTGTTTTCTAGATATTGCTGCCATGATGTGAGGGCACTTGGGATAAGAGAAGTACAGTCTCAGGACAGGAAACACCTGTGGGGACAAGCTAATCTTTGTCCTTGTACCTCCTCATTCCAGAATTCCAAAATTCAAAACTCCCTCCTAACCTACTGGGACTCCATACCTTCCTCCACTGTTATGCTTATGCTCAGAGTTACTACCAAGGTTCCATATCACAAAGTCAGCCACTTTGCTAACTCACTGACTCATGGCTACCAACCCACATACCGTCATCCACATATCCCACTGCAAACATCCAGGAGCCAGATTTCCTACCACTATTCAAAACACCATCACCAGTATCAAAGCAACATTTTTGACACTGACTAAATAGCCTGAGTATTTGTGGATATAACTAACAGCTGTGGGCAGCTGCATGCCTGTACCCACTCCTTAGCATAGATAGCTATTTGCATTTCAACTTGGGTGTCCCCAGAGTCCAAAAGACTGAAAAGCTGGTGTTTGAGATGGAAACTGAGTGAGAAGGTACAGGAAGAAGAAAGTTTTTGAGAAGGTAAGAGCTTGGGCAAGTGTGAAGTTTCTGTGTTCTGGATATTCCTTAAGCTCTGCCCCAAAATGGACTGTGTTAGGAGGGTGTGTTGTAATGCCCCACCCTGCAACACATCCAAACATAGACTCAGACACATAAATATACAGACACACACAGGCACACAGACACACACACACTGAGCATGTATCTTGAAAAGCAGTGATGAGACACTGGTAATAAGATTTTGACATGCTGTTTATCTGATCTATTTTAGGGTTTTATAAAGCATTCTATAAGCTTTTTTTTTAATAAAGCACCTAAAGGGTACAAGGTGACACAGAGAGCATGGTATATGTATTGACAGTTTTATGAAAGTAACCCCAGCATCACCATGAAAGCAACAGGGAAAGAGGAGCATTTGGAGAAGCAGTAGTAGAAATGACCACCATTAATTGTCAGAAAGGCACCCAGGACAAGGGTCCTGGTCCCATGTTTTGCATATGGGGAATCTGAGACCCTTGGCCCATAGGTTCCAGCACCATTCTCTTCTCTATTAATCTAGGGCAACGTACTTGTCCTAGTACATAGTATAGTACCTAGTACTATAACAACCTCCAAGAGGTGAGGTTGAGATGCTTCCTCATGATGCCTGCCCCTCAAGTAAGAGAAATCCAAGTCCAAAGTTACAAATAAGAAAAGGTTTCTTGTCCCCAACATGAATTTTAGAGGTGAAAAAAGAGCGTATTATAATCTAGTCCCTACTTAAGGGTGAGTATGGGAAGAATTTATATCCAAAAGGAAAGAGAGGGTCCTAAATAGATCTCAGAGAAAGGAGTGAGGGTGAATTAGGTTCTCAGCCTTTTATGAAGAGTACAGTCAAGAGCAGGGGTGGAGAACCTGCAGCCTTAAGGCCACATGTGGTCTTCTAGATCCTCAAGTGCAGCCTTTTGCCTGAATCCAAATTTTACAGAAGGTATCATTTTATTAAAAATTAAAACTTTATTAAAATTTGGATTCAGTCAAAAGGCCACACTTAAAGATCTAGAATACTACACATTTCCTCAAGGTCACAGGTTCTCCACCCCTGGTCAAAAGCAACACCAGGAAAAAAAAAATGAGACAATGCTAAATCCAAAAGCACTTTCACGGGCTGCTGATACCTTTGTACTCAGTCCAAAGGAAATTTCAGATGCCAGTGGAGTATATATGCCTCTCTATGTCTCCAGGGAGAAGCAGGAAATGAACTTTGGAGAAGGTATAAGGTCAGAGATTGGTATACCATGAAAGGAGGAGAAGCTGAACGTCCTGTCCGGGACAGGGAGCTACTGAACAACTACTTTCTGTTACCCAATGCCTTTCTAAAGGCATCAGGAAGTATTTAGAGTTGGTGCTAATCACTTTGAAGATTGGAAACTACCATGAAAGGAAGGAACATTGTACAGAGAGATCATTTGTTTTGATCAAGAATGTGTGAAGGTAATGACTAGCAATACAACTTAAAAAACCAATAAAAGAAAACTACTTGTTGTGCAATTTTAATGACAAATCTAGACCCTGGAGAAAAAAATGAGGAAGTCCATCTCCCTCCTTTTGTTGGAGTGGTGAGAGACCATGGGTGTGGAATGTTGCATATGTTGTCAAATGAAATTGATGAATTAGTTGAGTTTTGCTGAATTGATTTTTTTCCTTTATTATAATGAGATTTATACTCGTAAGGGAAATATCTAGAAAAGACTGATGTAAAAACAAAAGGTATCAATAAAACTTTTGAGTAATTAGATGTTAAATCCTAGGACCTTGGAGAGTGAATAATTAGGCAGTTTTATGGAGAAGGTTTTTTTGGGGGGTGGAGCTGGCCAAGAGATGATTTTGGGGAAGTGTCTGCACCCACAATAAAATGTCAGAGAGGCAACATGGTATAAAGGGGGAAAAAAGAATAATGGACTTGAAGGCAAGAGAGACTTGGTTCAATTTCATTATTGACCTACTATGATCATAGGCAAGTCATTTAATCTTTCTAATTCCCAGTTTCCCATAAAATGGGGATAATATCTATGCTAATTCCCTCATAAGGTCATTTTGAAGATCACATACGATAGTATATTCAAAGCATTTTTTATATCTTAAAACACTATAGGAATGCCAATTATTATTATGGTATTGTAGAAGGGAATGTTGCTCTAGTCCTCTAACTATAGCTAGATGCAAATGGGGCAAATCAATTAATTTCTTGGACTAGGTTGATGGACCTGTGCCTGATGGCGGGATTGGAGTAAAGACTCAAGAAGGGAAGTGTTCTCTACTTCCAGGAATTGGGTAGAATATGTGGTCCGTATTGTGACTAATGGTTCTACTTTTACTAATCTAATCTAATTAAACTCTGAGTTTAAATGTAAACCTTGAGTGAAATTAGATAACTGAAAGTACACAAAAGTAAGGCAAAAGAAGGAATGCAGTCAAGTAAGTATATAGATATAGATACACATATTTCAAAGGAGCAGGAAAAAGATTCAGTGAACAGGTATGTTTGAGGGGAGGAGAAGGTGGGGGAGACACACACACATGCATGCATGCACACACACCAAGAAAGAGAGAAAAATTAGGGAATGAAAAATTATAATCAGATTTAATCTCAGGCTAATTATCTGAATAGGGTATTTTTGAGTTCTCCTAATCTGTTTTGGGAAGAAAACACCTCAAAGGACATAAAGTGACCTAGGTCATGGAACGTGTATGATTTTAACAATGGTGTGGCTGGGTGACAAAAGAACCCATCTACATAAAGACTGTGAAAGAAAACAGATATATCACATGAGTGCCTGTCTCTTTCTAGGAATCAGCAATCAGAAACCAAACAATAAGTACAGAGAAGAACGTAGAGAAATCCCAGACCACAGCAGCCAGGCCATTGCCCTGGTCCTTAAGATACCTCCCTAACCATGGATTTAGATATTCTGCGTAGTATATACCACCAAAGATCAGTCAATTTGAGATATGTACAGCAGTACCATTGGCAAAACTGATACCTACCTAAATACTCCTTCCTTTTAACCCACATGTAAGTAGAACTAGCCCTGTATTCCCCTG
Source organism: Potorous gilbertii (assembly GCA_028658325.1). NCBI lineage: Eukaryota > Metazoa > Chordata > Mammalia > Diprotodontia > Potoroidae > Potorous > Potorous gilbertii. The sequence continues at coordinate 408,812,534 of CM053769.1, forward strand.
CCCCAATACCACTTGTAAATTACCACAAGTAAATTGTTTTGACATTTCCCTAGACAATATAGGGATTTAACTGTCTGCTGGAGTTTGCAGGCCACTAATCCTGCCCTACCATGAGTTGCACTGTTCTTAAAGAGATCCTACCACCTGCAAAGCCTCAAGGCCTTCTTGGGTGGTAGCAGCAACCCCCTCACCATGGAATGTCTTCCCTAGATCTCTGAAGTACAGTCATCTCAACTTTAGGCTTCTTGTCTGATTCCTCTCCAAAACAGGGGTAGAGGAGAATCCAGAACTCTTTCTCCTGCCCCTTGAGGTTTTTTCCTTTTTGACTTAAACACTAAATAAATGAGCACAAACATAATAGAAAAGAAAAGATATCTAGTATTTATGTCACCATTTAAAATTTGCATAATATTGAACATATATGTTAATTTATTTGCTCCTCAAAACAACCCAGGTAGGTGGGTGGTATCATTATTCCCATTTTATAGAGGAGGAAACTGAGACACAGAAATTAAATGATTTGCCCAAGGTCACACAGCTATTAAGTGTCTAAGGCAGGATTCAAACTGAGGACTTCCGGACTTCAGGTCTCATGCTCTACTCATTAGCTGCCATTTATGGCTAAAATTTCCAAAGAGCTTACTATGTTCCAGACACTGTGTTAAGGCTTTACAATTATTACCCTATTTGATCCTTTCAACAACTCTGGGTGGTGTTCAACAACAACATTTGACTGATGAGGAAACTGAGGCAAACAAGGGCAAGTCCCTCATCTAGGTCATATAACTTGTCAGTGTCTGAGACCAGATTTGAACTCAAGTCTTACTGACTCCAGACCTGGCACTATATCTGCCATGCCACATAGCTGCCCAGTTTATTGACCTATTATTGCTCCTGTCTTTTGTTCATGAAAACATTTAGAGACACAAATTTTCCCCTAAGCCCTTGTGTATCTTGTATCCCATGTTTAGTATATTGTCTCATTGCTGTCATCTTCTTTGATGAAATTATCTCTCCTTCTACGATTTTTTTATTGATCCACCATTTCGTTAGAATTGAATTCTTTTATCTACAATTAAATTTTAATCTTTACTTCAAAAGTCCTTTATTGAATATTATTTTATTGCATTTTCATCAGTAATATTTCTGTTTAAGTAAACTTAATTCTGGCTAAGTAAACCTCCCTTTGTAACCTATGATCTAGAAATTATAGGTTATGACTAGCAATGATAAATCCAATTCATTCTGGCCTGCTCCAAAAAGACTTCTGATAGTATAATGGCAAGCAAAATAGGATCTTATGTTATTTTTGTTTTAGCATAATCAAGTGCCTCTGACTGAATCTTGCCTTTATCAATCAAGAGTCCTTGCTAGGAGTAAAGTACAGAAACAAGAATTTCTTTAACTAGAAACAATATATATATTTGTATTATTAATCATTTGAATGTGATTAAAGATATTCCTCACCCATTAATGGATCTGCCTATTAAGGGGAATTTGATTAGGGAAGATATGTGGGAAGACCTAAGCCTTTCGTTAATGAGGCACTGGTTCTCAAGGGTTGTGATGACCTCTGGCTCTAAAAACAGTACAAATACTCTGAGCTGAGGTTTTATTTTGGGGCTTACTGATTGGAAGTGCTTGTCCGGAAGAGGAGTCTGGGAAGCTGCTAAAGAATCCCCCAGCTTTGAAAACCCACATGTCAGTGCTTCCCTCTCTGGTAACTATGTTCAGACATTTGGACCTGTCAAATTCAGGCAGAGGAAGCCATGTCTGTTCATCTTTGATTTCTCTATATTTTCTTTGAAGTTCAGGGTGCTGATTCCCCTGAACTAAGTGAATTATATATGTGCTTGGTTAAAGGAATGATACATGTGCTTGATTAAAGCACATATTAAAAAAACCTCTTGAAAGTTGCTTTCCTTTTATGAATGCAGATCTAAGAACCTATGATAGCAAGTCCCCCTGTATATGTTGGTGTGTTCGCTGTTACAGATAGGAAAACTTAATATCGGTTATATTGATTAAATAAAAAGAAGGTTTTTAAGAAACAGAGGCAATGTGATGTAATAGAAAGAGCTTTGACCTAGAAACCAGGGGGCAAGACACAATCCAGGTTCTCTCTCTAATGCTTACTAGTGTTGAAGAATTAATTTAATATTCTGTATTTTCCTCATTTCTCCAATGCATTTGTATTACTTATGTACACAAGGTTAGAAGTGGACAATGGACACACAAGCAAGTCTCACAGCCATATTTTTCAATGTGATGTATGGCTAACCAAATTATAGTCTTACAACTGGCTTGCAAACAATCGATTGGGGCTGGCACAATGTTGAAGATTAATAGGTCGTAGTACAATGCTAGGAGAGGGAAGTAAAAAATTAGAATTCTGATGAAATTATGGTTAGTAGAACACATGACTCAGCTATAATTGGAATATTCTAGGAACAAATATTACAAGTTAGTTGATCAAGTATTTTCCACTGACCGACCTAAGGACAGCTTTCTTTCCCTATAGTTTCTTCACATTATAATGGCTAGTTAACTAATAGGCCTTTGCAGTGATGTAAAACTCTCTAGAAGCACAACTAAGACAGGGTCCTGATTCAACACTAGACATATATGATCTTCAGCAAGTCATATCAGTCATCTGTATCTCATTTTTCTCATCCTAAAAATGGCAGTGCCAGTTCCAAAAGCCAATTAATACATTCCAGTGATTATGCAAATCCCTGGGCATGGGAACAAGTAATTCCCACCTGGAACTGAAGAGGTAAGACCAAAGTTGGGAATAAAAGTAAGCATTCCAAAAAACTAGGCAGCATTGGCACCATATGCTTGTGGCATAAAGGAATCTATAATGAGAAAGGAAGCCAAAATTCCAAGAGTTTAGGGGAATTGGTTGTTTGTTTTACTCAACCTAATTCTTTAAATTTTTTTGCTGATGCGGCTTTAATTCCCTATCTCCCATCTGCCACTAAACCTGATGTCCTGAGGTGGTCATGGGCAAGAACGGTCAAACCTTTGTTTTTGTTTTTGCTATTTCTTTCTAATTTGAGGAGGGAGCCCTGTAATTTCTTATACTGTTCTGTGATCTGCTTTCTTGTAACAAGTAAGAAGCAGTGAGTATCAATGTATTGGATACTGCAGGTCTGAAAGGGCAAAGAGGGATTAAGGGGAAAAAGAAAGAAAGAGAGAAAGAGAGAGAAAGAAAGCAAGAAAAAAGAGAGAGAAAGAAAAAGAAAGGAAGGAAGAAAAAAGAAAGGAAAGAAGGAAAGAAGGAAGGAAGGAAGGAAGGTAAAGGGAGGAAGGGACAGAGGGATGAAGGGAGGGAGGGAGGAAGGGAGAGAAGAATTGCCCATTTTATTTGATGTTTATTATGTTCAGAATAAAAACAAAAGATTAGCCAAGCCTCTTCCTGTCTTAGTCGCCTACTGTGCTCAGACTACGGGATTACATAGAGGCTAATAATGCCTAAACCATCCACTTCCTGGGGTATTGTGAGAATTAAATGAGGTAATAGTTGTGAAAATGCTTCAGATGACCATAAAAATATCAGGTATTGCTGGCAACAACCACTTTTGCAATGCTGGTAATCTTCTGGATGAGAAAGGGTACATGGAGATAAATATAAGCCAAGATAGGAAGTTATGTGGATGAAGGAAAGATTCAGTCAAAATAGTCTAGGTCAATACTTGAGGAGAAAAGAGGATGCTTTCTATGGGGTGAATCAAGGAAATCTACATGGGGGACATCTCAGTCAAGCCTTGATGGATGAGAGGGATTTTGAAAGGCAAAGATGAATTCAAGTGATGGAAAATGGCTTATGAAAATCCATGGAAGTAGGCACGACTTGTCAAGTTTGAGAACAGTTAGTAGACTGGACTCAGAGGGTAGAATGAATACCTTAAATGATAGGCTAAAGAGTTTATACTTTAACCTTTTAGGCAACAGGTATTGCTGAAAGTTCTGAACAGAAAAATGATGCAGTCAGACCTGGACTTTAAGAAATTTATTTTGGCCACTATGTGGAAGATGGAATCAAGAAACAGCAACATGAAGACAGGGAAATCCACTAGTAAACTTTTAAAATAGTATAGGTGGAAGGTCATGATGACCTGCACTACAGCAATAGCAGTGTGACTGCTAAAGAGAAGGGGGATGGGATTTGAGAGGTGTTCTGGAAAAATAATCCAAAGGAAATGGAAACTGACCAGACACAGAGCCAATGGAGGAGGAAGTACCCAGGCAGCAGCAGTTGTTAACGTTGTTAAAAGCTGCAGATAGTTGCCAAGAAAAAACTATCAGACTTCACAATTAAGAGATAATTGATAGTTTTTGAGAAGGTAGTTTCAGTAGATTAGTCAGATCAGAAGTCAAATTACAAGGAGCAGAAGATGAGGAAACAGAGGCAGAGAGTGCAGACTAGGGCATATGGTGGTATTCAGTAAACATATGAATGAATGAATGAATGAATGAAAATAAATGAAGAATGAATGAATCAATTGTGTACAATTCTTTGGATTCTTTCTATTCAATTCAACAAGAATCTGTTCTGTGAATCTGAGAGTGGAGAGAGCAGCTAGTCTTGAGCTATACTCCCCACCTCTCTAATCCTTCTGCAGGCTGCATGGCTTAATATTTTGATCTGCTCATATTTTAAGCCACCCCAGATAACATCTCCTCCACAGAACAGCTCCTGACAGGTTTCTGAAGCAACAATGGCAAGTTAATGAATTCTGCCCTGGTGACCTGAAGCAGGCACCTGAGTAGCCCAGATATAATGTCTGCTCCGAGTTGACTTTTTAAAGGTGAACATTTAATACAAGCCAATCATGGTGTAATCAAAAGTTAGGAAAAATGAAAACCTGCCTAGGCAGAGATCATTTTTCAATCTTCAGGTTGTTTTTTTTAGCATTTCAATGAAACTTTGAGAAAGGGGTCAGTTCACCCTGCAGTCTTTGTTTTTGGTATGAATACATTGTGCTTTCTTAGCAGCACATATACATTCCTCCAGCAGAGAATTAATCCTTGAGTATGCACCCAAGGGCCCTTCCCCTTTGTCTATTGATTCGCTGGTGTGCTACAACTGCAATGCTTGAAATCATTAAACTTGTAGTCCAGTGAAAAGGGCACTGGACCTGGAGTCAGGAGACCTGGGTTTGGATTCCAACTTAAACACTGGCTCTCTGTGTGACCATGGCCAGGTCTCTTTATGTTGTTGTTGTTATTAATAACAACTAACATTTATATAACGCCTACTATGTGGAAGATACTGTGCTAAATTCTTTACAAACATTATTTCATATCTTAACAACAACCCTGGAAGGTAGATGCTGTTATTATCCCTATTTAACTGAAATAAGCAGAGGTTAAATGACTAGTCCAAGGTCACATGGCTAAATCTGAGACCACATTTGAACTTGTCTTCCTGACTGAAGGCCCAGAGCTCTATCCACTGTACCACCTAGCTGCATACTTTTTATTTTCACATGTGCTAAGTGGATGTAATGGTTCTCATACTCCCTGACTCATGAGTTGTTTCTCAGTTGGATGTTTTTCTTAAATATTCTATTGATGCCTTTTGTTTTTACATCACAGTCATTTTTACACACATATCATTTCCTACCCTCATCCCCAACACACCTTCACCAGAATTGAACAAGACAAAACCAAAAACTCTCCCAAAGTCTCCCTTCTTCTTAACTTCCCTGTTACTGTTGAAGGCACCACCAACCATCATTCCGTACATAATGTAGGTATCATAATCTAGCTCATAACCTAGGTATAATCCTCACCTCTTCACTCTCAGTCTCCATATCTAGTCAATTGCCAAGTCAAATCGATTGATTTTCATAATTATGTCTCACATATACCTCCTTCTCTCCACTGACACTGATGCTTCTCTGGGAGGGCGGTCTGGTCTCCCTAATTCAAGTCTCTCCCCACTGCAAATCCATTCTCCTCTCAGCTGTTAATTTGAACTTTCTAAAGCATATGTCTGATCATAACTCCTGCCCTTCCCCTCCCCACCTCCCCACTATTCAGCAAACTCTAGTGACTCCCTATTACTTCCTCAAGTAAACAAAATCCTCTGTTTATCTTTTAAAGCCTTTTATAAAGTAAACCTTTCCAGCCTTCTTAAAACTTGGTCCCTTCCATGTACTCTACATCCAGTGATGCTGACCTCCATGATGTTCTTCCCTCAAGACAATCCATCTCCCAACTCTAGAAATTTTCACTGGATGACTCTCCCATGCCTGGTATTCTCTTTATCTCTGTCTCATTGTTTCCCCCAAGTCTCAGCAAAAACTCCACCTTCTACAAGAAACCTTTCTTGATCCCCCTTAATGCTCCTGACTTTCCTCTGAAATTATCTCCAATTTATCTCATACATAATCAATTTGTACATATTGTTTGCACCAGGCCCTTCTATCTTCCACTATCCCTCAACATTTGTCCAAGCTCATGTTCATTGTTTCCATGACACTATCTATCCATCTTATCCTCTCCCATCCCCTTTTCCTTTCACCTTCAATCTTTCTTAATATCAAGGTCTTTTCCAATGAGTCCCATTATATGAGCAAAGTATTTAAGCTTCACCTTCATTATTTGACTTTCCAGTGAATAGTCTAGCGCAGGAGTCGGGAACCCACAGCCTTAAGGCCACATGTGGATTCACATGAATCTTGGATTCAGCTTTTTGACTGAGTCCAAGTTTTATAGAACAAATTCTTTTATTAAAAATATTTGTTCTATGAAGTTTGAATTCAGTCAAAGAGCTGAACCTGAAGACCTCGAGGGCCACATTTGGCCTTGTGGCTGAAGTTTCCCCACCCCTGCCCTAGCACACAGTAAGCACTTATTAAATGTTTACTGCCTTGATTTGATTTGACAAAAAGAAAGTAAAACAACCAAAAAATACCCAATATGACAATGCGTACACAGTTCTTTTCAAGAAGTCTCCAAGTAGGTCTCTTCATCTCTGTTCCCTGGAACTATTATTGGTTTTTCATTTACTTAGAATTTGACTTGTCTCCTCATTTACATTATTATAGTCATCTCACTATTGCTATTTTGAGGAAAGTGTTTTGTAAACTTTAAAGTGCCAAGAAAATGCGTGCAATTATTATTCTTCACCAGGACTGGATGCCCCCACTGAGTGACAGGAGCTCACTATCTCCTAAGGGAAATTCCACTTTTGGATAAGTTTAATGGGCAGCCAGGTGGTACAACAGATAGAATGCTGGGCCTGGAGTCAGGAAAACTATCTTCCTGAGTTCAATTCTGCCTCAGACACGTATAGTTGTGTGACCCTGGCCAAGTCACTTATCCCTGTTTGCCTACCTGTAAAATGAGCTGGAGAAGGACATAGTAAGCCACTCCAATACCTTTGCCAAGAAAACCCAAAAGGGGCCATGAAGAGTTGGAATAACTGAACAACAGCAATGTCTATAAAGTTCTTTCTCACACTGAGCAAGAAATTTCTAATCGATTTAAATTGAACAGATTGAACATGGTTAACCTGGAGAATAGAAGTCTCAGAGAGAATACAGCCAAGAATATTATTAAGTAATTTTTCTGTCCCCTTGCCCTCACCTCCCAGGGGAACAATATGAGGAGCAATCAATGGAGATTGCAATTAGGCAAATAAGGAACTTCAGGCTGGTGTCAAAAAAAAACAAAAAAAAATTCCTAATAATTAGAGCTATCCAAAAGAGGAACGAGTGGGCAGCTCAGACGGTTGTGAGTTGCCCTTATTTAGAGGTCTTCAGCTTCTTATTGGCTATGTTGTAGGAATTCCTTTCAGTTATGCATTTGACTAGATGGTTACTGGAGTTCCTTCAGAACGTCAGACTCCATGATTTTTGTGTCTCACCTCCACAATAAACACAGTCCTAAAGTTTTGTCTTGCTTTGAAATAGTCCTGAACTTAGGGCTTTGTGAAAGAGAATTGAAAGGAAACTTACAGATCCCCCCACTTCAACCCCTATGTGCGCGCGCACACCCACACACACCCACACACACACACACACACACACACACACACACACATATTGCAAAGGTGAGAAAATTAGGTTGGAGGGAGTTAAGTGAATTCCTCAAAGTCATATGAACTGAGCAAGGCTTGCATTTCAAACCAGGTCCTCGGACTGCAAAGCCATTGTCTTCTCCGTTACAACACACTGCCTCCAAATCCCGAAGTTTAAGTCTGAACCCCTAACTCCAGCACCTATTAATCCTGGGACCCAGAAAAAGTCTTTTCACTTCTCTGAGACTCAATTTTCCTTAAAGAAAATGGGAAGAATGCCTCCACCAAGTCAGACACTTCCATGGTTAGTGGAAGGATCAAATGAGGTGAGTGATGGGAATGTTCACTGTGACTCTAGGGTACATAATTCTTTTGAGGGTTCACTTCAAAAAATCTCTGACTTCATCCACCTGTATGTTCCCTCCACTGAAACAAACAGAGTCTCCATAGCCACAAGCAATCATTACCTGCTGGCCAGCTGACACATTCATTCACCTGTTTGTCATTCTCGTAGCTTTCCCAGTTTATTAAGAGAGTCCCAGGGTCACCTCCTTACCACAATGCATTGGAATGGAAATTCTGTGAAGAGTGTTGAATACTAGCCACAATAAATAATACTTAAAAATGTTTCTTATAGGAGGGGAAAACTGTCAAGAAATCCACAAATGAAGGAGTTCTGCATAATACCAGATGGAGATAGAGAGCTATTAAATTATTTGGAAATAATTTCAATTTTCATTTTGAAGTGCCATGGTATATACATGAATTTTTTAGACTATAATAGTCATTGAAAGAGTATTTACTAAGCACCTTCTAAGTGGCCAGGCCTGCTCTAGGAATAGTGGAGGGAAAGGATTGGGAGGTACTTACAAGAGAAATAGAAGCAGTCCCTAGTTACTCAACTACCTATAATGTAGTTGAGAGCACTAGAATCACCAGACTAGCCTGAGTCATTTACAATCAACAACTAACAATGTGAAAGGAGGGCTGAACGTTTTTGAGAAAGGTACTGTCGAAAGGAAAATTCTTTGTTTGGACTTTTACCCTGATTAATGAGGCAAAACTCGGGACAAAGAGAATTAAAAGGTGTTACTTATAAGTACATCAAGGTGGTAACCTATTTCAGTTTCATCACTGGAGATCAGCAATGGCTTCATGGTGGGGCCCTGATTTTATTACTCACTTTTGTGATGAGATAAAGACAATTCAGACAGCAGACAGCAAAAGAGTTTGGACCTTAATTCTTTCCCAAGGTGGCAAGTATGGGACAATTTCAAGGTAGGGATACAAATTATCACAGACAGGGGTATGGTGTCTCGGTACACAGAGCATTCAGCCTGGAGTCAGGGAGGCTTATCTTCCTGAACTCAAATCTGGCCTTCGACATTTACCAGCTGTGTGACTCTAACCCTATTTGCCTCAGTTTGTCCATCTGTAAAATGGTCAGGAGAAGGAAATGACAAACCACTCCAGTATCTTTGCCAAGAGAACCACAAATGGGTTCACAAAGAGTTGGACACAACTGAAACAACTGAACAACAAGGAGTATGTGACAAAGAGCAGATATGTAAAAAGCTGCAGACGGGTTGTTGCCTTCCTCAGAAAAGACTCCCCCAAAACTGATTGACAAGCAGGGATGGGAACAATTTATCACTGAGTCAACATAACTTTCAATAGCGTCTTTGTACCTGGAATATATTCTCTTCTTAACTCTGCCTCTTGGAATCTGTTGTTGTTTAGTCATTTCTGTCACATCCAACTCTGCATGATCCCATTTAAGGTTTTCTTGGCAAAGATACTGGAGTGGTTTGTCATTTCCTTCTCCAGATCATTTTACAGATGAGGAACTGAGGCAAAGAGGGTTGAGTGACTTGCCCAGTGTCACACAGCTAATAAGTGTCTGAGGCTAGATTTGAACTCAGGAAAATTAGGCCAACTGACTCCAGGCCAGATACTCTATCCACTGTGCCACCAAGCTTAGAATCTCTACTTTCCTTCAAAGCCCAGCACAAACATTACTTTCTGTATGCATCCTTTCCTGGTTCTTCCAGGTACTAATGCCTCCTTCACCCCCAAAAACTTTGCCTTGTATTTATTTTGTACATACTTACATGTGTTCATATTGTCTCCTTCCAACAGAACAGACAGAGCAAGCATTGCTTCATTTATGTTTTTCTATCCCCCTGGAATATGCTGGATACTTAATAAATGCTTAGTTTTTGATTGATTGCTATAGGGGTAAGCTCAGGGTGAGCTGGAATAGTAGTGAAAGCTTCATAGAGGAGATGAGGCCAAAGGAAATTAGAGTATTGGAATGATAGAACATAGAATGTCAAAGCTTAGAATGAAATGGGCCTTAGGATGAAAAATCATTGAGTCCTCCCTCCCTCAAACCTTACAAATCAGAGCTAGAAGGGACCCTAGAGGTCCTTTAATTGAATGCCCTTATTTTACCTCTTCATTACAGGAAAAGCAACTGAGGCCCAGAAAGGGAAAATCACTTGCTCAAATTAGTGGCAGTGTTTAAAAAAGATGGTAAATTTTTTCTGTTTGTTTGCGTGTGTGTATGTGCATGTGTGTGTGTTTTTACAGTAGCAGCATACTGGTTTTCTGGCTTGATTGACAGCTCCTGTCAAAAGAAAGTGTTTTCAAGGATACTTCATTCCCTCCACTAAAACCCAACCTGTCACAGCTAACTGTCTGAGCAAAATTGGTGTGTGAAAGCCTAATAAAAGAAACCATTAAATCTGCAGATGGAAATTCATGGTCTCTCTCTCTATAAAACAAAAGGACAGCCAATTAAGAGACCTGCTGATTTGTGAATTTGTCTTGCTCTCTTTAGAGCTAAATTGATATTAACTCTAGGGAGAGGTGAGGGATAATGCTCTGGATGGCCTTTGACAAACTAATTCTGGTTTTATTACCTTATTGGCATGCTGGGAGAGCCTCTATCTTCTCTTTGATTAAATACCATTTCCACTAGAGCTAGGCCAGCTCTCTGGGAATTTGTATTTATCATCACAATCTGGGCACCATCTAACTTTCTGGCTACTACTCCATTAAGTGAGCTCTCTGGTTCAGTCAGATTGGTCATTTGAGCCTTCTTACTTACTTCCAGTACTTTTGCTCTCTAGGCATATGTTTCCTCATCTGTGAAATAAGGCATGGGTACCATCCCTCCTTCCTCTCCTGTGTCCAACTCTTCATGACCCCATTTGGGGTTTCCTTGGCAAAGACACGGGAGTGGCCTGGCCAGTCATTTCCGTCTCCATTTTTCCTCTCATTAGCTCTCTTCTAGTTCTGACATGCTACAACTCCAGATTCTTCCTCCCCTCAAAGGAAGCCTTTGGGAAAACTTTAAGACCCTCAACCTCTTCTGTGAAGCCATGGCTGAACCATCACTCCATAGTAACCCCTAAAGATTTCTCCCTCCGCTAAATTCCCATCTACCCTCTTTCCATACCATTCATTTGGCCATTCTAGTGATTACAATTACTCACATTTATACAGCAGTTTGCCATTCACAAATTGCTTTCCTAGAAACAACCCTATGAGGTAGGTAGTGTGGGCACTATAATATCTGGCTAGATGGCCTAGTACTTAGAGTTCTAGGCCTGGAATCAGGAAGAGATGAACTCGAATCCTGCTTCGTACTACACTTACCAGATGTGTGACTCTGGGCAAGTTGCTTAACTCCTGTCTGCCTCAGTGTCCTCAACTATAAAATAAAAATGCTAATAGAATAATAAGGTTGTTGTGAGGCTCAGAAGAGATAGTATTTGTAATGCACTTAGCAATAGTAGGCACTTAGTAAATACTTATCCCCTTCCTCATTTTATAGAAGAAGGAACAGGGGAATCAGAAAGGTCACATTCACATTTAGTCATTTCTGTCATGTCCAACTCTACATGACCCTATTTAAGGTTTTCTTGGCAAAGATACTGGAGTGGTTTGCCATTTGCTTCTCTAGATCATTTTACAGATGAGGAACTGAGGCAAAGAGGGTTGAGTGACTTGCCCAGAGTCACACAGCTAATAAGTGTCTGAGGCTAGATTTGAACTCAGGAAAACGAGGCCAACTGACTCTAGGCCAGATACTCTATCCACTGTGCCACCAAGCTTAGAATCTCTACTTTCCTTCAAAGCCCAGCACAAACATTATCTTCTGTATGCGTCTTTTCCTGGTTCTTCCAGGTACTAGTGTCTCCACCTCCAAAAACTTTGCCTTGTATTTATTTTGTACATACATGTGTTCATATTCTCTCCCTCCATATTAGGCACTTAATAAATACTTGTTTCCTTCCTCTATTTACTGTGTCAGATACTCAAACTAGGGAATCACATTCTGCCTTTTACCAGTTTTTGTATCCATATCTTGAAATGTAAATCATGTATAGTTGTTTTATTCTGTTTCTCTACTGATGTCTACCCCTGAAGCCTTGATAATGAGGAACCATCCTCAGATGGAAAAAGCTGGCAAGACTGCTTCCTGAAAAATATGCAGACATGCAACTGAAGTATCCTATTCTCCAATTGGAACTATGTGCCTCAGACTTGCTATAAGTGTCTCCAGTGTGCTAACGACACTTTTGTTTGGATTTGGAACTGGGATTAGGGTGTATACAAAAAACACCAATCAGTAAAAATGAGTCCCTTGCCATTGGTTGCTGCTTGGCTGTGTTACTGTGAGAGAGACACGATGCTGTAAAGAGTGAGGTTTATGAAACTCCCCCTCTGAGGCCAACACGTAGCCTCTGTTACTGGACTCCATATATTTGTTCAGTCCTGCTTTGAGATGAAGGAGTAGTGGGAGCAATTATGACCGTTTAAGCTTCAAAAGGTCAGAATGGCAAGCCACCAGAGGTGTGGGAGTCCATGCTGGGTTTTTTGGCCAGCCAGTCCAGTAGCAGAGTCCCAAGGAATGAATGACCATCAAGGCCTAGCCTAATGGTAGCTTAGACAAGAAAATACCCAGCAACTATGCTGCATTTGGAAGTAAACTTGATTGGTGAATACTATGTAAAAACTTCTATTAAGTTTGAGTTCACTCTCCCAGGAACCAACAGTAGTATAGGGAATAATTCTGTTCTTGCTATAGCTTCATAGTAAATATTTTGTAAAATAGAATTGATGTCAATTCATTAAATGGGGCACTCATTATTGGAAGTTAACAGTGAAGGAACATAATAGTATGAGTTTTTGAGTCAATAGTATTAGAGAAAGACTTCCCCAAACCCCACCCCTCAGGGGTACTCAAGAACCCCTGAGGGTGAGATGTAGTCAACCTTACTCTAATAAGGTAAGTTCAGAGTCTTGCTATACCTTGTCATGGCATGGACATCATCCCAAATTTTCAAGCACTGACTAGGGGGATACACCCTAGCTGATCCTACCAATCTGAAAGAACTTCAACACATCTGTTGTCTAAAACCTAGCCCAGGTTACCAGATAAATGACCACCATGTAAGGAAATGTTTTGAGCCGCAATAACTAGTAAATTCTAACAACACACATTTCTATCACAATTTCAGTTTTACAGAGAGCATTCCTCACAACAACCTTGAGGGGAGGGATAAGTACCCATTATATAAAAAGAAACTGAAGTTGAGAAAGGTTAAGAGATTTGCCCAGGAGCACTTAGCTTTAATAAGAGTCAGAGAGCAGAATTTGAATTTCTTCATGATCCCATTTGAGGTTTTCTTGACAAATATACTGGAGTGATTTGCCATATCCTTCTTCAGCTCATTTTGTAGATGAGGAAACTGAGGCAAACAGGATTAAGTGACCTGCCCAGGGTCACACAGCTAGAAAGTGTCTGAGGCCAGATTTGAACTCAGGAAGAGGAGTCTTCCTGACCCCAGACCCACAACTCCTGACTTAAGGTCTTGCATTATTTCCATTACATCAGTTATAAAATAGCTGTAATGTGCATTAGTGGAGAGAGAGATGTTCACACTTTACCTGGCTCAAGGCCCTCATCCAGAAATCTGAGAAAACCTTTCTGCCAAGAAAACAGGCACTAACTCCCTCCCTCTTGCAAACCAACAATTCACAATAACATAGTTTTGCTGAAAGATAGAAAAAATACAATCTATTGATTAAACAATTCTCATTCCCAAAAGCTCTGCAACGCCTATTTCCCAAGGTCACTCATAGTCCCTGGCAAGAGATGCTCCTATGCAAAGTACTCTATGAAATTCTCTTTACACCGCTGCTCTCTGCTGGTCTGTACTGGTCAGTCAGGACCAGCAGGTACTGGGGTTGAGCAGGTTTCTCAAAAGCCTTCCTGTGGAGAGAAGGATTAGGGAAAAGGTTTCACGACCTCCCTGAGGAAGCCTCATGGCAAGGTTGAGGGCAAAATTGTAGTATGAGAAAATAAGGTATGTCTTGGAGCAAAAGTCTCTTCTGCCTCAGTTTCTGAAGGAGATGCCAAGTTCAGGAGCCAGCAGTTTCTGAAGAGGAGGTAGAGTTAGGCAGATTCTGGGTTCAAGAATTAAGAATGAATGCAAAACATTTATTAACTATTTACTGTATACTAGGTCTCATGTTCAGTGCTGGACATACAAGTATAAAAAAGCAAGCTAGGACCTGCCCTCAAAGACCTTACATTTGAATGGGGAGAACAACACATGGAAGTGTTGTAGCAAAAGAAGTATTTTTGGCCAAAGAAGTCACAGGCATAGTGACTTTCAGTTGATTGACACATCTTTTCCAGAAATGATAATGTTGACTTGGTGACTGCCTCAGAGCTAAAGGGGGAGGGAAAAAGGGGTGTGTTGTAAAGGAAGGAACATTAGTGTTGGAGTAGATTAGGGGGTTCAGATCCTAGCTCCAACATGTCCTATGTGTGTGACCACCACAATCCACTTAACTTGTCTGTATCAAACTATTTCTACATCCTTCCTTTCGGCACAGGACTGTATCCAAGAAAATTGACATCACGTGTTATGAGGAACCTCATCATCAGGAACCTTCTTATTCTTCAAGATGGAAGCAGCCTTGGTATTCAGATCTCTTCAAAACCCTCTATCCCTCTGACGGAGAGTAGAGTGATGATCTCCCAAGACCTCCATTCATGGAAAGTACCCAGCCTAGTGATCTCTTTCCCACTCAGCTGCAAGTCCTTTCAAATTGTCCATCATGACCCCTTCACTGGACTCTTCCTCTTTTCAGCTTCCTTTTCTGTATTGCCTTTCCCCCACTAGATTGTAAGTATCCCCAGTGCATGACACAAAGTAAAATGTTTAATAAATATTAATACATTTTTTTCTACACCTCAAAGTCTCTCAATATCATCTCCCATTTATTCTTCTACTTCACTCACCGGAAAAGATGTATCCATTTCATCAAGGTCAAACTCTTGTGCTTTTGATTCCATTTGTAGGTGTATCCCAAGTTTCTGTTATGGACCCTTTCCCAGTCTATCTCCTTATCTCTCTCTCTCTCTCTCTCTCTCTCTCTCTGTCTCTCTCTGTCTCTCTGTCTCTCTCTGTTTCTCTATCTCTCTCTGTCTCTCTCTGTCTCTCTCCTCTCTATGTCTCCTCTCTCTGTCTCTCTCTCCCCTTCTCTCTCTTCTTCCCTCTCTCTCCTTTCTCTCCCCCCTTCATTAACTTGTAATTATAATCTCTCTCCAGATGACTTCTCAATCTCCATCTCCATCATTTCTCCTAATGTCTAGACACTCATTCACAATTACCTGCTGTACATATCCACCTAGATGTTCTATAGGCACTTCAAAGTTCAGTATATGCAAAACATAACTCCATCTCTCTGTCCACAAATCCTCTTAACTTCACTTTTTCTGTTGAGGGCACCCAGACCCCTCTGAAATTACTTAGCTAATTCTTCGGTCATATTTTGTGCTTACTTGTCTGTATTCTTGTTATTTCCCTCAATAGAATGTAACTTGCTTGAAGGCAAGGAGGGTTAACTTTTGTGTTTGGGTAATGAGGATTTAACATGCACAAAGCACTCGTCAGTTCACTGGACTACTGAGGCCTCATCTAGAGCTGTTAAGAAACTTGCTTTTAGAAGAATCTTGATGACAGCAATAGTACATTCATAGACATGTTAACTACATGGTGAATGGAAGGCTCTTTGATAGGCTCTGAAGGCAGCCAAAAGGTCTTCATTGGTGTCTTATGCATCTCTCTACTTCAGTTCTTATGGATGCTCTAATCATAGAGACTCTTTGTCACAGGCTCTGGTGAGAAACTATGCTCTAAAAAGGTGACAGGCCCAAAGGACTGAAGATGAAGCTTACTATCCACCTCCAGAGAAAGGGCTGAGATTGTCTGAATACAAACTGAAGCAGGCTAGTTTTTACTTTCTTTCATTCTTTTACTTTGTTCAAGTCTTCTTGTACAAACTAACTAATGTGGAAATGTTTTACTTGATTACACATGTATGACCTATATCTGATTGTTCACCTCTCAGGGAAAAGAGGAATAGAATTTGGAACTCAAAACTTAAAAAAAAAACAAATATTTTTAAAATGTTTTAAGATATAATTGGGAGAAATTTATATATGTATATATATACAGATGTGTGTATATGTATATGTATCTGTATGTGTATATATGTATATGTGTATATATATATATACATATATACATACATACATGTATGTGTGCAACCATATATCCTTTGCCCCATTTAAACCATGTCACCCAATGAAAAGGGCCTTAGTTCTTGGCCTCTGCATTTGTTCTTTTCTGTTTTGGGTAAAAAGCCTAGAGTTTGACTTCATGAGATTGAAAGAGCAGGAGAGTGACCTACCATATAGTCCAGGCTGAGATTTGCAAACAGCCCAACATTGATATTTCAAGAAGGAAGTCATGACCTTCAAGAAGGACCTTCTGGACCCAGGTCAACAGAAGCTGTGATGAGAACTCATCTGGCACATATAGGTATGAACTTGGTCAAACCAATGCTATACAGGAACTAAGTTGACTTTTGAATCTACTACCTTCTCCCCCACCTTCTCCCATACAAACACAAAGAGGTAAAATTTGGTAAAGTATGCCCCAAAGATGATGGAGGAAATGTTTGAACTTTTGTTATTGCTATATCTTTGACATAAATATCCCTTTGCAAAAGCTAATTGATGCTAACTGGTAAAATGGAACTGGGGATTAGTCACAGGCAAGGATTTGAACATAATTTGTGAGGGTTTGAGCTAATGGTAAAGGAGAAGAAGCACTTTCCAAACTTCCCCTCAGGTTCCATGAGGAAAGATATAGCAACCTGTCTCTGGGAGAAAGAGCCAGAGGGTGCTCAACACCTTTGTTTCTCTGTCTTGGAGCAGAAGGCCTTACGCTGGTCAGCAAATGTTTACTGAATCTCTTTGGGCTTCGTTTTCCCAAACTGTAAAATAGGAAATCATACTTGCCGCTGCTGCCCTCGTAGGGTTGTTATTAGAAAAGCACTTCATAAACTTTATAACCCCACAGAAATGTGAGTTGTTCTTTTTATTCACTATATTATCAAAATAGTAGCAACAGGAAGAGGAGCACAGAATCCCAGAATTTCTGAGTTGGAAGAGACCTCAGTAGTCACCTAGTCTAACCCATACCCTGTACGGAATCACCATGATAACTTACCCAACAAGGGATTGCCCACATTGCTCAGTCAGACAGTAAGCATTTACTAAGTGCCCACTATACGCTAGGCACTACACTAAGTACTGGGAATACAAAAAAAGGCAAAAGATGTAGTCTCACATTTCCAACTGTCTACTGGACACCTGGAACTGGATGTTCCACAAACAGTTTAGACTCAACATGGCCAAAATTGAATTCATTCTATTTTCCTCTAAAACTCCCCACTTCATACTGTTGGAACATGTAAGTTTTTAAACATGGCGAGTTAAGGTTCACCTCCAAATGTCTCCTGAATCCTTTGCATTTGGAGACCATCCTCTGCTGCTGCCACCCTCATTCATTTTCTAGCAGCTGTGAAATCCGCATGGTAGAGGATAGCTTTAAGCAATCTTCATCCTTTGCTATTCCTATGTCCTGACTTCATTATGTTGATAGCTCCCCTGTAGTAATCCCGAAGTCTACTAGTGCAAAAGGAGGCACAGTTGGAGCAGGCTTACAATAGGGTCCTTTTCTTCCTTGATGAGCAAAAATTCCAAGAGACAAAGCTTGGGGATGTTAAAAATCAATTTACTAACTAAGCTATCCAATAATCAATAAATTGATGATCAATGATTCTCTCAGTAATCAAAAACAAAAAGACAAAGTCTCTGTCTTAAATCTCCCTGTTCCTCTTCTAACAAGGTCTTTTCCTAACAAATGAATGGCAATCTGGTTTGGTGGACATTTAACAAGGACGTAGATTAAGAACTCTTAGTCCCTCCAGTTGACCACATTGTTGAAGAGAGAGGGTGGTCATCTGAGAAATGAGGCATGGCATGAGTCCCCTCTAGCAATCTAGACACCCTGATCAGATTTTCTCTGGTTTTATTTCACCTTCATGAGATAGGTCACCCCAAACTCTAATGAAAGGACCTAGGACAATCATTCATTCCCCCTAGGGAGGGATCTACCTCAAGCTGAATTCTGTTTATAGAGTAAACAAAATTCTGGTTCCCAACTGGGTGGGGCCCAGCCTAACCAAGTAAATGAAAAGATAGCTCGCTTAAGTGATAGCATTCCTTAGATAAAATTCACTGAAGGAGGGACTTCTCTTCAAGCCAGTGAGAGATTGTATGTGTGTGGTTTGTCTTTCCTTCTTGAAGAGGACTATTACATGAGGAAGATGATGCCAGGACTTGCAAGTGAATTGGATTTGAGTGAAGAAGGGCTGTGTGAAGTCACCACCCTTACTTTCTCCTCCAGAGTCATCTGGGTCCTGTGGCCAGATACAGATCATGACAATTGGAGATGGCCCAGGATGCAATGGGGAATCTTAGCCTTTTTAAGCTAAGGTCTTTCCAAATTCAGAAATATTCCAAATTAATATTAGTAATCCAATGCTATAGCATTAAAATGAATTTTCCTCACTTCTCTTCTCCCCTGTGCTTCAGATTATATTCCATTTTCTTGGGAATGGTAGGAATGAGAAACTTGCCTCTAGTCTTGCGCTTTCGTGATACTCTGTATCATTTAAACCATCTAGGGTCATTCTTGTCTCATTTAGAGGAGGCAGCATGGGGCAATGGAAAGAGCCCAGGACTGGGAATCAGAGATCCAGTTCAGTCACTTATTCCTCAGGCAAGTCATTTCTTATGTCTGAGACTAAGTCAGTAAAGTGATAGTAGTAAGTATAGAAATGCGCTCTAAGAGCAAAGCATAATTGAGACAGCACAAAGTAAACATAGGATGCATGAATTTGGAGTATCTATCCCAAATATTCACAGGGACTCTCTGTGCCCAATCTATGGTAGAGCATTCCGAGCTCATATTGATCTGATCAGCTACAGTCAAACAAAAGGACTGAAACTTCACTTTATCATGGTGATATCATTTGGATCCTCTTCAAGAATGAAGGACAACAACCAACAACCATCTATATATATAGACTATATAAACTATAAAATATTATAGAAATGCCAGCTGTTATTCATTCAACAACCATTTCTTAAGTCGTTACTATATTTGGTTGCAGGCAGCGAGGTGCTGCAGTGGATAAAGTGTTGGACTTGGAGTCAGGATGACCTGAATTCAATCTGACTTCAAACACTTACTAGCGATGTGACCCTGGGCAAGACATTTAACCCTGGTTGTCTCAGTTTCTTCATCTGTAAAAGGAGCTGGAGAAGAAAATGGCAAACCACTCTAGCACCTTTGCCAAGAAAACCCAAATGAGGTCATGAGGAGTTGGAAGTGACTGAAAAACAATGAAAATGCAGTCTTGGTGCACTAAAATCCTTTAAAGACCTCCTTCAATATCTCATATGGGACAGAGGATGACCCTGAGCTTTCAAAGGCTTTGCCAGCAAAAGTCCACATTCTGGCAAGACCTATCAAGTTGGAAGGTCTCCTACATAGGTCTGACTATGGAGTTGTCATTTCAGCACCTTCCCTCACTAACTTCCAAGACACTGGTAACCAAAAAATTGGCCCACAGAAATTCTTGAAGACCATTAACTACAGCTTTATGAGGATAGGAGTTGACTCTACATTGGTGAGGGGAGTGTTCCCACTGAAGAAATTATAGATTCTTAAAGTATTGGAGATCATAGAATTAGTAAGCAGCAAGACTGAGACTCAAACTCCAATTTTCCAGGTTGTCATTTTTTTCATACAGCTCAGTCTATCCCAGTGAAACTAAGTTGCATATATCCCCTTTGTTACTGTTGTTTTAGTCGTTTTTCAGTCACTTCTGACTGACTCTACATGACCCGTTTGGGGCTTTTCTTAGCAAAGATACTGGAGTGGTTTGCCATTTTCTTCTCCAGTTCATTTCACAGATGAGGCAAAAACTAAGGCAAACAGGGTTAAGTCATGCAGCTAAGAGGTGCCTAAGTTCACATTTGAACTCAGGACTTCCTGACAATAGGCCCTGGACCCTATCCACTGAGCCACCTAGCATTCCCCTTTACAAAGCTCCTACATGCCAGTGTTTAGGAACAAGTGTTATGTGTTCAAAATGATGATCTGAGATCAGCTAAGACCACAAGTAGACCAAGTTATATTCAGCACAAGACTATGGAAAGGATTCTGAATTGGCAGTCAGAAGATAAAGATTTGAATTTCAGTTTTACTTTTTGTGAGATGTATGACCTTGGGAAAACCTCTCAGCCTATTTGAGCCTCAGTTCCTCTGCCTCTAAAGTACTTTCCTGCTTTAGACCTGTGATCCTATATATATTGCCTCTCCTCCAGCTCCTCACACAAGGCCATGCACATACTAGACTGTCAGGAAATGTGTATTTAGTTGAATGGTTGAATTGAATTCAATATGCTGTGAGTTTTTCCCCCATCAGATTGCCAAAGTAAAAGCATCTCAGGTCTTAATTTTTGTTTAATACAAATGAGGCCGCTAGAGGGTACCATTGTCACACTTATATCTCTAGTACCTAGAGCTGGTTTCTCCTAGAGGGAGCCAATGGTCTTCCAGTATGGAAAACGAGGTTGAGTATTTTTACATCTGAAATGTATGGCTTTCAGGCATCAAAAACAATTAGAGGGGCCATAGTGGAAAGATCATTGGCCTGGATGGAAGACCTGGATTCAGGTCCCCAAGTGGGATGGAGACCTCATTGGCCTTTGTGCCTGGCCTACCCATACCCCAAACAAGAACCTCTATTACAAACAAAATTCTCAGTAAAGTGGCCATTCATCTTCTGATTGAAAACTTCCATTGAGAGATGACCCTCTGTGTCCCAAGGCAGCCAATTCTAGTTGTTAGTGAATTTCCA
Organism: Potorous gilbertii; assembly: GCA_028658325.1. Taxonomy (NCBI): domain Eukaryota; kingdom Metazoa; phylum Chordata; class Mammalia; order Diprotodontia; family Potoroidae; genus Potorous; species Potorous gilbertii. Next base: position 408,833,937 of record CM053769.1, read on the forward strand.
CTTACATCAAGCCTAATTATGTTTCTCTGTAACTTGAAACAATTGCTCGGAGTTCTGGTTCTCTGGAACCAGACACGGCGGAGCCAAGATGGCGGAGTGAGAGCAACGACTCACCTAAGCTCTCCGACAAACTCCTTCAGGTACCTCCGAAAGGAGAATCTGACCAAAGTTTGGAGGTGCGGAATCCAGTGGGAGGCAGAAGGTGACAGTTTCGGAGCTCACGTTAGACTGGAGGATCCACGGGAAAGGTCTGTTCTGCGGGGGTGAGCCCACAGCGCACAGCGCAGCGTGGCCAGCGCAGCAGAGCAGAAGGGACCCGAGAAACCTGAGCTGCGGGCAGAACCTGAGGAGCGGCACCGAGGGCGGGAGACAAACCGAACCCAGTCCGTGAGAACCACGGAGAGCCAGATATCAGCGCAGCAGCTCCTGAGACCTTCAGCCCGAAGACCAAACTTCGGTAAGTCACCTACTTGAACTTCCGGGAGCCAGGATGGCGGAGTGATCAGTAAATGCTCTCTCCTCCCCCCTTGATGACCATGAAAGAACCATAAAATATTTCCTCAGAAAAATCCCAGATCAGCAGAAATAGTAGAAGGAGGCCAG
>CM053769.1:408835039-408870861 GCA_028658325.1 Potorous gilbertii
AAAAATGGGGAGAAAATTTTGGAACCCAAAATCTTGTGAAAATGAATGTAAAAAGTTAAATAAATAAATTTATAAAAAAAAAGTCCATAGAAACATATAAAAAGCATGAGAATTGTTCTTAGTAGGTTTGAAGCAAAGTATTGCTGACTCTTACCTCTTTCCTGAAGAGTATGAGCATCAGTAAGCTTTTAGAACTATAATACATAGAATTCTTACCATCACCCATGTCCACTTCCATGTTTTTGAACTGAAATTCCTTTCTCTCATCACAATCTGTTGTCATTCTACCTCTTCCTCTGCTCTATAGTTTGAACTCTGATCTTTATCCTCATTACATTCTCCAATCCTTTGACTCCTTAGTTCTTTCCCAGTCATCACCCTTGTACCAGCTACTTACTCCTCCCCTTCCATACTTAGTCCCTGGATTAAACTCCACACTGTTATCTTCTCTGGAATCCTTTGCACCTTTATCCTGTCACCAGTCTTGCCCTGCCCACACTCAGCACTGAATTATTCCTCCCATCAGTTTCCTTTGCTCCTACTTAGATGCTGCTAAACAAAGATGGAGAAAATCATGAGACTCTGCTAACTAGGTCCACTACAAATTTGTGTTAACATAATTTCAACTAGGTTCTCACCACAGTAAGACAATCCTTTTAAACCTCCCAACTCAGTGGGCAGCTAGGTGGCCCAGTGGATAGACTGCCTGGCCTGGAGTCAGGAAGACTCATCTTCCTGAGTTCAAATCTGTCTTCAGGCACTAACTAGCTGTGTGACCCTGGGAAAGTCACTTCACTCTATTTACCTTCATTTTCTCATCTGTACAATGAACTGGAGAAGAAAATGGCAAACCACTCCAGTATCTTTGCCAAGAAAATCATTCCAAAAATGAGTCGTAGAAAATTGGATACTACTGGAAAAAAAAATAAACACCTACAGTTAACTCACTAACTCTCTATAGTCTGGCTTTTGATCTCATCATTCAACTAAAATTGCTCTCTTCAAAGTTATTTTTGATGTCTTAATTGCTCAATCTAATGGCCTTCTATCCTTCTTAATCTTTCTTGACCTCTCTGTAGTATTTGATACTAGCAGTCACCCTTTTCTTCCTGAAACTTTCTTCTCTATAGGTTTCCTGGATGCTGTTCTTTCCTGGTTTTCCTCCTACCTTTTCTGGTTGAATCTTCTGTCTTCTTTTCTGGATCTTCATTTAAATCATGTCTGCTAACTGAACTCTTGTCTTAGATCTACTTCACTTTTTCTTCTATATGATTTCCCTTGGAAATAGTTTCCATGGTTTCATTTATCATCTCCGTGCAGATGATTCTCTAGCCCTAACTTCAGCCCTGATCCCCAGTCTTTTGTCTCCAACTGCATATTGGACCCTTCAAACTGGAAGTCCCATAGACAAACTGAACTTATTCTCTTTCTTCCAAAAACCTTCTCCCTTATAAGCTTCACTATTACTTTTGAGGGTACCACTATTCTTCCAGTCACCCAGGCTTACAACAGGTGTCAACTTGACTTCCCACTCTCTTTTACCCTACCCTCCTCCCATATCCAATCTGTTGCCACTTTATTTTTGTAACATCTCTTGTATATTCCCCGTTCTCTGCCCTGATAATGTCACTATCCTAGTACATGCCCTCATGACCTCATACCTGTATTATTGCAGTGGCCTACTGGTTGATCTCCCTGCTTCAGTCCTCTCCTCATTCATCCTCTATTCAACTGCCAAAGTAATTTTCCTAAAGTGTAGATCAAACCATATTATCCCACTCCTACTCAGTTAACCCTAGTGGCTTTCTATCACCTTCAGATAGAAAAGAAAAAATCCTTTTGTCCCTTAAAGTCTTCATAACCTTCAAGACTCTCTCCACCAACTTTTCAGTCTTCTTACACTTTACCCTTTCTCCTCCCACATACTCTGTTATCCAGCAACCACCTGGTTGTTCCTTGAACAAAACACTCCATATCCTGACTCTAGGCATTTTCACTGGCCCATTACATGGAATTCTCTCGTTCATCGTCTCTGCCTCTTGGTTTCCTTCAAGTTCCAGCTAAAATCCCACCATTTAGAGAAAACCATTCCTGATCCCCTTTAATAGTAAAGCCTTCTCTCTGTTATTTCTAATATATCTGGTTTGTATGTAGTTGTTTTTGTTGTTTCCCTTATTAGACTAAACATCCTGAGAACAGAGTCTGTCTTTTATCTTTCTATTTGTATTCCTAGCACCTAGCAAAGTGCCTAGCACATAGTACAGGCTTAGTATAAATGTTTTTTGATTGATTGACTAAATGACTTATCTCTAAGGAGGAGATAGGAAGGACCTGATCAATAATCAATATGGTTATAGTTCATTTCACACAGTATGTACAATTCTACTCAACCAGGAACCAACAGGTTTTTACAGTAGCTAAAGTATCATGAAAGAAATATTTTTCTGTGATGGTATCCTTTCTAGTATCCCTTATAATCAAGACTGAGATTTAGAGAGCTCAAGGAAATATTAGCTTTAGGAGAAATTAAGAAATTTATAACTGCCTTTTACTATCTTCAAGAAAACCTTCAGCTAGAGCATTTTAATTGCATTCTACTCAGTATGCAGGGTATCCTTAGACCTGAGAAGAAAGTTAAATGGAATTAGCATGTAATCTTTCCTGTACCTCCTGTAATAAGATCATAGGATTTATTCTGTACATGTTGATGTTTGCATGACAGCCATATTTCTCTCTTGGTCTGTGCTTTGGAATTTAGGGAGATGAAGGAGATATGGAGACTCACACCAAGTGGTGTGCTGGTAAATGTTTAACAACTGACTCTCAAAATAACTGTGCATATCATGCTTTTAATTTGCATTATTAACATTTTCTCCATCATTCTCTTAAGTCTAGATGTCAACAATCAAATCCTCATTTGTTGCATTTACTGATTTTCAAGGTGGTAAATGTTTGCACCTAAAATTTAATAATCAGCTCTTGCGAGGCAGTTCAAGATGGCTCCAGCATACTCCTGACACAGCAGTTTATCACTTAAATGAAGGATCAGTTGAAGGAAGCCTACCTCCTAGCTATGACCTAAATCCAAAAGGCTTGGAAAAGGTCATACAACAACATAACATCTAAGTATGTTGTCAGAAACTCTAGCCAGTAGATGACATTTTGCTATACATCTTGGTATTTAATAAAATAGATGAAAGCTGACCAGTGGAGAATTATACAAAATAAAGTTGTTGAAAGAGTAAAGAATCTACAAAATAGCCCCAGAGATTGACTGGGACCCTGAAAACATGGTATATCCATCATAATAATCAGATGCCTAGAAGAGAGCTGGTTGGACTTCCTTACAATGAGGAGAATAGGAATAATGAAGGTTTGGTGAAGTGGGCTTCAAGCAGGGCCCTCCTTTTCCTGATGGACAGTTGATGCCAGACAATCTCCACATCTAGAAGACCCAAATTATGATCCAAATGATAAATGTGGCATGTTGATATTTTCTTTAGGGTCAGAGAAGTTTGCTAAACTTGCCTCAGCCCCTGGGGAGCCTCTTTCTCCAATAGGGTCCTGGGGAAGGGCTAAAGCCAGAGGCTACCATTTTATCTTTGTAGACAGCTACTACTTTACCTTTGGGAACCCAAAGGGGACTGACACTGTTTATAGAACCTCACTCATGGGTTAAATAGCATAGGTTGGGTTATCTGGACCACCAATAACATAGGACTGGCCATGGATCACTGTAGAAGTGTCAGGGATTTTTAGCTAGTAACCAGATTGAAATATGAAATATAGGAATAATGGGTTAATAAATTACATGTCATCAGGTAGTGACCACCAGTGAAGTCTATTTTAAATGTACTTTGTACATATTGTAATGCTCTTGCATTTGATATATGTACGATCTCCTGTATTTAGCCATGATGTGTGATGCTATTTATTGTGCTTCTGCATATGACCTATATGTCTGGCCTATGACGTGATATCATGTACTATGTAGCTGCACGTAGTAATAGTAGCTAGCGTTTGTATAGCACTTTAGGGTTTGCAAAGTGTTTTACCTGCACTACTTCAGTTGAGTCTTACAACTCTACGAGGTAGGCACAATTATTAGCCACATTTTAAAGATGGGGACATTCACAGAGAGGTTAAATGACTTACCCAGCTTAATGACTGGGCAGCTGTCAAGAATGCTATTAAGGCTCTGAGGTATGATGTACACTTTGGTCTTCCTAACTCCCAGTCTATGCCCTGAGCCACCTTGACTGCTTCATTACATGCCTATGTATGTAGTCTGTGTATCTAGGAGAATTGTCTGAAAATATACTATGCAAATTAGTAGATGTTTTATGATGTGTGCCTACAAATATAACTCTGCATCCGTTGTGGTCTGCAGTGACTACACATTTTTACCAAAAAGATGTAATAATGGTATAGTGGTCATTGCTACCAATGATTGACTCCTATCTGACCTCAATTACTGAGAAGAAAGAAATACCACTTATGGGAGAAGCTCCAAGGACATCAGAATCCCATAAGATTTCTTCCTAGGTACAAGGAATGCATGAGGAAGCATAGATTTGATTAGGGAAGCAGAGAGACATTGGAATAGGCGGCATGTTGACAAAACAGACTTTTTTTTCTCAAGTCATATAGGGCTTGCTGAAGACAGAGGAATACTGAAGCAACCTGGTACCATGTGATGTCAGGTAGTAGGTTGAGGTTGGTAGCCAAAGCAGTTCCTATAAGAGCAATCCAAGAAGATTATGAAAAAAAAAGTCAACCTATTAGAAAAGGAGTTCCAGAATCTTAAGGAAAAATGAGTCCTTGCAAAATCAGAATTAGCTAAGGGGAAGTCAGTAAAATTGTAAGAGCTCAAGAAATAATAAAACAAAATATAAAGAATGAGAAAATAGAAGAGAATGTGAAACACCTTATAAAGAAACTGATCTGGAGAACAGATCAAGAAGAGAAAACATAAGAATAATTAGACTACCTAAAAGCTCAAAAAAAGAATCATGATACAATAATACAAGAAATAATTAAAGAAAATTGTCCTGAAGCATTAGAATAAAAGGAGAAAGTAGGAATAGAAAAAAAACCTACTGATCACCACCTGAAAGAGATCCTTTTCACAATAATCTTATAGTCAAATTCCAAAACCTCAGGCACAAGGATAAAATATTATGAGCAACAAGGAAAAACCAGTTTACATATGGCAGTGCCACAATTAGAATCACATGAGATCTAGCAGTGGCAGCATGGAAAGATGCAGGTCTTGGAACACTATATATCAAAGAGCAAATGAATAGGGGTTCCATTCAAAAATATCATACTCAGTAAAGTTAAGCATAATTCTGAATGGAAAAAAAGGATATTTAATGAATTGTCAGACTTTCAGGACTTTGTTAAAAAAAACCCAGCTTGAACTTAATAGAAGATTTGACACATAAGAGCTAAGACAAACATAAGGTACATACCAAAGACCAATACAAGGAACTCAGTAAGGACAGATGGTTTGCAATTTAGGTAAGAAAAAGGGTAAAATATGTGTCTAAGATTGTTATTAGTAGTTGGGTAGCTCATAAGAAAGATTGGGATAGATCTGAACATGATGTGACTTCATAAAATAAAACCATTTGGGAACAGCTAAAAAGAGAAATTGTCTTAATAGAAATGAGGTATAAAAGGAAGAATTGATACAAAGGAATTAGGGAAGGAGGGCTGTTAGTTCTGGAAACCTACTTTCATCAGGAATGGGTTTAAGAGGGGAATAAAACATATATATCTAGATGAGCATAAAATAAATTCACAAAGAAATAAAATGTCAAAGGGATAGGGAGTGGGAGAGAAGATAAGGGAGGGATCTTTAGAGGGGAGAGTAAGGGAATAGGTTAAAAGGGGATATAGAAGGGTATTTAGATTAATTAGTACTTGTATCTTTTTTTATTAAAACTTAAAATAGAAAAGAAAAAGAAATATTGTAAGTTTATATATTAAAACAAATATAGAATTAGAAAAAAAAATGTCATATGCACAACAGAATGTAAGGATTCAAAATATATAGGAATAAATTTCCATTTCAAGAAAGCCTATATACTATGTGTTAGATTGAGAGATGTCCATCTTTGCATTGCTCTGTTATAGGTTTTCTTATGTTCTCCACTATACACTTTTTACTTTGCTATTTTTCCCCCTGTGTCCCCCTTCCCCACTATGTCTACAATTAAGCATGATTTTATTTATAAAGACATATACATACACATATACATATACACCATACATAAATATATAAACATATTCTTTCTCTAACAGATTCTACCCATAATCTTTGTTTTTATGTTTGGGCATATCTCTTATTTCCTATCCCTCCTGACTCCTCTACTTTACTTCTACTCCTTACCTTGCCATCCTATTACTTAATCTACTCCTCCCTCCAAGGATCGCTCCCTTATCCTCCCATTCCCATTAATCTTTTCTGTGCCACTTAGCTGCCCTCTTTTGGACATGGAATTCAAATAGTCTGAGAACTCTTAAATCTTTTCCCAATCTGTTTTCCAGTTTTTTTGCTGTGAGATGCCTTATAGTTTCTTCTATTTTAAGCCTTTTAACTTTGTTTTAATACTTCTTGTCTCATGAAATAATCAACTTTTATTTGTTTCATTCTAATATTCAGGGAATTTGTTTTTGTTGCTTGGGCAAGGTTTTATACCTCTTGTGCTGAGCTATTAATTCCCTTTTCAATTATACTTCCAAGGCTATCATTTTTTTCCCAACTTTTTCCTCAAGCACTCTCATTCAATCATTTATAAAAACATTTTTTATCTCTCTCTCTTTTTATAAAAAGCAACAAACCTTTTCTTCAGCTCTTCTAGACACTGGAAGTAAAACTTTGCTTTGTACCTTAGGTCTTCTTCTGAACTTCCTCATTTCTCTGTACATGACCAGAACCTCTCTACCATTACTGTACATAGGTTCCTTTCTCAATGCATCCGGAATCTATAATCCAGGACTAGGTAATGGGCAACAAAGGTGGGCACCTGTCCCTCTCAAAGTGCCACGTTTGAATCTAGAGGTGCTCTGGTATGGTTCTGAGACCTCCTCTTGCCCTGGTGCACAGCTTATCTATAGCCCTGGATACTGGGGTACTCTGCTAGGAGCATGGATATCCTGTCTCCAATATCCTGTCTGACTTACCTGTCAGACTCCCTATGTCAAACTGGTCTGGATGAAGGACTCACTGACTTTTTCAGAATATCCCCATCAGAATTTGGTCTGGTGTATTTTCTAGATATGTTAGGAAGAGTTTATAGGGAAGAACTCATTGTATTGCTATCAATCTTAGTTCTGCCTCAGTCTATCATTTTGTAAAATGAGGAACTCCAGAAGCTATTTCTTGATTTTCTAACTATAGCATTTACAAAAGTCATAAAGGTGTGGGTCTTTAGAAGGAACAGAATTTGAATAGTCTAGCAAATGGTCCCAATCAGCCAGTGCTTCTGACTGCCCATAGCTAATTATGATTTTCTAAATGTAGTTACTAAGAGAGTTCTCCATGGGATATTTTACTTCATCTGTGTCCCAGGTAGAAATCCTGTGATAGGTACCTAAAGAAAGCAATTTTCAAAGTAATAATCAAAGAAATTGATATCTCTCAAATTACCTAAACTCTGTAACCTACTAGCTTATATAGCCAGTGTTGAAATTCTCAGTTTGAACTTTTTTCAGAGCTGTGTACGTCTCCTTTAAATTTCAAGTTACCCTTGGTCAAGCCAAGGCCATTTTTTTTTAAGGTAGAACATAGTAGCCAACTTAGAAGCATATAAAGAAGGAAACCAGCAGAAGATCCCTGAGAATGTTTTGTTATCTCCTTTAGAGTTTCTGGGTTGAATGAATGCTTCTCTGCTTCAGAAACACTCTAGGCTAAATGAGAGTTGTACACCGAACTATGCTGAGTCTGACATGCTAACTTTGTTTGGTTTTCCAACACATTAATCTTGTCACCCTGGAATTTTCCCAGCTGGCAAAAGGTGTTTTCTGAAGTGCTAATGCCAATGAAGGCTGTTAAAGAAAAATCACAAAAAGGAAATGCGAGAAATCTGAGAAACTGGAAATTGAAAGTACTTGGAAATACTAGAGTATTTGTATTTCTTCTTCTCCAACTTACACATTCATATTTAATTGGTGAACACTTGCTACCTGGTCTTGGGCATTTCAGTTGAAAACAATAACAAGCCATATTTAAGGTGATTGGCTTTAGTAAGTTTCCTTGGTGGAAATATATGAAGAAGCACATTTAGAATTCTTACTAATGAACTTCACTATCTCTAATAATAGTCTAATTGCATAAACTCAATGTCTTGCACACTTTTGAAGGTATGTTATACAAAAGGCAGTTAATGCTGTTTCTCAGTAAGGACAAGCAGTATTGCCAAGGAATGAAAAAGCATCCACTTAAAATAGCAGGCCCCTTCACATGTGGTAGATACACAAAAATAGTTTGTATATTACTGGGCTGTAAAGTAAACTTAAGATACAATAAAAGAAAACTCTTTTTTTGTTATTAAAATTTTACTGTTTTATTTTGTTTTTACGTTACCTTTGTTTCTGAATATAACTATCCCTATTCCCTTACCCCCTGAACTATCTCTTGAAACAAAGAGGAAAAAGGAAAGAAGGTGTTGGGGGGGCGGGGGGGAAGGGATGGGGGAAAGAGTTCAGCAAAATTAATCAGCATTTCAACTAAGCTAGACAATCTATGCAACTTTCTAAACTTGTAGTCCCTCTTGTCTGCAGAGAAAGAAGAATATTTCCCAACTCTTCTCTAAGACCAGGTTTGGTCCTCCTAATTACATAGCATTAAGTTTAATTAGGGGCAGCTAGTTGGCCCAGTGGGTAAAGTGCCTGGTCTAGAGTCAGGAAGACTCATCTTCCTGAAGTCAAATCTGGCCTCAGACCCTTATTAGCTGTGTGACCCTGGGCAACTCACTTAACCTGTTTGCCTCAGTTTCTCATCTGTGAAATGAACTGTAGAAGAAAAATGCAAAATACTCCAGTAGAATGGTTAAGAAAACCCCAAATGGGGTCACAAAGAATCAGACATTACTAAGAACCAATGAGTTGTTTAATTTTTTTGTTCTTTCCATCTATGTTGTTGAGGTTGTATGTATTTTTCTGGTTCTGCTTGATTCTGTATCATTTATATGTCATTTTATACATCTCTAAATTCTTTATGTTAATCATTTCTTATGACAGAATTTGTCCAACTATCTCTTAACCTATAGGTATCCATTTAATTTCTATTTCTTTGCTACTACACTCTGCCATGATGAATTTTTTGGTGTATGTAGAACCTTTCATTTTGCCTTTGACATTCCCCCCATCCCCTCTCAGCAGTGGGATCTCTGTGTCAAAGGGTATGGACAAGTTAGTGACTTTATTAATTAATTCTAAATTGGTTTCCAGAATGATTGGAGCAATTCACAGCTTTGTCACTAGTGCATTAGTATTACTATTTTTCTGTGACTCCCTCAAACATTGACAATTTCTGTCTTTTTGGCATCCTTGCCAATTTTCTTCATGTGAGGCAAAACTTCAGAGTTGTTTTAATTTGAATTTTTCTTAGTAGTAGTAATTTGGAGCAATCTTTCATATGGATGTTAATACTGGGCAAATACTCCTTTGAAAACTTTTTTCATATCTTTCACCTTTCATCTAATGAATGTTAGGTCTTAGTTTTGCTTTACTTTAAAAAACAAACATTTTTACCCAGTTGGATGATCTCCTCAGACTTAGCTTTTGACTGTTTCTAAAGGAAAGAAATTTGTTATAGAGAATACTAAGAAGGCCTGGGTTACAGACTAATAAATGGACTTTAAACTCATGATTTAAAAAAATGAATAATGATGACTTGATAAATTAATGTCATGGTAAGTTCAGTTCTTTGAGGGTAGGGACTTTGTTTAATTTGTTTTGATTGTCTAGGTAAGGGAGGGCAGGGATTTGGTTTCAGCCTCCCCTCCCTTAGACCTATAACAACATCAGTAACAGCTGATTGTTTAATAAATGGTTTTTGGAAGTGTATTCAAAATCATCAAAAAGCAAGGCACTCAATTGTTTAGAACCACTGGAACCATTCAGAACAGATTCATCATCAGCACTGGCAGTTCCCAGTTTTGCCACTTTTTTGAATCTCAATTTCTTCTCCTGACTAAGACATTCAGTGCCTTAATAGCTGTGGTTCAGTAGTTCAGTCATGTCTTATTCTTCATGATCCCATGGACCATAGCACACCAGACCCTTCTATCCTCCCCTATCTCTCAAAATCTGTCTAAATTCATGTTTGTTTTTTCTATGTTCTATCTAAACTACTTGTACTTGTCCTTTGCTCTTTTCTAGTAGCATATTGGACACCTTCTGACCTGATGGGTACATCTTCCAATATCTTTTCCAATTCAATATATCTCTTTTATTATTTTAATACTCTTCATGGTGTTTTCTTGGCAAAGGTACTGGAGTAGTTTGCCATTTCTTCTCCAGTGGATAATTTTTCATCAAAACTCTCCACTGTGACCTCTTGGGTGACACTAAACAGCATAGCTCATCCTTTCATGGAGCTGTGCAAGCCCTTCCACCAGGACAAGGCAGTGATGAGGAGAAGAAGGGTCTTCATAGTATTTTTCTACTAATAAAATGAACCTGTAACTTATTCACATTAAAGTATAAATGACAGATTCAAGAATCACCTCCTTTAATATTATATAAACTTTTATTTTGTTAGTACTATCTTTTGGGCTTCCTTTACAATACTGATAACTTCACCCATCACAAGATTTTCTCAACATAACCTTTGCTATAATAACTGTTGTCAACTCAATTCACACTCTTAGTTCTCTCTCTCTTTTCGATCTCCCCATAATTCTTCATCTGTTCCCTTTATCAGAAGTATTTCATTTGACCTGCCTGGATAATTTCACTTTGCTGCTATTTTTAAGCTGCATTCAATAGTTATGAATGTGTTGAAATGGCACCATTATAAATTGAAATCCTCAATTTAGTTTCTCCTTTAATATGAAAAACCAATAAAAATACCCCAAACTCTCAAAGAGAATAAGGTAATTTTTCATTTGTATGCCTTTGCTCTTGGAAGCACTTCCACTTCATGAAAGATATTGATGATGATGAAAGCAGATACTTTACCGTGGATACCAGAAATTTGAGCAAGTCCGTATTTAGTTTCATTGAACTCTGAACAGATTAGAATAAGTGGCACAAAAATAAACATTTGTCTTTGTTTTATAACTGAAATTTAGCATTTTCTTCAAGTATTTAAAAAACCATTTTTCTGAGAAAAGGGTCAAAGGGCTTCTGCACCAGACTACCATCATTTGCTGTGATACAGAAAAGATTAAGGACTCTTGTTCTAGAGACTTGTAATGCTTCTTCTCCTTTTTGTAAGCAATATCCCTAATATTGCAATGATCACAGTGCAGAACACTTGTCAGCTCTAGCCTTACTCCAGATCTCATATAGTTCTTGACCCTTTGCAGCTGCTTCCCAGTTTACCTTGCATTAAAGCTTCCACTGCTTTGGTGGAGTCTTATTGGGGAATGAGCATAAATACCACTAAACCCTTTATGCGGATAGTGTATTGAACAAGTGTCAATTGTATTGTAGTCCAACAATATGACTTTCATGATGTTTGTCCCCTAAATGGCACACTCGGAAAAATTCCCTGCCCTCCAAGTTAGCAGGATGGTTTTCTGTCCACTGGAGTTCCATACCTCTGGGAGACTATGTTCTTGTATATTTAATCCACTCAGTTCTGAAACTATTGCCCTGATTCTGAAATGTTTCAGTTGGCAAATGACTGAACATCAGACTTACAAAGGGAGATATATCTAGTCAGCCCAAACACTGAATCCATGTTTCATGTATCAATCAGTCATCCAATCACCAGTCCTGGTCAGTGGACTAAGGATGTTGTGGAACAGGCCTGCACAACCTGTGGCCTTCAGGCTGCTTGTGCCATGCCAAAGAATTTCAGGTGGTCTGCAAAAAACATAGAGGAAAACATTTTTTGTATGTAGAAGAAATCCTGTGGCCTGCCATAAGTGCCCTAAAGACCACAGGTTGTGCAGGCCTATTGTGGTAGGTTCAAAATAAAGAAGGCTTTTTAAAAAAACCTGTTCAGTTTGTCATGGACACTGATTACAGGCAAACAATTCTATGAATGTGATCGGTGAAAATATCTTTTCCAAAACCTGTGAATTTTCCCCCTTGATTCTGATAGGTTTCCTACCCCTTACTACTTTCTGACTACATCATCAGGCCAGGTGACTGGAGCCGCTATATTGGAAGGAGGTGCCCTGATGATGCTGGTGTGAATTTATCTTAGGAGTTTGAGGTCTGTGATTGGCCCCAATCTGCTTCATCTTAAGGGCTATTTTGCTTCCCAAAAGTTGCTTTATATCAATGCCTTAATGGTAATTTTACTTTCAAAAGCTGGAAGAACCAATAAGGGAAACTGTCATTCTGGACTTAGTATGAATTGACAAGGAAGAGTGAGTTGCTGAAATAAGAATGATGAAAACCTTGGGGAATAATGAATTAAAGTTTTTGACAGGGAAGAAGAAAAGTTGGTAAGTGCTGATACCTTAGATGAAGGTAAACACATTTGAAAGGGTTCAGAGAAAGATAAGTGGGGAATTATGAGGTGACTTTATCTTCATTAACCTGGGCAAATGTCTCCCTCACCTCATTCCTTTGACTGGTGCGTAGTAGAAAAAGTACTTAATTTGGATACTTCTACTGGTTATTTCTCAGCTTCACACTGCCCTGCTCTTCTGACTGAAGACAGGAACAGGTATCACCAGCAGCAGCAGCATTTATAGAGTGCTTTAATATATGTAAGTATTTTACTTATGTTATCTCAGTTGACCTTCACAACAACCCTGTGTGCGTGTGTGTGTGTGTGTGTGTGTGTGTGTGTGTGTGTGTGTAGATACATTATTATCCCATCTTACAGGTGAAGAAACTGAGGCATAGAGGTTAAGTGACTTTCACAGGGACTTACAGCTAGGTTGTATCCAAGGCAGGATTTTGAAACCAGGTCTTCCTGACTCTAAGTCCTGTGCTCTTATCCCTGTGTTGCCAAGATGCTGCTAGACTTTCCTCTGTCCACTTTCTCTCAAGACTATCCCCTGGTCAATGGCAATTCTGGGTAGTTAGTCAAAATTTATCATATATCAGGCAGTATGCTAAGCACTAGAGATACAAAAAGAAGCAAAAGACAGTCTCTGCCCTCAAGGAGCTCACAATTTAATGCGGGAGACAACAAGTAAACAATATGTACAAACAAACTGTATGCAGTATAAACAGGAAATAATCAACTGAGGGAAGATACTAGAATTAAGAGAGATTGGTTTCCTGTGGAAGACAGGATTTGAGTTGGGACTTAGAAGTGAGGGAAACCTGAAAGTGATGATGAGGAGGGAGAGGATTTCAGGCACCAGAAACAACCAAAGAAAATTCCTGGACCTGCAGAATGGAATGTTTTGTTCCTGGAACAGCCAGGAGACCAGTGTCATTGGATCAAAGAGTATGTGGCAGGAAGTAAAATATAAGAAGACTGGAGAGATGGGGGAGGAGGGACAGGTAATGAAGGGCCTTGAATATCAGAGGAGTTTTTTTTTCTTTGAATCCTGAAAACACTAGGAAGCCTCTGGAGTTTATTGAATAGGGAGATGACAGGGTTGGGTCTGTGCTTTAGGAAAATACCTTGATGTCTGAATGGAGGATGAATTAGAGTGGGGAGGCAGGCAGATCCACCAACAACTATTGCAATAGTCCAGGTGGGAGGGGATGGGGGCCTGCTTCAGGGTGGTGGGGTGTCAGAGGAGAGATTTGGAGAGATGTTGCCAAGGTAAAATTGATAGGTCTTAGCAACAGATTGGATATAAGGAGGTGAGGATAATGCCTAGGTTGGGTACCTCAGGGACTGAAAGGATGGCATTGCCTTCAATAGTAATAGGGAAGTTAGGAGCAGGGCAAGGTTTAGAAGGAAAGATAATGGGGTCCATTTTAGACATGTCAAATTTAAGATGTTCCTTGGACACCCATTTCAAGATGTCTAAAAATCAGTCGGAGATGTGAGATTGGAGGTCAGCAGAAAGTTTATGGCAAATTAGGTGGATGTGAGCATTGCTAGCAGAGAGATGGTAATTAAATTCATGGGAACTGATGAGATCACCAAGTGAGGTAGCAGAGATAGGTAAGAGAAAAGGGTCAAATTGGGACACCTGTGGTTAGAGGGTGTGATCTGAAGGAAGATCCAATAAAGGAGATGTGGTCAGAGAGGCAGAAGGATAGTCAGGAGAGAACAGTGTTCCAAAAAACTAGAGAGAAATCCAAGAGGAGAGGATGATAAACTGATAAAGGTTGCAGAGAGGTCCAAGAGAATGAGGTTTGAGAAAAGACCACAATTTGTTCTAAAAGTCAGGATGAAATGGGGTCATTTCTGCAGATAGAAGGGGTAACCTTGGTAAGGAGTGAGGCCACCTCTTCATGTGATGAAGGGGGAGTTATAATAGCAGGAAGCATCTGAGTGATATGACATGAAGAAGATGGGGAAAGAGGGATCTCAGTGAAGGACCTTAATTTTTTAAATAAAATATGAGGCAAGATTTTCAGTTGAGAGAGTGAGGAGAGGAGGAGCCATGGAGGGATGAACTGGTTCACCAAGGGGTCAAGGTGAGGAAAACAATAGCTAGTAAGGGGTGATGGCCTAGAATAGAAATTAGGAGTCAAGTTTGAAAGTCATGATGTGGACAAAGACCAGGGTTTGATAAAGAAAGGCAGAGGAGATGAAAAGTCAATAGATCATGGTCAGAGAAGGGGATTTCAGACTTCTTGAACATGGAGGTGATGCATTTATGGGTAATGGCAAGAGCAAGGGTATGACTGCCTTCATATGAGACTGTGGAGGAGTAGGTCAGTTTGAGGAATTGAGTAGTTAAGGTGTTTGAAGGAAAGTCAATATATATGTTAAGTCCCCAACTATGGGTGCAGAAAAATGAAAACTTGTGAGT
Source organism: Potorous gilbertii (assembly GCA_028658325.1). Taxonomy (NCBI): domain Eukaryota; kingdom Metazoa; phylum Chordata; class Mammalia; order Diprotodontia; family Potoroidae; genus Potorous; species Potorous gilbertii. Next base: position 408,850,123 of record CM053769.1, read on the forward strand.
CAGGTACCCAAGCTCATTGAGGAGGGAAAGGGAATTACTGAAGGTAGATAGACAAGAGCTATCAGGATGTTGATTGAGTAGTATATATGAACTGCAGGAACCTCAAAGAAGGGGAGTTTACTAAGCAATGCAGGTAAAAGGAAATCTTGACGTGGCATTGGAGAAAAAGGAATATTCCAGTGAGCCAAAGAGAATCAGTGAAGGTGCAGTCAGTACTGGAAAGGGTGGCAAGGGAGGCTCTGTCATCAGAGGAGAGTCAGGTATCAGAAATAACTAGAAAATGGAAGGAGTAGGAGAGAAAAAGATTTAGGATAAAAGGAAGTTTGTTGCCTAGGGAACAGGCATTCCAGAAGGCACAGTGAAAGGAGTGGATGGTATTTAGTTAGAGTTTTAGGATGGGAGAATTGAAGAGGATGACAATAAAAATTTGGGTTCATGGGATGGGAATAAAGTTTGGATGATGAAGTGCAGAGGTTCAGAATCACTGAAATGTGCAAGGTATTGACCAGATGTGAGACTGGTCATCAGTGAGTGGAAGGCACCGCTCCTCTTCTCAGAGGAGGCTGGAGATTGGGATGGTGACAAGTGCAACATGAGATAGATACAAGGACCAATGAGTGGCCCATTTTACTATTCCAAGTTCTCTCCAAAGGCTGGGGATTAGGCACAAAACAGCACAGTAGGAGACAGAAGTTAAGTCTTCACAGGAGGATTTACTAACTTTCTTCTTCCTCTTCCCTCAAGGGACAGCTGAAACAGGAGATGGAAAGCCTGAGGTCAAAGGGAAGATTGCTTCTCTTTGCATTAAGGGTTCTTCACATCCTGACTGGGAGATCAGGCAGACAGCAGGAGGTAGAAGTTGCCTAGTGCTGGAACAAATGAATCTTACAGCTTTCCCTCAGGGAACATGGGCAGCAGGAGATGAAAGCACCTTCTCACCTGAGGCTGTAGAGCAGGTGGGCTCAGTGGGAAGTGGAAATCTCTTGGCAAAAGAGGAAGTTGCTTTGGAACAAAATATAAATCACTTGGTCCCTTGCTGGAATCTCTTGGGTCAAGTCTGAGAAGATTAGGGGATACTAGTTGTAAGGTTGTAGGTAAGTACACTTACTGGTAGGAAGTTCCTTGGTTCACATTCCATGGTCAAATTTCTACTGATGGGGCCTAAATAACATGTTACAGCTACAAAGAGAAACAATTCCTTTGAGGGAGAAAGAACTTGTTTATCCCTTTTATTTTTTACTTCCTAGAGAGTCATTTCTAATGACTAAGAATAAAAAAAAAAAAGAGGAAAATATTTAGCGAAACTAGCCAAGATATTAAAAAAGTCTGACATTCTATGCAGTATTTCAAACCCATAGTCTCCCAGCTTTTATTAGGACCAAGCTTGATTGTTATCATTGTATAGCATTCAATTTCTATTGTTTTGTTGTTCTTTCCATTCACATTTTAGTAGACATTGTATATAATGTTTTTCTGCAGCAGTTTATGTCTTCCTATGCTCTTCTGTATTCACCATATTCATTATTTCTTATATCCTTATAATATTCTATAACATTCATTTACCACAACTTGCTTAGTCCTTCCCCAAACTATGGACATCTATTTTTGTTTCCAGTTCTTTGCCACCGCAAAAATGCTACAATAAAAATATTTTGATGTAGATGGAGCCTTTATATCAACAATTTCTTTGCGTGGCAGTGATCTCTGAGTCTGGACAGTATCTACTTTATTTACATAGTGCCAAATTGCTTTTCAGAATGGTTGTGAATCCATAACTCCACCTTTGTGTGTGTCTTTCCTCACTTATCCCTTCAATACTATTTGTCTTTTGTCACTTTCCCCTCCAATTTGATGGGTGTGAGGTAAAACTTCAGTGTTGTTTTGATTTGCATTTCTCCTATTATTAGTGACTTGGAACTTCAATGACCATCTGGTCCAATCTTTTCCCCTTATGTTATAGAGAAGGAAATTGAAGCACAGTGAAAGGAAGTGACTTACCTAAATTTTCACATAATAAATAACAGAACTAGAATTTGAACCCAGTTCTTCTAATGCTAAATACAGTTTTCTTTATACAGCATCAGATGGTAGAGAAATCAATTCCAGTAATGGGAATAAGGAACCTTACCAGACAGAATGAAAGGTAATTAACATTTTAGAAAATAGGTCCTATGTGAGGAACAGTTAAAGAATTATTTAGTTTGGAGAAATGAAAGCTGAGGAATGACTTTATATCATTAAGTATATGAAGATTGTGGGAAAATTTACTTATAACTGGGTCATCTGAGGATCAGGCTAAGTCAGAAGACCTGAGTTGGTATTTTAGCTGAGTTAGTTATTATGTTTGTAATTTTAGGCACATTACATAACCACTTTGGGACTTAGTTTCCATGTCTTTAAGATAAAGAGGTTGGATTAGATAATCTCTAATGTTCCTTCAAGCTCTAAATTCTGTAATCTAGAGACTTTATATTCAGTCTAGGGCATATTGTTGTAAGACTTGGTAAGTTTACAAAACTGACATTGATTTTTTTTTTCTGTTAGTTGAGGCCAAAGCTGAGGTTAGCCTTTAGGCTTTTTTAGAAAGTAGGATTCTTCTTTTCTATTTTCTCTGCTTATTTGCTTAATAGACTCATAATTAGGGAAGGATCCAAGAATTCTCTATCTCGATTGGTAGCCTAGATAGTTCATACCCAGGGTCAGATTTACAGAAAACTAATCTGAATTTCAGGGGAACATTTTCTTGTACAGTGAAATGCTGTTCTTGGCTATACTGAACAGTGAAAATCCCTTGGGGAATATAGAAAAATGACACTAATTTGGGATAATTGTTGAGAAGGCTAGTCTGGTTAGAGGCAGCACACCATAGTGAAGAATTGCTGGACTGGTCCTGGAAGTGTCTGTTCAGCTGCACATGACCTTAAGCAAAATGCTCCATGTTTTCTCATTTGTAAAATTCAGCAACAAACATATATGAGGAGATAGAGACAAGAAAGTAGATTAGGGGCAGCCACCCAGCTGAATTTTCCTGACATTCACCTCCAAACAACTTTAAAATAACTCATCAATTCAAATTTTGGAGCTACAGAGTAAACAAAAGTCTTGGGGAAAGACATTTTTTTCCAATCTAAGAAAATTTAAAAAGTTGGCAAGAGAAATCTGTGATACTGGATTGGAGGCCTGTCCAGAGCCCACACACATGGTGGCAGTTACAACTGCCAGAGCAATAGCAGCTTCAGGAGCTCTCAGTCCAGAGACTAGGTAAGAGGGTCAGACAATTGGTCAGAAAGGGAGGGACCCTCTTCTGGCACTGGATACAGCTGGTACTGATTGGCAACTCTATTGCATATGCTCAGTTCTGGGTTGCAGTATCAGGGTGGAGAGGAGTATTGTTAGTCACAAGAGAGCAGGGACCTTGGTCACATTTTCAAGGCAAAGAGAGTTCTAGTGCTTGCAGCTTCAGGGAAGCGGGGGCCCTTCCTGACTAAAGAGCACAATGCAGATAAGGAGAGCATGACCATTCCTTTTCTAGGATCACACCAATTTGGAAGCACCAAAGACTTGCAGAACCCCAGAAACAGCTCTGAAAACAACAGTATGAAAAAGCTTGAAGCTTGGGACAATGTTTCCCCCAAGATGAGCAGAAACCATCCTTAACATAAAGTTCAAAGTCAAGAAATAGGGTAAAAAAGTGAGTAAGCAACAGAAAAAGAATTTATCTAAAAACCAACTACAGGGGCAGGGAAGACAAAGATACAAACTTCAAAGAATATAACAATGTGAAAAGAGTTACAAAAAAGCCTAAAAGAAAAATTCTAGTTGAGCCCAAACCCAAGAATTTCTGGAATAGTTAAAGAGATGAGTGGTAGGGGGAAAGTTGGGAAAAGAAATGAAAGTGATATAAAATTATGAAAAGAGAATTAACAGCTTGGTAAAAGAGGCACAAAAAATATTGTAGAAAAATAACACCTTAAAAAATAGAATTGTCCAAATGTTAAAAGAGACACAAAAATCCACTGAAGAGAATAACTTCTTAAAAAGTCAGATTGGTTAAATAGAAAAGGAGGTACAAAAATTTACTGAAAAAACAACTCTCACTGAAGAAAATAATTCTTTAAAAATTGAAATGTGGCAAGTGGAAGTAAATGACTCCATGAGACATCAAGAAATAATAAAGTCAAAAGAATGGAAAAAATGGAAGAAAATGTGAAATATCTCATTGGAAAAATAATTGCCTTAGAAAATAGATTGAGGAAAGATAATTTAAGAATTATTGGACTACCTGAAAGCCATGATCAAATAAAGAGCCTTGATATCATATTTCAAGAAATTTTCAAGGCAAACTGCCTTGATAGCTTAGATTCAGAGGGTAAAATAGAAGTTGAAAGAGTCCACCAATCACCTCCTGAAAGAGATCCCAAAATGAAAGCTCCCAGGAATATTATAGCCAAATTCCAAAATTCCCAGGTAAAAGAGAAAGTACTTCAAGCATCCAAAAAGAAAGAATTCAAATATTATTGAGCCAGATCATACAAGTTTTAGCTGCTTCCAGTTTAAAGGGTGGAAGTCTTGGAATGTGATGTTCTAGAAGGCAAAGGAGCCAAGATTCCAACCAAGAATCACCTCCCAGAAAGAGTATAATCCTTCAGGGGGAAAAATGGATATTTTATGAAATAGAGGACTTTCAAGCATAACTGAAGAAAAGACTGAATATAAAATGTGACATTCAAACACAAGAATCAAGAGAAGCATAACAAAGTAAACATGAAAGAATAATCATAAGGAATTCAATAAAGTTTAACTGTTTGCATTCCTACATGGGAAGATGATACATATAACTCCTAATAAATTTATCATTATTAGGGCAATTTAAAGGAGTTTACATAGACAGATGGCATGGTTATGAGTTGATTATGTTGGAATGATCTCAAAAAAATGAAGGTGAGAAAGAGGGATGCTCTGGAAAAAGGAGAAAAGGAGAGGTAAAATGGAAAAAAATTTCTCATATAAAAGAGGTATGCAAGGAAAAGCTTTTACAATGGAAGAGAAAATGAGGATGGTGGTGGCAGGCAGTGCTTGAACCTCACTCTCAATGCACTTGGTTCCAAAAGGGATGTATGTGTACATATACATACATACATACACACATACACTCACATTCACATACTCGGTGGTGCATAGAAAAGACTTACCTAATAAGGAAATGAGAGGGAAAAGGGATGAGAAAAGGGAGGGGAATTATAAAAGAGAGGGTAGATTAAGAGAGGCAGTAGGTAGAAACAAAATGCGTTCATCCTTCATTGCTGAAGAAGACCATGACATCAGAGAAATGATGACATGACTTGCACTTGACTTTGTTTTGACTGAGGGAGGTCTGTGCAGGTCACCAGCCTCACTTCTCCTCCAGAGCCATCTGGATCCAGTGACCAGATATTCATCGGGATGACTGGAGATGACCCAGGATGAGGGAATTGGGGTTAAGTGACTTGCCCAAGGTCACACAACTAGTGAGCGTCAAGTGTCTGAGGTGACAATTGAACTCAGGTCCTCCTGACTCCTGCACTGGTGCTCTATCCACTGCACCATCTAGCTGCCCTCAAGAAACAAGAAAGACTTTTAAGGAGGGACAGGATGAAAAGAGACAGAGAGACAGACAGACAGACACACAGAGAAACAGAGACAGATAGAGACACAGAAAGAAAGAAACAGAAGCAAATCGAATGGAGGGAAATACACAGTAATTACAACAGTGAATGTCAGTGGAGTGAACTCACCCATAAAAGAGAAGCAGATGGCAGAATTAGAAACCAGAATTCAACAATATGTTGTTTACAAGAGACACACTTGAAACAGAAAGACACGCACAGTGTTAAAACAAAGGGCTAAAGAGAATCTAATATGGTTCAACTGAAATAAAAAAGGCAGAAGTAGCAATTATGATCTCAGACAAAGCAAAAGCAAACAGACCTAATTAAAATATATAATCAAGGAAACCATATTATGTTAAAAGATGCCATAGATGATGAAGTCATATTAAAAATTTTTACAGTAAGATTCTCTGATAAAGATTTCATCTCTCAAATGTATGCTGAGTATAGAAATGAGTCAAATTTATAAAAAATAATAGCTATTCCTCAAATGATAAATAGTCAAAGGATATAAATAGGAAATTTTCAGATAAAGAAATCTAAACTATCCATAGTCACATGAAAATGCTCTAAATCACTATTGATTAGAGAAAGGCAAATCAACTTTGAGGTATCACTTCATACCTATTAGAAATTACAAATTCTGGAGGGGATGAGGGAAAAATAGATAGACATGATTTTTTGGTGGTGTATTGAACTGGTCCAAGTATTCTGGAGAACAATGTGGAACTAAGCCCAAAGGCTATAAAACCACATATACTCTTTGACCCAGCAATACTAATACTAGACACATATCCCAAAGAGAACAGAGAAAAAGAAAAAGGATCTATAAGTACAAAAATATTTATAGTAGCTCTTTTTGTGGTAGCAAAGAATTGATCTTTGAGTAGATGCTCATCATTTGGGGAATGGCTGGAAAAGTTGCGGCATATGTTTGTGATGGATAGTGTTATGTTATATGAAATAATGAGGGGGGTGGTTCCAGAAAAAAATGTCAAGAACCATATGAACTCATGCAAAGTGAAGTGAGAACAACCAGGAGATCACTGTGCATGGTAAAAGAAATGTTGTAGTGAAGATAAATTGTGAAAGACTTGGCTACTTTGATCATTACAAAGATTGAAGACAGTTCCAAAGAACTCATGACAAAATACGCTATCTACCTCCAGAGAACTACTGAACTCTTAAGTGCAAATTGAAGTATAATTTTCTCACTTTAAAAATTTTCTTTCTTTTATATTAAGCAACCTGAGTTCCTACTTATCCACACTTTCTTTAGTTTTGAGGCTTAACTTAGGTTGTTTTTTAAATTTATTCCTTTCTTTTTCTTTTATTTTTCCCATCTCATTTAAATAGTTAAGTTCAAAATCCCTCCACTCCTGGCTTCTCTTCTGTCTTCTTTGTTTGTTTGTTGTTTTTTCTCCTGCATGTTTTTCCAAAAAGCTTTTCTACTTTTAAAAATTGATTCTCTTCTTTTAATATCTATTCTGATATTTTTATTCTCTGATTCTTGTTCTATATTCTTACTTATTCTTATTTAATCTCTGCATGTTCCTCACAGAGTTAAAATTTCTTTTTTAAAACAATATTTTATTTTTTTCTAATTACACATAACAAATTTTAACATTCATTGGAAAATTTTGAATTCCAAATTTTCTTCCTCCCTTTTTTACCTCCTCCTCCCTAAAATGAGAAGCAATTTGATGTAGGTTGTATATGCGTGATAATGTAAAGCACATGTCATATAAATCATGTGAAAGAAGAAACAGACCAAAAGAAAAAAAATCATAAAAAAAATAGAGAATGTGAAAATAGTACGCTTCTATCCACATTCAGATTCAGTTATTTTTCTACATGTGAACAGCAGATTTCCTTATGAGACCTTTGGAATTGTCTTGGATTGTTGTATTGCTGGGAATAGATTAGTCATTCGTAGTTGATCATTGTACAGTGTTGCTGTTACTGTATGCAATGTTCTCCTGTTTCTACTCACTTCCCTTTTGATTGGTTCATGTAAGTCTTCCCAGATTTTTCTGACATCTTCCTACTCATCATTTTTTGTGGTTGTTATATTTATTTAGATTTTATTTTTCTCCAGTTACATGTAAAAATTATTTTTAACATTTGTTTTTAAAACTTTGAGTTTCAAATTCTCTCCCTTCCTCCCTCCTTACACCCCTGCATTGAGAACACAAACAATTTGATATAGCTCATACATGTGTAGTCATGCAAAACATATTCTTAATAATCATGTTGTAAAAGAAAACAGACAAAAAATATGTCAAGAAAAATAAAATAAAATTATTTAAAAAAAAAAAAAGGAATGCTTCAATCTGCATTCAGATACCATCAGTTCTTTCTCTTGGAATGGATAACATTTTTTTTGTCTTAAGTCCTTCAGAGTTGTTTTGGATTGTTATATTGCTGAGAACAGCTAAGTCATTCACAGCAGACCATCTTACCATATTGCTATTACTTTGTACGTTTCCCTTTTGAATCAGCCCATGCAAGTCTTTCCAGGTTTTTTCTGAGAGCATCCTGCTCATCATTTCTTGTAGTAAAATAGTATTCCATCATAATCACATACTACAATGCTCAACTGATAGGCATTCTCTCAATTTCTAATTCTTTATCCCAGAAAAGGGCTGCTATTAATATCTTTGTACATGTAAGTCCTTTTTATAAAAATCTCTTTTAGAATACAGACCTAGTAGTGGTATTGCCAGGTCAAAGGGTATGCCTGGTTTTGTCCTCCCTTGGGCATAGTTCCAAATTGCTTTACAGAATGGTTTAATCAGTTACAACTCTGCCGACAGTGCATTAATGTCTCATTTTTCCCATATCCCCTCCAACATTTGTCATTCACCTTTTCTCTCCTATTAGATAACCTCATAGGTATGAGGAAGTATGTCAGAATTGTTTTAATTTGCATTTTGCATAGAGTGAGTTAGAATATTTTTTCATATGACTATAGATAGTTTTAATTACTTCGTCTGAAAACTGACTATATCTTTTGATATATTTTGGCTCATATTTTTTATAAATTTGACTCAATTCTCTATATGTTTGAGAAACGAGGCCTTTATTAGAGAAACTTGCTTCAAAAATTGCTTTTCACAATTACTATTGCTAACTGTATTTCCCTCTATCCTATTATCTTCACCCTCATTTATTCTATTCTCTCTCTTTCACCCTGCCCCTCCTCAAAAGTGCTTTGTTTCTGACCATCCCCTCCTCCAATCTGTGCTCCTTTATCCCCCTCCCCTTTCTACTTTCCTGTAGGGTAGGAAAGATTTCTATATCCAATTGCATGTATATGTTATTCCCTCTTTGAGCCAATTCTGATGAGAGTAAGGTTCACTCACTCTCCCTTAGCTCCCCCCTTTCCTTCCACTGATGTAAAAGTTTTTTCTTCCCTCTTTTATGTGAGATAATTTACCCCATTCTGCTTCTCTTTTTCTTTTTCTCCCAGTAGGTTCCTCTTACCCCTTAATTTTATTTTTAGATATCATCCCTTCATATTTAACTCAAACCTATGCCCTCTGTCTACTCCTTTTAACTACTAATTAGAAAGGTCTTAGGAGTTACAAATATTATCCTTCCCTGTAGAAATATAAACAGCTTAACCTTATTAAGTCCCTGATGATTTCCATTTCCTGTTTATCTTTTTATGCTTCTCTTGAGTCTTGTATTTGAAAGTCAAATTTTCTTTTCATTTCTGGTCTTTCCATCAAGAATACTTGAAATTCTTCTCTCTCATTGGATGTCCATTTCTCCACCTGAAGGATTATACTCAGTTTTGCTGGGTAGATGATTTTGGTTGTAATTCTAGTTCCTTTGCCCTCCAGAATATCATATTCCAAACCCTCTGATCTTTTAGTGTAGAAACTGCTAAATCTTGTGTTACCCTGACTGTGGTTCCACAATACTTAAATTGTTTCTTTCTGGCTACTTGCAATATTTTCTCCTTCACCTGGGAACTCTGAAATTTGGCTATAATATTCCTGGGAGTTTTCATTTTGGGATCTCTTTCAGGACGTGATTGTTGGATTCTTTCAATTTCTATTTTAGCCTCTGGATCTAGGATATCAGGGCAGTTTTCCTTGATACTTTCTTGAAAGATCATCGATGTCTAGGCTCTTTTTATTTTCATGGCCTTCAGGTAGTCCAATAATTTTAAAATTATCTTTCCTAGATGTATTTTCCATGTCAGTAGTTTTTCCAATGAGATATTTCACATTGTCTTCTATTTTTCTCATTCTTTTGGTTTTGTTCTATAATTTCTTGACTTCTCATAAAGTCATTGACTTTCATTTGCTCCATTCTAATTTTTAAGAAATTATTGTCTTCAGTGAACTTTTGGACCTTCTTTTCCATTTGACCAATGCTGCTTTTTAAGGCATTCTATTCCTCATTGACTTTTTGGATCTCTTTTACCATTTGGTCTAATTTGTTTTTAAGGGGTTATTTTCTTCAATATTTTTTTGGATCTCCTTCACCAAGCTGTTGACTCTTTTCTCGTGGTTTTCTTGAATCACTCTCATTTCTCTTCTCAATTTTTCATCTACCTTTCTTATTTGATTTTCAAAATTCCTTTTGAGATCTTTCATGACCTGAGACCAATTCATATTTTCCTTGGAGGCTTTGAATGTAGGAGCTTTGGCTTTTCTATCTTCTTTTGAGTGTTTTTTCTGTTGTTTTTTTTTTTTCACTTCTGCAGCCTATTCCTTGATTTTTAACTCTTTGTTGAAGCAGGGTTCTGCTTCCAGGGTAGAGGGCACACTATCCCAAGCTTTGGGATTTTTGTGTACTTGTTTTCAGAGATACTTCTAGGGACCTTTAAGTTTTCCATTCTTCCGAGGTGTTTTGATTTAAGGAGAGGTATTTATCCCTCTCCTAGTCTCTAATCTGGCCTGTGAATGAATTCTTTTCTGCCCTGAAACTGTGCGGAGGATTCCTTCTCCATTGCTGCTACAAGCTCTGCTATGCTAGTGCTCCTCCTTATCCCAGGACTACAACCCAGACACCAAGTATTGGCAAAGCAGCAGAATCCTGCCTCAGTGCAGCAAACAGATCCCTGCAATCTCTTGGTCAGTTTTGCCATCCTTATTATCTGTGGGCTTGATGCTGTAGAAGCAGCCACTGCCACCCCTGATTAAGTCGCTCCCAAGGCTTGCTCTGGGTTTGCTGTGCTGTACAGGAGTATACTCCTCTCACTTAGGTGTGATGGACCTTTCCTGCTGATCTTCTAGGTTGTCTTTGGTATCTGCGGGCTGAGAGGTCTGGAAACCTCTATTGCAGTTAGTGCTTCAGTTGCCTGGAAGCCTGCTCTGGGTTTTCTGGGTCCAAGTCTGCATGCGTGTGGCCTGTGCTGGACTGTAGTCCTCTCTCACTGTGGTGCAGCAGACCTTTCCTCCTGACTTTCCAAGTTGTCTTAGGCTGAAAATTTCTTTCTTTTTATGAGTTCTACTGCTCTGGAATTTATTTAGTAATTTTTTGAAGGTATTTGGAGGAGTTTGGGGGAGCTCAGGAGAGTCCTTGCCTTTACTCCACCGTATTGACTCTGCCTCTCCTGCTTGTCATTTCTTATGGAACATTCCTATTCCATCATATATATATATACACCAAAACTTGTTCAGTCATTCCCCAGTTGATGGGCATCCTCTCAACTTCCAATTCTTCGCTACCACAAAAATAGCTACTATAACTGCTTGTCATTGCTTATAGCACAATAGAATTCCATTATATTCACAGTTATGATTACTGTGTATTTCCCTCTACCCTATTTTTCCTTCTTTTTATCCTTATTTCTCTCCTATCACTCTTTCCCTCCCCACCAGTATTTTACTTGTGACCACTGCCTTCCCCAATATGCCTTCCCTTCTGTCAGTCACCCCACCTCCTTTTTTCTTTTCTTTCTTTTTTTTTTTTGGAGGCAATTGGGGTTAAGTGACTTGCCTAGGATCACACAACTGATGAGTGTCTGATGCCAGCTGTGAACTCAGGTCCTTCTGACTGCAGGACTGGTTCTCCATCTACTGTGCCACCTAGCTGCCTCCCTCCTTTTTTTTTAACCCCCTCCCCTCCTACTTCTCTATAGGGTAAAATAGATTTCTATACCTAACTGATTCCATATATTATTCTTTCTTTAAGTCAATTTTGATGAGAGTAAGGTTTAAGCAATGTCCACTACCCCCTCTGCACTCCCCCTACCCTTGCCATCTTCCTCTCTACTATAATGGCTTTTTTACACCTCTCCAGTTTCCTGGAATTGTGCTGGGTAAATTGAGAAAGAAGGAATCCTACCAAATTCTTTTTATTATACAAATATAGTACTGATACCTAAACTGGGAGGAGTCAAAACAGAGAAAGAAAATTATGAGCCAATTTCCCTAATGAATATAGATGCAAAAATTTTAAATAAATATTAGCAAAAAGATTACAGCAACTTATCATGAGAATAATTCACTTTGACTAGGTAGAATTTATACCAGGAATGCAGGGCTAGTTCAATATTAGGAAAACTATCAGCATAATTGATCATATCAACAACTAACCTAATAGAAATCATATGATTATCTCAATAGATGCAGAAAAAGTTAAAACACTAGAGAGCATAGGAATAAATGAAGCCTTCCTTAAAATGATAAGTAGCATCTACCTAAAACCTTCAGCAAGCATTCCATATAATGGGGATAAGTTAGATGCATTTCCAATAAGATTGGAGGTGAAACAAGGATGCCCATTATCACTACTGTTATTCAGTATGGTGCCAGAAATGTTAGCTTCAGCAATAAGAGGAGCAAAAGAAATAGAAGGAATTAGAATAGGCAAAGAAGAAATTAAGTTATCATTCTTTGCAGATGTTATGATGATATACTTAAAGAATCCTAAATAATCAAGTAAAAAACTACATGAAATAATAAGCAACTTTTGCAAAGTTGCAGGATATAAATAAACCTACATAAATCATCAACATTTCTATTTATTACTAACAAAGTCCAACAGCAAGAGATAGAAAGAAAAATTCTATTTAAAATTACTGTAGACATTATAAAATATTTGGAAGTTTATCTGGCACGTTGATGGTAGACTGTCCAGGTTTCACAGGCATACAACAATGAGGTCAGCACAATGCCTCTGTAGACCTTCAGTTTGGTCATCAGTCTAATACCTCTTCTCTTCCATACTTTCCTTCAGAGTCTCCCAAACACTGAACTAGGTCTGGTAATGGGTAGATCAAGCTCATTGTCAATGTGTACATCCCTAGAAAGTACACTACCAAGGTAAGTGAACTTATCCAAACCGTTCAAAACCTCCATTTGTTGTAACTGATGGTTCTACATATGAATGGTGTGGTGGTGGTTGATGGAACACCTGTGTTTTCTTGGTGTTAATTGTTAGGCCAAAATTAGCACAAGCAGCAGAGAATTGATACATACTTTATTGCATTTCAGCCTCAGAGGCTGAATTGAGTGCACAATCAACTGCAAACAGAAAGTCACGCACCAACACTTCCTCTACTTTGATCTTGGCTTGTAGCCTTTTCAAGTTGAATAATTTGCCATCAACGTGGTAGCTCACTCTGTTGCCATGTTCATTTTCATTGAAAACATTTGACAACATGACTGAAAGCATCATGCTGAAAAGTATGAGAGAAAGCACATAGCCCTGCTTTACTCTATTGGTGACTGGGAAATCACAAGAGCATTGTCCATTATCTAGAACCCAGGCAAGCATGCCATCATGAAAATGAAGTACAATGCTGATGAACTTCTCAGGGCAACCAAATTTTGACATCATTTTCCATAAGGCCTCATAACTAACAGTATCGAAGGCCTTGATCAGATCTACAAACATTGTATACAGACTTCTGTTCTGTTTCTGGCAGTTCTCCTGGAGTTATCAGGCATCAAACACCATATCAACTGTTCCTCAGCCTTTTTTGAAGCCACATTAGCTCTCAGGTAGATGACCATCTTCCAGGTGAAGAATCAACCTATTCAGGACGACTCTAGCAAGAATCTTGACAGCAATGACTAAGAGAAAGACCCCTCTGTGATTGTCACAGGATAATTTATTTCTTTTGCCTTTATAGAGATGGACAATGGAGGCATCCTTGAAATTTTAGAGAGATGCAGGATTCTTGGATTAGTAAGAAGGCAGATGAAATTCAGTTTTATGCTGATAGTAACAATTCAAAGTGCTTTTATGATTTCCTGAAGGCTATTTATGGATCAAAAACCTATGGTGCATCACAACTACTCAGTGCTGATGGAGGCACAGTGATTAGTGATAAGGACATGATCCTAGAGTGATGGACTGAACACTTCCATAGTCTCTCAACAGACCATCATCAATCAATGCTGAGGCCATTTACCTCAGGTTGAAGTCAATCCCTCCTTAGCTGAACTTCCAATTGAAGAAGAGCTTTTGAGTGCCATTAGGTTCCTTGCATGTGTCAAAGCACCTGATGCTGATTCTGTCCCAGCTGAGATTTACAAGTTAGGGGAACTGTTGCTGATACAAAAGCTGACTGAAATATTCCAGGTTATATGACAAGTGGAGGTTATTACCCAGGAGTTCAAGGATGCCTTCATTGTCCATCTCCATAAAGATAGAGGAAATAGATTGTTATGTGACAATCACAGGGGCATCTCTCTCTTAGTCATCGCTGACAAGATATTTGCTAGAGTCCTCCTTAATAGGCTGATCCTTCACCTGGAAGATGGTCATATACCTGAGAGCCATTGTGCCTTCAGAAAGGGCTGAGGAACAGTTGATATGGTGTTTGCTGCCCAACAACTCCATGAGAAATGCCAGGAGCAGAACAGAGGTCTATGCATTACATTTATAGATCTGACCAAGGCCTTTGACAATGTTAGTCATGAGGCCTTATGGAAAATTATGTCAAAATTTGGTTGCCCAGAGAAGTTCATCAGTATTGTATGTCAATTTCATGATGGCATGTTTGTCCATGTTCTAGCTAGTGGACAATGCTCTCATGCCTTCGCAGTCACCAATGGAATGAAACAGGGCTATGTGCTTGCTCCCATGTTTTTTAGTATGATGTTTTCAGCTGTATTGTCAATGCTTTCAATGAGGATGAACAAGGCATCAAGGTTAGCTACTGTACTGATGGTAAATTCTTCAATTTGAAGCCTTTTAAAAAAATTATTTATTTATTTGTAGTTTTCAACATTCATTTCCACAACATTTTGAGTTCCAAATTTTCTCCCCATCTCTCCCCTCCCCCACCCAAAACCACCATGCATTCTGATTATCCATTCCCCCAATCTACCCTCCCTTCTATCACATCCCTTCTTTCCCTTATCCCCATCTTCTCTCTTTTCTTGTAGGGAAAGATAGATTTCTATACCCCATTACCCATATTTCTTATTTCCCAGGTGCATGCTAAAACAATTCTCAACATTTGTTGCTAAAACTTTGAGTTCCAACTTCTATCCCTCCCTCCCTCCTCACCCATCCCCACAGAGAAAGCAAGCAATTCAATATAGGCTATACATGTGTAGTTATGCATAAGACTTCCATAGTAGTCATGTTGTGAAAGACTAACTATATTTCCATCCATCCTGTCCTGACCCCCATTTATTCTATTCCCTCTTTTGACCTTGTCCTTCCCCAAAAGTGTTTACTTCTAATTACTCCCTTTTCCCATTTACCCTCCCTTCTATTATCTCCCCACACACCCCACTTATCCCCTTCTTCAATTTGAAGTCTTAGAAGGGGAGGATGTATGAAGACATTAGTCAACTGTGAGATTAGATATTCTAAAGACTATCATAATTAATTCATATAAAAGAACTCTATTATAAACTTAATTTTATATCTCATTGTGCCACAGATTTAACTAGAGAAGGTTAACTCATATCTCTAGTATCCCTAATGCTATGATATGTATTTGGGGAAGGGAGAGTGAAGGTCAAGATTTGTGATTTCAATCAATCAATAAACATTTATTAAGTGTCTAGACAGAGGCAAAAGATAGATCCTGCCCTCAAGGAGTCTAAAATCTAATGGGGAATATGGCATGCAAGCAAATATATATGGAGTAAACTATAAACAGCATAAATAGGAAATAGTTGGTTTGGTTGGTTGTTGTTCTCAAAATGGATGAAAATGACATCACTGTGATAAACTCAAGTTTCAATGTGTCCAACTGTAACTGATTAGACCAATATGAGCTCAGAGCAGAATACTACAGATTGGGTACGGATAGTCCATGTAAACATTTGGGATCGATACTCCAAATTTGTGCATCCTAAGTTTACTTGGTGCTGTCTCAACTCTGCTTTGCTCATAGATGTGGGCATACCATGCTGAACGGTCCTATGCCAGTGTCTTCCATGTCACAAATCAATTCCAAAGTTCTTGAGAGACATCTTGAGATTGTCTTTGTATGGATTCTTCTGACCACGATGTGATCCCCTGCCCCATGCGAGTTCTCCATAAAATAGTTTTTTTGGCAAGTGTACATTTTGCATTTGAACAATGTGGCCAGCCCATCAGAATTGTGCTCTCTGAAGCATAGTTTGAATGCTTGGCAGTTTAGTTCAAGCAAGGACCTCAGTGTCTGGTACCTTATCCTACCAGAATCTTCCCAAGACAGTTCAAATGGAAATGATTCAGTTTTCTGGCATGGAGCTGGCAGACTGTCCATGTTTCGCAGGCATACAACAATGAGGTCAGCACAATGACTCTGTAGACCTTCAATTTAGTTGTCAGTCTAATACCTCTTCTCTCCCAGACTTTTCTTTAGATGCTATACTCTGCAGTTGTTGGACAGCAACACTGATTGGAAAGACATCTAAGGACTCAGGTAAGAAAAAAAAAGAAAATACAGAACCCAAATTCCTAGTACTTTCTGCTCACATAAATTCACTTACGCAAACACTTTCATGTATCAACTCTCCTTGTAAGACTCAAAGCTTTGGGGATATATTAGGAAAAGAATTGTTTTCCACCACACACATAGGTGTTGAGTGATGAAAAGGCATCTCTGGGTTACCCAGGCAGCAAACTGCTAAAAGAGAGCATTGGTTGGGGAGAAAAAACAGAGAAGAATTAACATCTATGTTTGAATAGCAACTCTACTACCCACATAGCTCAGCATTCTGCAGAGAAGCTTTGCTTAGTCTACTCAAAGTAAATTTAGTAATATCCTGCCCAGAAAGCAGGGTACAAACTGATGGAGGCTTATTTGAAGTGGTAGAAAAGGTAACAAGAGCAATAATAGCTAGCATTTACATAACAAAGTGCTTCATAAATATTATTTCATTTGATCTTCACAATAATCCTGTAAGGTCATCTCCATTTTACAGGTGAGGAAACTGAGGATAACAGAAGTTAAATGACTTGCCTTGGTGACACAACTCATAGGTGTCTGAGTCAAGAATTAAAACTCAGGTGTTTTTTATTCCAAGTTCAGCAATCTCTAACCATTATATCACCTTGCTGCCTCCCAACCCATTCAGATTATGAAAAAGAACTTACAAAACATCAAATTGTGCCACATATGTACCAACAATTCAACAGATATTTATTAAGCAATTACTATGTGCAGGGCTCTGAGATAGGTAGTAAGAAGACAAACCTAAAGTTACACAGTACTTGCCTTAAAGGAGTTTATATTTTGCTAAAGGACAAATTATATTTATACAGATAAGTAAAATTCAAGGTTATTATGATGGAGGCAAGGAGAGATCAAGAACAAATATATGTTCAAAAATTTCACAATTGGAATTAAGGAAGGCTTCACAGCTCTATAAATGCTAAATATGTTGTTATTACTACTTCTTTTACCAGTTTGAGATGAGAGTGAGAATAAGCCTCCATCATGTCAAGTCCTGAAATAAATCAAAGCCATAAGCTGAGGAATAAAACATCCTTAATTGAGATAAAAGGAGATGTCCAATGAATTTCCCAACTCCAAGACCCACGCGAAAGCTTCTTATACCTTCAGGAGGAGAGGAGAAGTCAGTTTGAGGTAGCCAGGTCTGATCATGAAACCCCAGTGACCCTTGACAATCCAGGCAAGGAAAGTCACTTCATTCTGGCTATTTTACCTTTTATGTCACGAATTCCAGTGGGGGAGGAGGGTGTTCGTGGACACTAGAAGTTGAGATCCAGCTTGAGCTAGGCTCCCTCACAAGGCAAAATCCATGGATGGAGGGACCCAGGGGGTGGTTCAGCTTAATCTAATCAAGAGTAAATGTCTTAAGAATAGGAAGGTAAAGACATGACTGAAATTTTGAAATTACAAGAATCATTTTAAGGAGCAGCAGTTTATATTACATTTGGTATTAACAACTGCTGTCATATTAACATTTTTTGTCAATCATAACATCTGTACCTTCCTTTCTGGGCAAGATTTATTACTGCCACTGGGCATTATCCATTACTGTCTTGATCTCTAATCATACATGGCCAATTGCCCAGTAGACACTGTGAACTGTGTATTCCAGAGGCATCTCAAAATGACCATGAACAGAGCAGAACTCACTATTTTTCTTCAAACTCACTTCTGTTGGAACATCTTTATTGCTGTCTAAGAGAATAGTAATTACAGTCACCCAGATTTGTGACTTTGGACTCATTCTTGATTCTTCACTCACTCTCATTCTACATATCCAATCAGTTGCCTAACTGTGTTTCTTCCTACCTTCTGTTCTCTTCTCTCCATTCACATTGTCACCAGTTTAGTTCAGGCCCTTATCACCTCTCAACAGTACTACTATAATAGCTTCTTAATGGGTCTCCTTGACTTAAACCTCCTTCTCTAACCCAGTTTCCACTCAGTTACCAAAATGATATTCCTGAAGCACAAATATAGCAATTTTACTCCCCTGCTTGAGAAACCCCAGTGTCTCCATAATCTTTCTAAGAGAAAATCCAAGAAAATACAAATTCCTCTGGCATTTAAAACCCTTTACCTGATGACTCTGGAGGAGAGATCCAGGCTGACGACTTTGCTCAGCTCTGCCTCATTCAAGTCCAATTCAGGAACCAATCAAGAGTGATGTCATTGGTCTTCTTCCAAAAGGAAGGATGACAACAGCAACACAACAAAAGGGTTTTGCAGGATGTTTCTACTCAAGAGAGAAGAACTTCCTTCTCTTCTTCCTCCTCCTCCCCTCTCCCTCTTCCTCTTTTTATTTTTGTTTCAAAAAGCTGGGACAATTTACTTTTTGTCCTGTGCGGTTTTCATTTTTGATTTCTTGAAATATAGCTCTCAAACAGGCTTAACAAAAAAAGCCCATTGTGTGGAGCTACTTGACTATGTTTTTAAACCCAAATCATTCTGGCTTTCATTGATAGGTCAATAATAGCCCAGTTCAAGCCTCTGGGGCTCATTGTTTAGGTTTTGAGATCTTGAATGAATATAATTAGTAATTGTTTTCTGTTTTGGTTAGAAATTCTGAGGTTCTTCCCCCTCCCAGATTGATATCTTTGTGATGGTAAATTAAACCACCTTTTGTCTCAATTTTTGCCTAGCCCTTAATTATTGAATGGGTGTAGTCTCAGACAAACTTGAGACTTGGGAAAGATCTTAATTTAGAAAGGCAAAAGTTACCCACTACATCCTGGTCCATCTCCAGGCATCTTGCCTTTTGTCTTGCCATTGGACTCAATGACTCTGGAGGAGAGAGTAAGGTTGATTTCTCAAATCCAGTTCCCTTGAAAGTCATCACCCTTGTGATATCATTGGTCCTTTTCAAGAATGAAGGATGGGAGGGTGACGTGAAGATGGCAGAGTAGAAAGATACTCTATCTCTTCCCCCACAGCCCATAAAATACCTGTAAAAAATGACTCTAAACAAACTCTACAGAGTGAGAGTGTGAAAGAGATTTCCAAGATAGCCTGGAAGGCCAATAGGAAAGGTCTGTTGCAAGGGCGGTACAGCAGGGACTGGACCCAGAACAGGCCTTGGGGTGGAAATCCCCAGCAACAGCATTGGTTCTCAGATTCCCTCAAC
This sequence comes from Potorous gilbertii, assembly GCA_028658325.1. Lineage (NCBI taxonomy): Eukaryota > Metazoa > Chordata > Mammalia > Diprotodontia > Potoroidae > Potorous > Potorous gilbertii. Next base: position 408,869,768 of record CM053769.1, read on the forward strand.
CCACAATTGCCAAAGATAGCTTCAAATGTCAGTGAGAAAGCTTTTTCAACTCAGTGACAAGAGAGCAGGGTCCTCCCCTAACCTTGGCCCTAGGCAGACCATGGCAGAGTTGGAGGAGGCAGTGCTGGAGGCAGCGGCAGCAGCAGCAGTGTTCATTTTTTGAGCCCTCAGCCTAAAGATCCTGGAGGTATTGAGCTACTGATCTTGGTCTCAGCCCTCAGTGGCAGCCCGGGGGTGAGGAAGAGGACTGACTGGCGTGGTAGAGCTGGTGGAAGATCTGGAAAGGGAATTCTACTTGAAGATCCTGGGCATAAAAGCTTTGGTAGCTCCCAGACCAGAGTGCAGGCCAGGAGAGGAATAAACTCCTCTCCCTTGATTGTGCAACCTTGGAAGAACTGAGAACTTACAGGTCCCTAGATTATACCCCTTCTTGACAAAGGACTCAAAAGGCAAGTAACTGGCTAGGAAAATGACCAAAAAAGGGGGAAAAAAATAAGACTATAGAAGGTTACTTTCTTGGTGAACAGGTATTTTCTTCCATCCTTTCAGATGAAGAAGAACAGTGCTTACCATCAGAGGCCTCCAGAATAAATATGCAATCGTCTCAGGCCATGGAAGAGTTCAAAAAAGGATTTTGAAAATCAAGTAAGAGAGGTGGAGGAAAAATTGGGAAGAGAAATGAGAGTGATGTAAGAAAATCATGAAAAACAGCTTGCTAAAGGGGACCCAAAGAAATGCTGAAGAAAATAACACCTTTAAAAATAGGCTAACTCAATTGACAAAAAAGGTCCAAAAAGCTAATGAGGAGAAGAATTCTTTAAAAAGCAGAATTAGCCAAATGAAAAAGGAGATTCAAAAGCTCACTGAAGAAAATAGTTCTTTAAAAATTAGAATGGAGCAGATGGAAGCTAATGACCTTATGAGAAACCAAGAAATTACAAAACAAAATCAGAAGATAATAAGAAGATGAAAAGATAATGATAAGAAGATAAAAAATAGAAGATAATGTGAAATATCTCATTGGAAAAACAACTGACCTGGAAAATAGATCCAGGAGAGACAGTTTAAAAATTATGGGACTACCTGAAAGCCAT
>CM053769.1:408880804-408907033 GCA_028658325.1 Potorous gilbertii
AAAAAAAAAGAATTTGGATGCTATTTGGTGCATATATATTTAGTATTAATATTACTTCATTGTCTGTAATACCTTGTAGCAAAATGTAATTTCTTTTCTTATCTTTTAATTAGAACTATTCTTGCTTTTGCTTTTGTCTGACTGAGATCACGATTGCTACCGTTTTGTTTTGATCTTCACCTGAAGCATAATAGATTCTTCTCCACTTCCCTTTCCCTATAGTGGTTTCTATGGTCAAGTTCTTTTGTTGTTGTTTGCTCATTTTTCTAGCCTATTTCTTAACTTTTAACTTGATGTTAAAGATGGATTCTGCTTCCAGGGTAGAGGGGGTGCATTGTCTGAAGCTTCAGATTTTTTGAGCTGCTGTTTTCAGAGTTCTGTGGTCAGTTTGCGAGAAGTGTGGTCCCTGCTCTTTTAGTTTGTACTCCAGTCTGTGTGCAACCAGAACCACTCTTTTTGCATCCTGTAACTGAGAACTGAGTCTCTGCTCCTGCTAGTGCTCCTCTATGTTGTGGGACTAGGACGTGGAACCATGTATGGGTAATGAAACATAGTCCTGTTCTCAGGATTAGCAAAGGTATCCCTATAATTTCCTTCTGACCAGTTGTCTGATTCCCCCTTACTGTTTGTGGGCTTAGGGTTCCAGAAAGTGCTGATATATTGTCACCCCCCCCCAAGGCCTGCTGCTGGCTTTCTGGGGTGTGGCATGGGTTGACTGTACTCCACTGTCATGCCAATGAGAGAGACCTTTCTTAATGACCTTCTAAGTTACCATGGACTGGAAATTTGTTTTCCTCTATCCTTTTGTTGATTTTGAGCTATTATTTTAACACTGTTTGGAGGGAACTTGGGAGAGCTTAGGTGAATCCTTACCTTTACTCTGCCCTCTTGGCTCCATCTTTCCTGATTTTCATTCTTAAGAGTCATTGCTGTATGTATTTTCTCTCATCATCCCTCATGGCTAGAATGCCCTAGCCCTTTAATCTGTACCTGAAATTCTCTCCTTTCACATTCCTAGAAAGATGCCACATCTTCCCTTACATCTTCTCTTACTTTCTCCCCTCCCTCAACTAAAAGTGATTTTTCCTGACTCAAAAGTTCTCATTGTATTTTGTCCTTGGATCTTTTATGCACTAATTATAATCTTTAATTTATCACAGCAGAGTTACTTCTATGTATGGCTTTGCCTATTACATCACAGGATTTTCAGTTTTAAGAGAAATCATGAACTCATGGCAATCATTTTGTTTAGCTTCCTCTTCTTCAAGAGGAGGAAAATGAAGCCCAAATAGTTATGAGACTTGCTCAAGGTCACATATGTAATAAGCTGAAGAATTATGATTCAAGTCTAGATCCTGACTCCAAATCAAAAGCACTTTATATGGAATCATGGTGTTTCCTGCCAACTTGATTGTGGGCCTTCCAAGTGCCAGAGATAAGCCCTGAGTACCTAAAGCATTTTTTAATTTTTAAGAGATTAATGCTGTAAAGACACATAGTCCCAGAGGGTTTAACAACTTGGAAGAGTAGAATTATAAAGGCTCCTGGGAGCTGAAAGGGCCTTTAGATACCACCCAGTTCTACCCTTTCATTTTAACAGGTGAGAAAACTGAAGGGACAATAATAGGAATAAAAAAGAAGACTTAGGAAATATTTATAGTCAAGGGGTAAGTGATAGAACTTGGTAGATTCTGAAGATGAGGGAGAGAGAAATCAGAGAGCACTGAAAAAATATTTGGGCAATGGCTGAACCACAGACAGAAATAAGTCAGTAGTAGGAGTAGGTTTGAGGGGGAGAAAATATAGATGTATGTTACTTTAGATAGCTTGATAGTTTTCACATTCATTTGGCAAGTACTTATTGAGTGTCTACCATGTGAAAACCTGTGGTAGGCTTTATGTGACTATAACATCATAAACTGGGAGAGGAATTGATATTCACTATCCTTTAGTTCATTTCAAAGCAACCATTTGCATAGGAGACACAAACTATGAATTTCACAATGCATCAGAAGCTTTTCTGATCTACTTCCTTCTAATATACTGCTTACAAGAAATACACTTAAAACAAAGATTCACAAAGAGTAAATATGAGGGGCTTGAGCAGGATATATTATGATTTAGGTGAACTCAAAAAAGCAGGAGTAGCTGTCAGTATGTCAGAAAAGAAAAAACTGCATTATACTTAAAAGCCTCATAGACAATGAAATAATATTAAGTATTTAATATATATCCACCAAGTTTCATAACAAGTAAATAATTAAAGGAAAAGTTAATAAAATTATAGGGAGAAATATATAGGAATGCTATAATAGTCTTGGACCACATCCTGACCTGGACAAATCAAACAAGAAAATAAATAAGAAAGAAGTAGGGACCTGAATAGAATTTGAAAAAAGTTGGTTATTATAATCTTCTGGTGATTAATGAAAGGTAACAGAATGTAAGTTACCTCTATGAAAATTTCCCATGAAGGCATAAAAAACTCATAGAAAAATACAGAAAAGTAGAAATATTAAATATATTCTCTCTATTCCCTCTACCCCATATTCAATATGTTGCAAGTCCCATCAGCTCTACCTTAGTAAAATACTAATATGCCCCCAAGGGCAATTAGGTGGCACAGTGGATAGAGCACTGGGCTTGGAATCAGGAAAACATTTTCCTAAGTTCAAATCTGGCCTCTAACACTTACTAGCTATGTGACTCTGGGCAAGTACCTTAACCCTCTTTACCACATGTGAAATGATTTAGAGAAGGAAATGTTATCTTTGTAACCTACCCCTCCAAAACATACCCAACCCAAAAGGGGGTCATAAAGAATTAGAAATGATGGAAATGAACAAACAACAACAAAAATATGCCCCTATTCTCTCATCTGACATTGTCACCACTCTGGTATAGGCAAATCAATCAGTGAAGTTAATTAGCAAGTTGTAAAAGAACTGACTCGCCTAGTCAAGGGATTGAGCCCAATTGAAGTTATGTAACATAAACGAGATGTGAACAGGCAACATGGTTTTGTGGCTTTTTCTAACCTCATTCAGTAGCGCATGTGAAGCAGTGAAGATGGTGAATGGTGGAAGTGATTCAAAGCTAAAACTTGGCAGGGCAAGACTGGTGATATGACAAGGAGGTAAGATACTCAAAGAGGGCAATACAAAATTGAACTGCCTCACCAAGGGATCAAGATGGGGAAGGAAAGAGAGTGTAGCTAATGCAAGGGTTGATAGCCTGGGAAAGAACTGAGAGATGAAGGGACTAGATGTCATGTGGATAAAAAGAGTTTGGGGTTGCGAGGGAGAGGTGGAACAACAGTTTGTAATCAGACAAAGGAGCTTCAGAACTTGTGGTACATTTTTGGGTGTCAGCAAGATCAAGAGTATAACTATCTTTGTATGTGGCTGAGGTTTGGTGGAGGCATAAGTTATGTGAAATGAGTAAGTTGAGGAGCCATGAGGTTGAGGGAGCATCAATATGTATGCTGATGTTCGTTAGTATGAGGGCAACAGTTAAGGAGGGAAGAAAGACTCAATCAGGCACTGCAGTCACTGAGGAAAGAATGAGAATGTCCTATAGGATGGTAAGCAACAGCTATAAAAATTTCTATTGTATGGCAGATTTGGAATGAGTAAACCTCCAAGGAGAAAAGATAAGTGAGTGATGGTAGTACAAAGGAAGCCTCTAAGTGTCAATGGGGAGCAAAGAATGTTCCAACCACCCTACTTTGATCAGTGAATTAGAGACAATTAGTGAAAGTGTTTTTGTATCCCAGCACCTAGCATAATGTCTGGCACTTAATAATATGATCTGCCAACATCTGCTGGCAAACCTCTGAGAACTTATGGTTACCTTAATACCATGGTGAGGCTTCTTCTTAGGTCTTCATGAGAATCTATACTCTAAGCTGACTACAACCCTGAAAGTAGCTTGATATTTGTTATGAAAAAACCAACACATGCAAAAGGTTAGATGATTTAGGATTGGAATTGATCTACCTGATCTACCCCCTCATTTTGCAAGTGAGGCCTAGATCTTAGTGATGATGTTTCTGAAGTCATTTTAGAGACCTTTCCTTGGACTGAGCAAAATATGCCACATAACAACTGAGGAGCATTAATATGTTATTGACGAACCATTGTTGTTTCTTTAAAATCCATATGAAGTGATTTGAAAAAATTGATGGTGAAGCATACCTTTCTCACTTCTCAGCAGACAGGTGGTAGATTAGAGATATACATTTTCAATCATGACAAATATATGGATTTTATTTGATGATACTCAGTTATGGGGTAGGTTAGAGGGTGAACGGGAAGTGACACTGATTTTTTTTTTTAAAGAAAGAGAATCAATAAAACATTTTCTGAAAGCTAGGAACATGGTAATTTTGTTTTTGTTAAAGATACAGCTTCAAAAATTTAGAACCACTCAAGAACCCTTTTCCTAAGCTAGAGTAAAGAAAAATATGGCAATAGTTCATGTAGTTCATTCAGATAATGAATATTCATACATTAAGCTACTGTTTGTATAAAGTACTGGGTCATGCCCAGGAAGAACAGAAAGAAAATTAAGAGAAGTCATTTGCTATTTCAAAAGTTGCCGGAGACAGGTAAGGAAGACGAGAGACTTTACTCTTGACTGCTCAAGTTTCTTGAGTTTTACTCATCATTAAGAAGTACAGTAGGCTGATTACTCACACTATCTTAGGCAAATCGTATTTTGGTCTAGTTTACTTAAGTTTGCTGTTATCTACCTACTTAAGGAAATTATTAATAACTTTTGTTTTTCTATCATCTTCATTTCTGAATATATTCTTCAATCTTCCTCTGCCCAGAGAGCCTTCCCATGTAATAAAAAAGGAGGGGGGAAGAAAGCAGCTCAGCAAAACTAACCAATACATATATGTAGTGTTCCAACTCCATAGTCCTACACCTCTGCAGGAATGAAAGAAACGAAGAAGATAAAATTCACTGATCTTTTCTCCGAGCCAAAGTTTGGTCATTATAATTACACAGTCTTCAGTTATGCTTTCTTCTTTTTTTCTACTTAAATTATAGTCATTATATACGTATTTTCCTGGTTCTGTTGACTTTGTTCTGTATCCATTCATTCATATATCTTCCCATATGGCTTTGAAATCTTTATAGTCATAATTGTCTTTTGCTGCAGTGATATTACATTACATTCATGTAATACAACTTGTTTAGTTATGCCCCAAAGTATAGTCATCTACATGTAGCTAAGTCTTTGCTAAAGCTGCTATGAATATTTTGGTTTATATGAAACTTTTTTTCCTGTGTGTGGCCTTGATGTTTAAACCTAACAATGAGATCCCTGGGTCAAAGAGTATAGAAAATTTTGTTCACATTTTTTTTTACTTAAGGGGAGTATTTTTTTATTTTTATTTTTTAAATTGAATTATTTTGTTTTCAGTGTTTGACAATTACTTCCATATATCTTAGATTTTTTTTTCCACTTCCCATCATTCACCACTCCCTCCCTGAGACAGTGTACAATCTTATGTAGGTTCTACATGTACATTCCTATTAAATGCATGTTGCACAGAATTTTGTCCACTTTCCTAACGGCATAATTCCAAATTGTTTACAAAGTTGTAAGAACAACTCACAGTTCCACCAAAGTTGTGCTTGTCTTTTCACGGCTCCTCCAACACTGACTATATAGTCTGGTCATCACTGCCAATTTGCTGGTCATGAGGAAAAACATCAGGGTTGTTTCGACTTTGTATTTCTCTCAGTGATTTGGTAATTCTTTTGGGAACTATATGTTTGTATCCCTTGAACACGTGTACATTGGGGAACAGCTATTACTCTTATCTGTGTTAATTTCCTATCTATTGGAAATATCTGATGAAAACATTTTCCTACCAATTACCAGCTTTTTTATCCTAACTGCATTCATTGTCATGCAAAAGTGTTTCAATTTCTTGTTAATTCACCCTGGAAAATGATCCACTTTATCCTTTGTGATCAATCTATCCTTTGTTTGGTTAAGAAACTTCCTGCTAACTATCATTATCCAATTACGTTTTCTTCTAATTGTTTTTAATATGATCTTTGAAACTAAAGGTTACGTACCCATTTTGAAGGTCATATACTCTACTGCAATATATGGTAGAAGATGAGAGTTTAAACCAGGATTTCGGACATATTTTTAAAAAAAGTACTATGGTAACTACATGTCAATATAACTGGTTTTCTCTGTAATCCTATTTTATCTTATGTATTTAAAAAACATTATTCTCAGAAGGAGTCCCTAGACTTCACTAGAGAGCCAAAAGGGTCCATAACACAAAATGGCTAAGAACTCTAGTCTAAACTTACTTTCTGTCACACTGCTGCCCAGTTTCCCCCTAAATAGTTTGTACTTTCTGCTTTGTCTGTTGGGGTAATTAAGATAGTTTCTGATTCTTCTTTTTCTAATCTGTTGTGCTGAACTACTTTTCTATTTTAACTAGTACCAAATAATTTTGATGATTATTGCTTCATAATATAATCTAAGCCAATTCAACACCAAAATAGGAAATCAGAAAATCAAAAGAGAAATTGAAAGTTAAAAAAAAACCACCCAATTAAAAACCAGAAACTCTATTTTTTTGGGGGAAATAAAATGAATTTAAAAAAAAAGAGAGTGGAGCAAAAATGGCAGAGAAAAGGCAGGGACTTGTCTGAGCTCTCCTCCAAACCCCTTTAAATAATGCCTCAAAATAAATTCTAGGGAGGCAGAACCCACAAAAAAATGGAGTGAAACAATTTTCCAGCTCAAAACAACTTAGAAGGTTGGCAGGAGAGGTCTGCTGCATGAAGATGCGAGGAGAGTACAGTCCTGTCCAGCATGCAAGTGCAAATCAAAACTCAGCAAACCAAGAGCAGGCTTTGGGGGCAGCTGAATACATGCTGGTTTAGTGGCAGTTTCTGGACCTCTTAGCCCACTTAAGGAGGTCAGAAAACTGATCAGAAGGATTACTAGGGTTCCTTTGCTCACACAGGGGTCGGGACTCTGATGTACTGCCCATACTTACCCATAGATCTGGGTTTCAGCCTTGGTTTTGAGCACTAGCTGAGTGTGTAGCAGCATACCAGAGCCTGAGGCCACAGGGGAGAGAGGACCCTAGTCACAGTTCCAGAGTAAAAAAGAAGGATTGCTGTCATTCACAGACCAGTGCACAGTACAGAAGAGTAAACACACTTCTCCTTAGATCATACTACCTTGGAAGAATTGAAAACTTATAGTTCCCCAGAATTACCAATGAGAACAGCTGCAAAAAGCCCTGCAGCTTGGGACACCTTAAAAAAGAGAATAGGTCATATGGTAAAAGAGGCACAAAAATCCACTGACGAAAAAGAATGCCTTGAAAAGCAGAAGTGGCCAACTGGAAAAGGAGATACAAAAATTCACTGAAGAACTCCTTAAAAAGTAGAATTGGCTAAATGGAAAAAGTTACAAAATCTCAATGAAGAAAATAATTCTTTAAAAACTAGAATGTTTTAGCTAATTTGGAAGCTAATGACTTTATGAAACACCAAGAAATAATAAAACAAACTCAAAAGAATAAAAACATAAAAGAAAATGTGAACTATCTCATTGGAAAAACAATTGACCTAGAAAATAGATTGAGGAGAGATCATTTAAGAATTATTGGGTTACCTGAAAGCCATCATCACTGAAGAAACTATCAACAAAAACTGCCCTGATATCCTAGAACTAGAAGTCACAATAGAAACTGAAAGACTCTACTGATCACATCCTGAAAGAGATCCCAAAATGAATATTCCCAGGAATTTTATTGCCAGATTCCAGAGTTCCCTAGTCAAGAAGAAAATGCCGCAAGCAGCCAAAAAGAAACAATTCAAGTATTGTGGAGCCACAGTCATGATAACACAAGATCTAGTAGTTTCGACACTGAAGGATCAGAGGGCTTGGAATATGATATTCCACAAGGCAAAGGAGCTAGGATTACAAATAAGAATCACCTAAGCAGTAAAACTGAGTATAACCATTACGGAGAAAAAATGGATATTCAATAAAATAGAGGACTTTCAAGAATTCTTGATAAAAAAGACCTGAGCTGAATAGAAAATGTGACTTTCAAATACAAGACTCAAGAGAAGCACAAAAAGGTAAATGGAGAGAGAAATCATAATCCAATAAGGTCAAACTGTTTACATTCCTACATGGGGAAATGATACTTATAACTCCTAAAAACTTTTTCATTATTAGGGCAGTCAGAAGGCATATACATGGGTGTGAGCTGAACATCATGGGATAATTATCTAAAAAAAATTAAAAGATAAGAAAGAAGAATGCACAGGGAGAAGTAGAATGCGATAAATTATCTGACATAAAAGAGTTCCAAGAGATTTTACAGTGGAGGGGAAGATGAGGAAAGTGGGGGTAGGGTAGGGAAAGTGAATTTGGCTTAAAGAGGGAATAACATACACACTCAGTCGGGTGCAGAAATCAATCTTACCATACAGTAAAGTAGGAGAGGAAGGGGAGAAGGGAGGGGTATAGGGACTGATAGAAGGGAGGGAAAATTGGGAGGTAAAAGTCAGAAGCAAAACACTTTTGAGAAAGGGCAGAGTGAAAGGATACATGGGGAAATAGGATGGAGGGAAATACATAGTAAATATCATTATTGTGAAAAAAATTCTTATGGGAAGTTTCTCTTATAATGACCTTATTTCTCAAACATACAGAAAACTGAGACAAATTTATAGAAATAAAAGCTATTCCTCAGCTGATAAATGGTCAAATGATATGTACAGGCAGGCAGTTTTCAGATGAAGTAATCAAAGTTTCTTATAGTCATATAAAAAAATGCTTCAAATCTCTATTGATTAGAGAAATGCAAATTAAAACAACTCCGAGCTACCCCTATATACCTATCAGATTGGCTAATATGACAGAAAAGGAAAATGATAAATGTCGGAAGGCATATAGGAAAATTAAAACTCTAATGCATTGTTGTATACTGGTTCAACTATTCTAGAGAGCAATTTGGGACTATGTTCAAAGGGCTATAAAACCATGCATAAATTTTGATCAAGTAATGCCACTACTAGGACCATATTCCAAAGAGATAAAAAAACAAGAAGAGAAAAAGGACCTCTAAGTATAAAAATACTCATAGCCTTTCTTTTAGTAGTGGCAAAAAACTGGAAATAGAGGAGATGTCTGTATTTGAATTGGAGAATGGCTGGACAAGTAGTTATACATGATTGTGATGGAATACTATTGTGCTAGAAGAAATGATGAGCAGGATACCTGCAGAAAAACTTGTAAAGATTTACATGAACCGATGCAAAGTGAAATGAACAAATGTGGAAGTTTGTCAGATTGAGTCTTGAGAAGTACTCATGTGGTGAAGGCAAGAAGAAAAGTTAGCAGACAAAGAGAGAAAATTTCCACATGTCCGCTGAAGCCCCAAATTGAAATCTAACCAAGGATACAGTGAACTTTTTTCTTTTCCTAGTACTATTTTACCTCAGTAAAAATGAACTCTTCATTTAAGTTGTAACTTAAGGCTAGCTGGCAAATATGGTAATCTCATGGTAAGTGATTTATTAAAAAAATTATTTCAATCTTAAAAAAAGAAAGAAGCAGAACCAGGAGAACACTGTACACAGTAACAGCAATATATTGTGTTACGATCTACTGTGAATTACTTAGCTATTCTCAGCAACACAATGATCCAAGACAATCTTGAAGGACTTATGATGAAGGGTACTGTCCATCTTCAGAGAAAGAACTAGTGGAGTCTGAATGCATATAAAAGATGCTTTTTCTCTAGTTTCTTTATTTTTGTTTTTTTTTCTATTGTCTTTTACAGCATGATATCCATGGAAATGTGTTTCGTATGACTATACATGCATAATCTATGCCAAATTGCTTGCCTTTCTCAACGAAGAAGGGAGAGAATTTGGAACTCAAAATTTGAAAAAGGAAGGTTAAAATTGTTTTTACATGTAATTGGGGAAAAATAAAATATTAAATAAAAAAACCCAGAAAATATCAAAAAGGAAAATTCCTAGCAAATAAAAGCAATTATTAGAAACTATTCAATCAAATATATGCCAATGAAACCAATAAATTAGAAACAAAAGAATATTTACAGAAATATAAAATATCTAGATTAAAAGAACGAAAAATAAGTAATTTAAATAATCCAGTCTCAAAAAAGAAATGGAACAAGCTATAAACGAACTTTCAGAGGAAAAAAAAATCCAGGTGTAGATGTATTTATACCTGACATTCAAAGAACAATTAATTCTAGTATTAAACTGTTTGCAAATATAGAAAATGAAAGTATGTTACCAAATTCTGTTTATAATACAAATAAGATCTCATGCCTAAACCAAGGAGACAAAGTAGAGAAAGACCAACAATGTTATAGAAAAACATTCCTAATGAACACACAAATTTTAAATAAATTATTAGCAATGTATCAAAAAGATCATACGCTATGATCAGGTTGAATTTATACCAAGAATGTAGAGTTTGGTTGAATACAAAGGAAAATTATCAGTATAATAGATCATGTTAATAGCAAAATCACATTATTTCAATAGAAGCAGAAAAGCTTTTGACAAGATACAATTCTCCTTAATTATTGGACCTTTCTCAATATGGTAAGAATATTGATCTAAAAATCAATATCCAGAATTATGTGTAATGGGGATATGGTACAGGCTGTTCCAATAAGACCAAGAGTCAAGCAAAGATGTCCATATTACCAAGACTATTTCATATAGTGCTAGAAATGTCAGCTATAGCAGTAAAACAAGAAAAAGAAACAGAAGGAATATGCATATGCAAAGATGAAACAAAATTATCATTTTTTTTTTACAAATGACATAATAGTTTTATGTAGAGAAAAGGAGATAAGATAAATAATAAATCCATATAAATTATCACTATTTTTGTATATTACCAACAAAACCCAGCATGAAGAAATAGAAAGTGAAATTCCATTAAAAATAACCAGAGAATATATAAAATACTTAGGAGTCTACCCTATACTATATACCGAGACATAGCTATACTATATGCATCCTTACGTTATGGTCCTCTTTGAGAATGACTGACAAATAACAACAACAACATACTAGAGGAGCTATATGGCTACAAATACAAAGCACTCTACAGAAAAAAAAAAGACAGGCCTAAATAACTGGAGCAATATTTACTGCTAATAGATAGGCCCAGCCAATATAATAAAAATTACAACACTGCCAAATTGATTTACTTATTCAGGGCCATACCAACCATCTATCAAAAGATTATTTAATAAAACTAGAAAAAACAATGAAATTCATCTAGATCAGGGGCTCTTAACTACTTTTATATCATGGACCCTTTTAGCAATCTGGTGAAATCTACAGATCTCTTTTCAGAATGTTTTTGGATGCAAAAATAAAACACAGAGGATTACAAAGGAAACCAGTTATACTGAAATATTGTTATAATAGATTACATGTTAGGCACCCCTCATCTACAGGAACAAAAGGTTAAGAATCTCAAGGAAAATTATGAAAAAAGTTAGGAAGAAAGGGTACTCAAAGTACTAGTTCTCACACTATATTACTACAAAGTAGTATCACTGAATTACTTGGTACTGGTTAAGAAAGAGAGGGTGGATAGTGAAGAAAAAAAAGTAAAACAGATTAGGCATGCAATATATAGAAGCAAACGAAAGACCCCAGCTCCCAGGGTTACAGATTCATTATTTGACAAAAAGACAATGACAAAACTGGAAAGTAGTCTGGCACAAATTTGTATTAGACCATGGCTCTTAAACTGGGTTTTTTAACTTTTCTTTAAAAAATTTTTTTGGATAACTATTTCAATATCATTTGATTCATGTGCAATCCTATGTATTTTATTTTATGCATTTAAAAACACTATTCTGAGGAAAGCAAAAAAAAAAAAAAGAAACAAAAAAAAGGTTAAGATCTTGTTTAGATGACATCTCATACCATGAGTTCCAAATACATGCCTTCTTTAATATAAAAAGGTCACATCATATATTAGGGTAGTAAAGAAGAAATTACCTTTCAGATGTATGGACAGGGGAACAGATCACAACCAAACAAGGTATAGAGAGGATTCTGATTACATAAAATAATAATATAAATAATAAAATAGAAAATAAAAAAGATTTTGCACAAACAAAAGCAATGCACTTAAAACTGGAATGGAAGGAGTTAACTAGGAAAAAGTCTTTCTAGCAAGTTTCTCTGATAAAAGTCTCGTTTCTAAGCTATATTAAGAAATAGATTTTATTAAATAAAGCAATAAAATATGTTTAATATAATTTTTATTATAACATGTTCATATGAAACTGTTATATAATAAATATATAAATATTACACAAATATTTTAAAAAATATAATACAAAATAATAAAATTTATTAAAATAAGAACATTCTCTAAATGATGGTGAAGGGATATGAACTGGTATGAACTTTTTCTCTGAGGGAAAAAAACCCAAGCTATCAGTAATATGTAAAAAAATAAAAGCTTCAAAATCACTAATAATTAGAGAAATGAAAATTAAAAGCAATGCTGAGGTTCCCATTAGACTGGCAAAGTTGGCATAAAAGGAAAATGAAAAATGTTGGAGAGGCTGTGGAAAAACAGGCCCATTAATAAACTGCTGGTTAAGTTGTAAATTGTTTCGACAATTTAAAGCACTTTGGAACTTAGCGTATTTTTTGACCCAGTTATACCACTCCTAGACCTAAATAATGCTTAAGATAATGAAAACTAGTATTCATATATCAATATAAGGCTTGGAAAGCCTTTGACATATATACCTTATCTGATTTTCGCAAAAACCCTGGGAAGTAAGAGCTATTACAACCCTCATTTTCCAGATAAGGAAACCCAGACAGCAGAGATTGCTTAGGGTCATATAACTAGCAAGTGTTTGAGGCCAGTTTTGAACTCAAGTCTCCCTGACTCTCAAGTTCAATAATATGCCATCTAGCTGCTTCAAAAAAATCAAAGAAGGATGAAAAGGAATCATATCTTTAAAAAAATATTTATAGCATCTTTTTTTTTTTGTAGTAGCACAGAACTGGGGAATTGCTGAACATATAATGTCATATGAATGTAATGGATTGCTATTATGCTGTAAGAAAATATGGATGGGACTAACTATGGATGCTTAAAACTATTGCCAGACCTCTAGGAAAAAGGTGGGAAAAAGGAAAAAACTGGAATACATGAAATGGAGTACATGAGTCCTCTTTCATCTCTTTACATCTACCAATTCCTTGGGATGTCTTTCTTCTTTCCCCCCTCCCCCTCCACCCTGTCTCTCCAACTCTTCCTATACTCCAATCTCTGATAATCAGGTAGCCCTTCTTTATAAGGTCACCAAATCTGGCCTTGATTCCATCTCCTGTCATTTCACATTCCTTCATCTTCAATTGCTCTCATTTACTGGTTCTTTCCTTGCTGCCTATAAATATGCTCATCTCCCCCATCCTTAAAAAATCTTTACTAGACCATTTCTCCCCTCAGGCTATCATTCTCTCCCCCCTTTCTCAGACAAAGTCCTAGAAAAATCTACTTATATTATAACACAATTACATAATTTATTACATAATACTATAACTATAAAATATAATACATAATACAAATAATATACAATATAATCATTATATAATTTTAAAATTATTATATAATTATATATAACAATTATATTATACTATATGTATAATTATATTAATATGCAATTATGTTATTTATACATTATATTGAATATATACTATAAAATCTACTTATATTTTTGTTGTCTCCACTTCTCTTTAACTCTTTGCAATCTGACCTCAGTCCATTCTCTCCAAGTTACAAATGATTTAAAAAAAGATGATTTGTATTGATAGTTTGTTTTTACATTTCTTACATCACCCCCCCTTACATCACATCTTACATCACCTTCCCTCCCCTCCCTCCCCCTGGCAAATAATTTCTTAATCGTTAGCTCTGATGTCTTTTCTCGGTCTTCATCCTTAACTTCTCTGCAGAATGACACTGATGATGACACTCTTCTCTTAGATACTTCCTTTGCTGGGTTTTCATGACATTGCTCTTCTTCTGGTTCTCTCTCTACTTGTCAGGTCAGTCATTTTCAGTCTTTTTTGCTAGTTCTCTATCTATACCACACCCCATAACTAAGGCTGTACCCTAGGGCTCTCTGGGAGTCTTTTTCATTGTCTTTGTGACCACCTTAATGCCCATGGAAATGACTCGCAGGTATACCTATTTATCTATACTATAGTCTCTTTCCTGAAATTGAACTCCTTACTGGATAATTCAAAACAAATATCCCAAAGCCATCTTTCACTCTAAAATCCATTCCTGACTTTTTCTAATCCTCTGGGACATAACACTGTCTCCTTCCATTCTATTAAGTTTACAATCTCTACATTGCCCTGGACACTGAACTCTAATTCCACATATATTGTTGTCCCTTAAACTTCATCTTTTGTCTCTGTGCTTTTGCACTGGCTGTCTCCTTTGCCTGGAATGCCTCTACCTCATCTCTGGGTCACACAATCCTTTTGTTCCTCCAAGTCTCAGTGTAAGTACTGCCTTCTTCTACATGAAGACTTTCTTGATTCCCCAACTCCCTACCCTAAACAATCTTATATTTATTCTCTCTATACTACATGTACACATTGTCTAGCCCTACAGAATGTAAACTACTTGAAAGCATGGACTACATTTTTGACTTGTATGTCCAATGCCTACCACAGTGCTTGGCACATTGTAGATAATAAAGGATTGATGACTAATTGTCCTTTCCTTTTTCTCTTTTCCTCCTCTGTTAGAATGTATGCTCCTTGAGAACAGGGACTCATTTTTGACTTTCTTTGTACCCTCATGCTTATCACAATACCTAGCACATTATGAATGTTTAATCTACCTCACAAAGCTATATTGAAACTAAAATGAGATACCAGATGCAAAATGGTTTGCAGCTTTTAGGGTAGAACAAAGAACACACTTTCAGACATGATAAATGTATTTATTTATTTGTTTGTCTGACTATATTTACTTCTTACAAGGCAGAATTCTATTGGTGGGGGAGGAGAAGAGGGACAAAATCCTTGGAAATTGACAATGATACAGAAAAAGGAAAATAGCATTAAAACCTTTTAAAAGAGAATGGAGAAGCATTCAACTAACCTTCTTTCCTCCTCAAATCCCCCAACTTAAAAATGCTTTGTAAATAGTGGTAATTGTTTAATAATGATATAATTAGCTTATTTCCACTACACATTCCAAAATATCTGCTTGACAACACTCCTAGTGTTGTTCTAGTCCCCACAGCTATCACAAATTCAAGATATCCGAATCAGAAAACATTTCTTCCCTAAATTTTTGTTGCTGTTGTTCAGTTGCTTTAGTTATGTCTAATTCTTTATGACCTCACTTGGGGTTTTCTTGGCAAAGAGGTTTGCCATTTCCTTCTCCAGCTCACTTCACAGATGAGCAATTGAGGCAAAGTTAAGTGACTTGCCTAAGGTTACACAGCTAGTAAGTGTCTGAGGCTGTATTTGAACTCATAAAGCTGGATATTCTTGATGCCGAGTCCAGTGCTCTATCCATTGCACCAAAGAACCTGAGTTCAAATTATTTTATTTATTTATTTGTGTTTTTTAGCTAATTTATTTGCTTTCAGTTTTCTACAATCACTTCTATAAGTCTTAGATTTTCTTCCTCTCCCTCTTCAAGACAGCATGCAGTCTTATATGGTTTCTACACATACATTCTACACAAACACATTTTCATATTGGTCATGTTGCATAAATGTAGGTCATAATTTACAAAACATTTAAACTAAAAACTAAGCAGTCAGGGATGCAACTCCACCCCCCCAAATCGCACCCCCAACCAGACCCTACCCTTTGTTATTTATGGGGAAAAAAGCAAGTCAGCAAGTCAGTAGTTGATCTCAAAGAAAGTTAGCAAGAGAAAAGAAAATGTATAAGATTTAATAAAGTCTTATCTGTACATTAATAAAAATGGTATGTTATATATGAGCTCCTCTGATTATATACTATGCATCTCCTTCTAGATTAATATATCACAAATATCCTTAGTAAACATCATAAACTACATGTATGTCACTGGAGGGCCAGCCCAGCTAAATATGAAGAGGCTAGTCATCAGGTTAGCAGCAAGGGATAAATTGTTTTGCAACAGCAACTCTATTAAATGCTTGAGTGGCTGCAACATGTGCATTTGTTTGTAGAGGGAAGCAGAGTACTTATTCATAACGACAAAATCAAGAATCTTTATGGTAAAAAGAATCATATAAATTATGGAATCTGTCAGGGGATAGTTATTAGTTGTATTGACTCATTAAGAAAAAAGCCTTTAAGGAAAAACTTAATTATAACAGGCTGTCCATGTATACTTTGGTCAAGACAATTCAATTGTATGGCTAAAAATAGGTTGCCTGGTGTTCTGATGTCCACACTTAAGCTTTCAACATAAGACCACAGTGCCAGAATGACTATTTAAGTAGTACACAAGTGAAGTAGAAAACAAATGAATAAATAAGTAAAAGTCTTACTTTACAATGTGCCTATTAATATTCTAAAATAACAAAACAATAGGATACAATTTCATTTCACTTGAGATAACTTCAAATCAGTATAATCACCTCCTTACTGACCACTAGATTATTATAATAATCCAAGTATACAATAAAACTAATCATTGTAAAATTTTCATAAATACTTTTTACAAATTTAACTTGTCTCATTCAAGACATCAAGTAATGTCATATTAAAAAAAAATTAAGACTGATAATTAATATAAACAAAAAAGCCTTTTCCAATTTACTATACAAAGAACTTCGTACTTATTATCTGAATATTAACAATTATTTTGAGCAAAAAAAAAAATACCAGACTGTTTATAGCAAACAAAAGAAGTATGATTTTTTTTGTGTATGCTTTCAGGAATATGGTAACATCCAAGATCTAACCATTATCTACAACTGTTCTACTTCCTGAATCAAGAATGCTGACCTTTCTCTGACCATAACCTTCTATTCACATGATGCTGAAGGAATTGGAAGAAGTTACATAACTGTGCTGATTAGACACACTATAAATTCATGTTATCCAACTTCAACTGGACCCTCACTATAGCAAGGGAATCCTTTAATTCCTCAATGATTTCCTCACTTCCCCACTATTTCATTCTTTTCTCTCCTCAAGTCTTCTATATCATCCTCTCTTTCCATTTTCTAAGCTGAGAATCTTACCTTTAACCTTACTGAGAAAATTGAGGTCATCTGACCTCTTCCTTTCTCTTCATATCAAATTCCTTTAAATCACCTCCCACTCTCTTCTCCCCACATCTCAGAATAAGATGGCTCTCTTCCTTGCCAACAACAGTTTCTTACTTGTGCCCTTGATCCCATCCCTTCTCCAGTAGACTGCTCTCTCCATCAGCCCTCCCACTCTTGAATCTTGTCTATTATTTTATTTCAAACTTCCCTACTGCCTTCAGATATTCCTTAGTATCCTGATCCTTAAAAAAAAAATTACTGGACTTTACCATGCCCTCAAACTATTCTTCATTTCTTTCTCAACCAAATTTCTGGAGGAAAAAATTGTCTAGACTTGTTGTCTCCACATTTTCTCTCATTCGTTCATTTGCAACCTTGATTACATCTTCATCACAAGACAAACGGTCCTCCAAAATGATCAACAATCTCTTAATTGTCAAATCTGATCTTTTCTAAGTCCTACTCCTTCTCAACCTATTTGCTTCATTTGACACCGTGGCTCATACTCTCCTACATATTCTTGAGTTCTGTAACACTGCTTTGTCCAGGTAATCTATCAAGTTTTATCATTCCTCCTCAGTCTCCTGTTGCTAGTCTACCATCTACCCCATGCCCCCAAATTATGGGGGTCCTTAAGGGTATAACTGAAGACTTCCTTGGGGTCCTCTTCTTTATACATTTTCTCTTTACAATCTCATCGGCTCTCATGGGTTTAATTAACTCAAATTAACATCTCTAGCAACAGTTTTCTCCCTGAACTTTGGTCCTGTATCACCAATTGCCAGATGGACATTTCAGACAGGATGCTCCAAAGAAATTCCAAGTTCAATGTGTTCAAACTGAGTTCATTATCTTTGCTCTTAAAGATACTGCTGTTCCATATTCTCTATTTCTACTGAAGTCACCACCAGCTTTCCAGTATCCCAGCTTATCTCCTAGGATAATCTGGGCTTTATCATCAACTCCTCCCTCTCTCTCATTCCATATCTCTGATCAGTTGTCAGATCTTGCTCTTTATACTTCCACTACATCTCTCAAGTCTGATTTCTTTTCTCTATTGTCATAGACACCCACCTTCACCTTAAGTTTGATCTCTTTTCATCCTTCAACTATATCATTACAACAGCCTCCTACATAGATTGTGCTTGCTCTCTTTTCTCTTTCTCCCTGAGACATTGAACAAGGTCCTTGTTCAAATTCCTGACTATGAGCCTCATATGTAAAATGAGGGCACTAGACTAGGTGATCTTTGAAGGTCCTTCCAGTTCCAAATACAGGATCCTATGACCTGTAAAACTGACATAATAATACCTGTATCAATAAGTTTGAAGAGTTGTGAGGAAAGTATTTTCTAAGTTTTAAAGTATTTCATAAATGTGCGTTATCACTACTATCTCTCCACACAGTTCACAATTCTGTAGTATTGTAAAGTTTACAAAGCACTTTCTTCCCAACAACCATGTGTAAGAATATGTAGGAGAGTATGAGCCACAATGTCAAATGAAGCAAATAGGTTAAGAAGGAGTAGGACTTAGAAAAGATCGGATTTGATAATTAAGAGATTGTTGGTCATTTTGGAGGACAGTTTGTCTTGTGATGAGGGTGGAAGCAAGGTTGCAAATGAACGAATGAGAGAAAATGTGGAGACAACAAGTCTAGACAATTTTATTCTCTAGAAATTTGATTGAGAAAGGAATGAGATATAGTTTGAGGGCATGGTAAAGTCCAGTGTCTAGTTGATAAGGTATCTTATTTAAAAAAACCCCATCAACCCTACATATTCCAAAAATGATATTTTAACAAATATGTGAAAATTAAGTTCTACAACTTTTTTAACACCCATTACCTATGTTTTCCTCCATATGTTCTGAGTGAAATATATACAAGTACTACACTGAGGGATTTCAAAGTAAAGATTTTCTTTATTGAATGTTGAAAGAATTTTCTTTCCTACACAGAATACATTTTTCATCAAGAAAGCAAGCATTATTCCTGTTTTTTTTAAATGAATATATATATGTATCTACATCAATCTATATAAAAATTAAGTTCTATTTAATTTTCAAACCATTAATAATCCGTTAGCACCAACCCAGAAACTTTTCTATAATCCTTATAGAATCTTAAAATGGTGTGGCAGAACTATTTGCAAACCTGAGAAGACTGAAATGTAGTTAATAATTATGAGTTACAAGTACTTAGCACAGATTTAAAAAAAATTAAAGATGTACGACAGTAAAATATTTTCTCTGAGAAAACAAATATGTGGATTTCTATTGTTCTAATTAATACTCTTAAATAATCCACTTTTGTCCACAGGGGGAAAAACATGAGAAGCAGCAAAAAACCCCTTACTTTTCTCCTTAATATTGTTTGTAATGAAAAGATCTACAATATATTTGTGATTACATTTTCATTTTTAGTAGCTATTCAACTTTTACCTGCTTATGAAAATCAAAATAAGTTTAAGTTATTATATAAATTGGAGAAATACTATAATTCAGTCTAAAATAGAGACTGAGAGAAGGAAATTTTATGAAATACAAAGAGAATCACAAATGATGGGAAAAGATCATTAACATTCTTTTTTCCTTCCCCAAAAGATAAACATTAACAAAATAAAAATAATGAAAAATACCTTTTAAAGCTGGTAGTTTTTGTAGTTCTCTGTTATTGCTAACATTAAACCTTGAATTACTTAGGCGTTTTTCTTTCTTCACTACAGGTTGTGGAGTAGGTAGTTTCATTTTAGACAATGAAGTTTGGGAAGCAATAATGCTGTTTTTCTTGTTAGAAATCTGTTTTCAGGATAAAAACAAAACAAAAATGCACATTTAAATGCTATTCTTGCACTTTGCACCATAAAGATTCTGAAAACATCTTTTGAGTTACACTGTCTCATTCCTTTATTAATTATTTCACTCTACTCCAAGTTAAACATGCTCTTCTAATGGCTACTCTCTGTACCTCAACGTTGATTTCAACCACTAATCATTTCCAAAAAAGTGCTTATACTTACTTTATAAAACCTCTTATTGAGTTCCCTGACAAATTCCTTTTATCAGATAAGTATGGTTTCTGACATTCAAACCAGGGAGAGATAAAGCAGAGAATAAACCACTCTCACTAATGAATACTGATGCAAAAAATTTAAAGAAAATCTTAGTAATGAGACTAGCAATGTAGCCAAACAAATTATTCCATGACCAACTTTATTGGTACTAGAAAGGCAATGATGATTCATTTAAGAAAACAATTCTCAAAAACAACAAAAACCAAAGATTTATATAGGCATAGAAATGCCTTTGACAAAATAATACACTGATTTACGTTTAAAACCCTAAAAAAGCACAGATATGGAAGGATCCGAATTTTAATGTGATCAAAGGTTAAATACCTAAAACCAAAATCTAATTAATTGTGGGGATTTCTTGACTTTGCTGTTTCCTTCTCCAGTTCATTTTACAGATGAGGAAAGTGAGGCAAAGAGGATTAAGTGAATTGCTGAGGGCCACACAGTAAGAGTCTGAAAGTAGGATTTGAACTCATGAAGATGAGTCTTCCTGATTCCAAGCTCAGTGTACCATCTAGCGGCCCTGAATGAGGCAGTACGATATCAAATAAATATCAAACTAATCCACAAAAAGAATCAGTATACCACATTGTAGTAACAAAAAAATGGGCAGTGTGCTATAGTGGCTAGCAAGCTGGCTGCAGAGTCAAGAGGTGAGTTTAAGCCCTGCCTCTGATAAAATTGACTCCCAGTACTCCAGCCTTTCAATGCTTCAGAAAATCCTCTAAGAATAAAAGTTGCAAGAAAACTGTCGATCTACATTGAATCAACTAGCATTTAATAGTCCTGGAGTCAGGAAGACCTGAGTTCAAATCCAGCCTCAGACACTCACTAAGCTGAGTGATCTTGAACAAATCACTTCACATCTGTTTGACTTAATCCACTGGAGAAGAAATGGCAAATAACACCAGTATCTTTACCAAGAAAATTCCATGGACAGAACTGACGTGATGTGGTTCAGACTCATGAAGAGCTGTACTTGAATGACTAAACAACAACAAATGTGCCTGGCACTAAGAAGACAAGGACAAAAAATGAAACAGTTCAAGTTCTTGAGAAGTTTATATTCTATCAGGGTAGCCAATGCATATGTGTATATAAGTACAGAAAATGCACATAATAAATACAAAAAAGAGAGGGAAGGAGGGCCCTATAAAGTTGAGGGGAGGAATCAAGGATTCATGAGGAAGGTGATATTTGAACAGCACTTTGAAGTAAGAGAGGGATTCTACGATGTGGAGATAAAGTACTTTCCAGTTATGAGGGACAGCTAGTACAAAGGCATGAACATGACAAAAGTTTCCTTTGACAACAAAATCTTAAGTCTGGATCCAAAAAAACAAATACAAAAATAAAACAAGGAAAAAATGATAGAAACTCCATACAAAGTATCAACAGAATATATAAAATATCTGGGAATTACTCTTTGAAGACACATGTAGTATTCTTATAAACACAACTACAAAATACTCTTAACAAAAGATAAAAGCAGATATTTATTGTTCATGGCTAGTTCATGTACCAATAAAATAAAAATGACTGTATTACTTAAATTAATTTACAGATTTAGTATCAAGTTAAAATGCCAAGGAGTTAAACTTTATAGAACTAGACAAAATAAAATTCATTTTATTCACTGAATAAAATGCTCAAAATCTCAAAAGGAAACAATGGAAAATGCAGGCATAAAGAGGGCATAGAACTAATAGATCTAAAACTATATAATACAGTGGTATCTCTCAAAAGTGTTTGATCCTATTTAAAAATTAGATCAGAGGAAGGCTAGCTCAGTTTCAGAAAGTGAATATGGTAGAAGTATTTTATAATCATTCATTCAATAAACATTTATTAATTACATACCATGCAGGTTACTATGCAAGGTTTTAGGGATACAAAGACAAAAATGAACAATTCCCACAGGCTCTTACATTCTGGGGGTTGTGGAAGGAAATAAAAAGAGATAAATAAATATAAAGTAATTAAGCAGGGAGAAGACAAGAAAAATTAAAGGGCAGTAATCCACATACCACCCTCAATGGTACTGTTTTTCTCTGGGTCCCTTTTGTCTTTCTTGCCATACATTTTTTCTCAGTGATCTCATCGGACATCCAAATCTATGTATGGGCCCAAATTTCTGTCCCTGAAGAGAGGATGGTCAGAAAAGCAGCTTTTTGTTCTAAATCAATCATGCCCCTAAAACTAGCAATAAGTGCCTACTGGGCATATAAAGAAAGGTAAAAGACAGAGTGCTGTCAAGGAGCTCACAGTTTAATGGTGGAGAAAATATGTGAAGAAGTATGTACAATCAAGCTATATACAAGATAAATTTGAAATAATCAACAGAGGGAAGTCATTAGCATTAAAAGGGATTGATAGGGGCTTCTTGTAGGTTAGATTTTAGCTGAGACTCAAAGGAAGCCAGGAAAGCCAGGCAGTAAAAATGAGACAGTATGTCCCGAACATGGAAGACAACCAGAGTCAGGAGATGGAATACCTTGCCTGAGAAGCACCAAGGAGGCCAGAGACACTGAACTGCACTGGAGTACTTGGAGAATAGTTGGTATGATGTAATGTGTATGAGGACTGGAAAGGTGGAGGGGGAAGGGCAGGTCATAAAGCCTTTGAATGCCAAACACAGAATTTTAAATTTCATCCTGGAGGAGAAAGAAAGCCACTGGACTAGGAGGGTGGGAGTGTGTATGACATAGTAAGACCTTCATTTTAGGAAGATCACTTTGACATCTGAGTAGAGTGTACTGGAGTGGACAAAAAACATGTAGCAGGGAAACCAACCAGCAGGCTATTCCAATAGGCCAGGAATGAGGTGATGAGGGCCTGAACCAAGGTGGTGGCAGTGTCAGAAGACAGAAAGGGATGTATGTAAGAGATGTCAAAAAGGTAAAATCAACAGACCTTGGCAACATATTGGATATAGAGTATATGTGGAAAAAAAAATAAGAAAAACTTTAATTTAAACAACTCTGTGGTTTCCCTTCATGCCCATCAAATGGGGAAGGAAGTAGTAAATTTTACTACACGTACTCTACTATACACGTTCTCTCTCTCTCTCTCGGTGAGGTTTTGCTCTGAGGCTTACTCATTAGAAGTGGTTATTTGGCCAGATGAGACACTGGGTAGTTCCTAAGGAGCCTCCGTCCCCTCTGAAAACCTAGATTTTGGTGCTTCTCTCTCTGGTAACTATATATGTATGGTCAGACAGTTGGATCTGTCTGTTGATCTGTGTTGTATGTATTGCTTATAGTCAGGCAGTTGGAGCATAATTAACATTACATAGGGGAAGACCCTGGGCAAAAGAGGAACCATTACTATTTAGTATTTACATTCACTCTGTGCTAGGAGGACAGGGATTTACTGTCTGTTCGTCTTTCTGTTTGTATTTTCCCTGAAGTCTAGGGTGCTGATTTTTCCCCCTGAACTAAGTGAATGATATATGTGCTTGATTAAAGTAGATTGGTGACCACTCAAAAACTGCTTTCCTTTTAGAAAAGCAGACCTAAGAACCTGTATACAGCAGGCTTTCCTGTGTATGCTAGAGTCCTTGTTGATACACTCCCCCAGTTTAATTGTTTTTTTTTTTAAATTAAAGGAGCCATCCCTTGAGTAACTACTTAAAGAGGCCTATTCACTGAATGGGTATATCTCACTCAAAATAAGAATCTCAAAAGACCTTAACCTAAAATAGCCAGGATCTTCCTTTGCATCCTGGGCCATCTACAGTCATCCTGATGAATATATGGCCGGCCACTGGACCCAGATGACTCTTGAGGAGAAAAGTAGCCTGGTGACCCTGGCCCTGCAGCCCTCCCTCGCCGAAATCAAAAGCAACTGCAAGTCATGTCACCATCTTCCTGATGTCATGGTCCTCTTTGAGAATGAAGGACAAACACATAACAATGATCAATCCTGTTCCCAGTAAACAGAAAAGGAAGCATTCCAATGGAGAACTGAGAGGCTGAGTGTTGATTTTGCTTAACTATTTGTCTTTGAGAGGAGGGAGGGACAGGATCCTTATTATGGGGATAACTTGAAGATTATCAGATAAGAACACACACAGACACACACACAGACACACACACAGACACACACACACACACACACACACACACACACCCTGTAAAAATAGTGAATTAGAAGGAATTTTTTCCCTTTCTCCTGAAACATTCCCTTCCTAGACAAAGCTATAGCAGCTAAATGGGAGGGAAAATCTCAACTTAGGTTCTCATAATACCTCTAAAAACTGTTTTTGAAAATTAACCTTGTTTTTCTCACTCCTCGCCAGACTTCTCCTTTTTACATGTTCAGCTAGTGGTGCAGTGAATAGAGACAGCACCAGACCTGTAGCCAGGGAGACCTGAGTCCAAATCCCACTTCAACATTTATTAGCTATGCAACCTTGCACAAGTCATTTAACCAATCTGCCTCAGTTGCCTTATCTGTAAAATGTGAATAATAATGGTAAAGTGCTTAACATAGTGCCTGGCACATGGTAAGAGCTATATAAATGTTAGCTATTAATGTTATTATTATTATTTATAATATAGAATTTATATTATTATGAATAATCCTACATTTAGTTACTCTGATATCTGGGATACACAGGCCTACTTTTATGCTCAAGCTATAAAGGAAACATCAATTACCCTCATTACTGCTATTAATAAGCATGTTATCAGGAAGGTATATTTCAACTAAAGAACTTACAAATAAGTAGAAATGTCTTAACAGTGGAATGAACTATCCTGTCTAGGTATGGAGCACCCCTTGTCCCTAAGTATCTAAGCAGAGGAAAGATGAACACTGGGGATACTGTTAAGAGAATTCCTACATGGAAGGGGTAACCTGACCATATGACGCTTGGAGTCTTTTTCAACTTTCTATAATTCTATGTTATTTATAGAACAAAGGTTATCAATCCTTCCCACTACATTCATTCAACAAATATTTACTGAGCACCTGCTACATGCAAGACATAAGGTGAGATACAAAGAAGAGGCATGGTCTCTTTTCAAATGGAGTTTACAGTCTAATGAGATAAGACAGATACACTAAGATACACAAGGGAGGTACAGTGGCATGTTAGTTTAGAAGACAGAGATTACTCCAGGCTTGGGATGAAGGAAGAGCAAATTAGTAAGGATTTCATCGAAGAGAAGTATTTGATCTGGGATTAGAAGAATGGGTAAAAATGAGACTGGAAAGCTCGGAGGAAAAAAGACCTTTTAAGTGAATAATATACTAATAACAGTTAACACTTATCTACTGCTTACTGCGTACCAGGCACTGTGCTAAATGCTTTAAAATGATCTCATTCGATACTCCTAATAATCCTGGGAGGTAGTTACTGTTATTATCCCATCTTATAGACGATGAAACTGAGGCAGGCAGAGGTTAAGGGACTTGCTTAAGGCCATTTAGCTAGCAAGCATCTGAGGCTCTATTTGAACTCAGGTTTTCTTGACTCAAGGCCCAGGGCTCTGTCCACTGTGCCACTTAGCTTTCCTAGTGAAGAAAACTGTAAGGGGGGCTGTGGAGTAGAAAGATGCACATACACTAGCTCTTCCCTCACAGCCCATAAAATACCTGTAAGGAAAGCCTCTCAACAAATTCTAGAGTAGCAAAAGCCACAGAACAATGGAGTGGAGGAGATTTCCAGTCCAGGGTGACCTGAAAGGCCGATGGGAAAGGTTGCACCCAGACGTGGAGCAGAGCCCACCCCAGCCTTGGCCGCTTGGCAGGCACCAGGCGGAGGACTCGAGCAGGTCTCAGGGGTGAAATCCTCAGGAGGCAGTAGCTG